>OY987318.1:35809740-36409740 GCA_963920655.1 Geranium rotundifolium
GACGCAGCAGAAAGTTTCATCTCTTGCTAACAAAGCATATCTTCCTCGAATATTCAGCTTATGCATCTGGTTCAATATAATCATCATAAATCGGGGGTGATAGTCAATTTATGAACTCCTCTGCTTTAATACTGTCATCGAGTTGTGAAATTTCCAACTTGAAACCAAGTTCCCACCGTTGGTTACGGCATTCGGGTGAACGATTCCTGTAACGGCGAAAGGATTCTCGTTCGTGACAGTATTATCATCACGACGACGCAATTCATCCATTCGCCGCGTCAATAATTCAACACGCCGCTTCAAATTGTCATGCACACGACGTAATTCACCATGTTCACGTCGTAACTCAGCATGATCATCATCAGCACCTTGGGCTCGCGACTGTCTACGGGGCGGCATACCTGAGGATCGACTGAATCTGATACCAACTGATGCAGCGTGCGTGGCTAGGAAGAATTCTTTATCTCAATTCGTTGATTCTTGCGAATACCGAAGATGATAGATTTGAGGGAAACCCACATTACTATTTAAACCAGTTAACGAATTCACATTTTTCAGATCTAATACTCTAACAAATACAAAAAAATCACAGTACAATCGTTTTCCTGTAAACATCGGAGAACTTTCCGAGCAACTTCTCAACCCAAAATTCCACAGAAAACTTAAGGCTGCGACGAATGCTGAATTTTCCACTCACACATAGAGACAACCTTATACAACTATGAACAAATTATTGAGATCTAATAAAACAAAAGAAATGACACATTTCATGAACCATATCCATGTTCAATTGAGCTTCCACATACATATATGGCTGCAATAATCGCTGAATCTTCTACGAAACAATCTCTAAAAACTATGGGCTCAATCAAAATAATGACCTCCAAGTTGAGAACTAAAAAACAAAATAAATGACACCTTCCTCGACGGTCCAATATTATTGACCCTATACAATATAGTTTCATTATACATCACCATTATATAAATCCAACTCTACACTTCACTAAAATCACAAACAATCTTCACTCAAAACCCAGAAGAAGAAAAAAAAAATTATTTCAAGTGCTTCATCAATGTCGGCTATTATTGGATCCAAGTACTGCAACGCCAACGCCACCGACATTGGAGTCCTTAAGTCGGTGCTCCCGATCGGAGAAAAGAGGCAACTCTTGGTCGCCGACATTAACAACAACGTCATTTTTCGTGTCAAAGACACATCCACTTTCTTTCACAAGCATCAAAAAACCTTGCTCGACTCCGACGGCACTCCCATCGTCACCCTGCGGCCCAAGGTCCGTCTTTTTTTTTATGAACTCGTCCAGTTTTTGATACCCAGATTCGGATACGTCGAAACCATAGTCAGAATTTCAATTTCGGTCATTATCGATTACACGCGCAGGACCTCACGTGTGTTGAGTGAGCTTCTTGTCACTTGACTCAACTCGTGTTGGTGAATCTCTTACTTCAACTCTGATAATTAATTAGGATCCAATATTTTAAATATTTTCTTAGGTGTAAAATTACACAACTGGTCGAGTCGTACATGTATGGCGGTATTTGTAGGGATGGCAACGGGGCAGATTTGGCAATCCACGTCCCCGTTCCTGTTAGAATCGGATCGGGGATTTCCCGTTTCTAACGGGGACGAGGATTCCTCGTCGAATCGGGGGATTCCCTGTTCTCCGTATCAACCCAAAAAAATGTTAAAACATACTTATTTTTAATAAAATTTGTATTAAAAATTATTATTTTAATACAATATATATTTAAACTATTTTATTTTTCATCAAACATGTATTATGAAATATTATTTTAACAAAATATGCATTTTAAAATATTATTTTTAATTTAAAAATGTATTTTTTTAATATATTGGGGCAGAGCTGAGCGGGATACTTCACCCCGTCTCCGTTCCGTTTCCATCCGGATTCGGGGATTCCCTGCCCCGTTTCTGTTCGGATTCGGAGATCTCCGTCGGGAACGAGGAAAATCGCCACCCCTAAGCATTCGGTTGATAACCAGTTGTGCAGTGAGAACGTGCGAACGACCTTACATTCACTATCTTTAACGATCAAAGTTTTTTCTGTTGGACATTCACTTATTTACGTCAGACATTCATTTATTTTCGGTGGCCAATATCAGTTCTCACCTGACTTTGTCACCTCGGTGTAGGGCATGACTTTACATAAACGTTGGAGGGCATTTAGAGGAGAGAGCACAGACAAGGAAGATTTAATCTTCAGCGCCAAGCAATCTTCGGCGAGTGTGTACAAGGACAAGGACCTACACGTCTACTTGGCCAACAACAAAGACGAGACAACATGTGACTACGTCGTCGACACTTCCTTTGTTTTTCACAAGCGACGCTTCGACAACGTCGTCGTCGCCGACGTAAGTGATTGCGTGAATAATAATTTCAACTTTTTCTAGACTAATTTTGACAAATTCATAAGAATAATTTGCACTTTTCGTACTAATTTGTAGCGACGCGATCTCTATTTTTCTTCGAATAATTGCGCATTTTTCCTGTCGACCCGAGACTCTCCAAATTACTCTTGACAACGAGATTTGATCTTACACGTCGATCCCTCTCTTTTAAAAATATGAGTATGAATTAACTGAAGTGCCCCAGCGTTTAGGGGATTATTCTGCTTAATGCAGTGTGTGTCGTGACTTATGGTTTTTTTTATGTTCTCACGTAGACCAAGGAACATATGGTGAAGGTGAGCAAAAATGTTGACACGGCGTTTATAGTTTCTTTGATTGCGATTTTGGACGGGATGAGAGAGCAAGACGAAGAATATGCAAAAAGCGTGGCGTCTGCACAAAAGGGGAGTAGAGGACGCCTAGCGAATATGGCATTACAATGATACCGGGAAATTAAATTTCGTTGAAATATTATAAAATTTTATTTGTATCGTTTGTTTATCGATGTAAAGATCGAAAATATTGTGAACATTTAACTTGCTCTTATTGATCACGGCATGCGCGTGTTTATATCGGTACAGAGCATAATGAAAGGTTTTAAAAGGGAGATGAAATGAGAGGGCGTCTCATCAACTTCAGTATCATCTTATCAGCTTTAATACTCCTCTTCAAATTAGAGCACGAACGGTGAAAATGCCCAGCTTTGCCAAGTAAATTCACGATAATGGAAACACATGTATGCACACTAATAAATTCTACACAATTGAAATAAATTTTCACATAAACTCACGCGTGATTAATAAATAGCACGTTTAGTGGTGGGTATGGGGTCTAGAATCCGACCAGACCGGACTCTCTGGTTCGAACCAGAATCAGAACCGAAACCGTTACCTGCGGTTTTCGATTCTCCGGCCTCGGTTCCAATTTGGTTCGGACTTGGTCTCCGACAAAGTCTCCACCCCTAAACATGTTTGAAATAACACTTAAGTGACACTTTTATTAATTTTCCCAGAGTTGTTAAGAATGTTCCTAGAGTTCGAATATATTTTGTTATTTCATAGAGAAGAGTATAATGTGTTTTTTGATTGAGGAGTTGTTAGGTTCATGTTAAAAAAATTTAGTATAACAATAATATTAAGAGAAACTTATCAGAAGAACATAAATTCGTTATGTCGTTGTATAGAGAAGTCACTGCCTTAAAATTCATTTCTGGCACGACTTCAGTAACAATTACCGTTGCCAGGATTTCTCGAAGGAATCGATTCTTTAAGGTTGAGGAAAGATTAGAAAAATGCACGATACACAAGAGAGCCCGAGGAAGAGAATAGGAGAGTCATGGTCACAACATTTTATCAACCGAAATAAAAGGCTCTGTAGCCAATTAATTCCAACAGTTCACATATCATGTCACTAAAACTCGAACACACCATACACCTTCCGGTCAATATTTTATCGACATAAATTCAATGTTGATCCAAAACATATATTTTTCAACTCGAGTGAAATGTATTACGCAGAACATATATTACCAATCACATCGTGGGTCCGTTTACACGCACACACTTACAAGCTACAACCTCGCATCAAAATCGACGCGTGCAAATAAATGAAATCTTTAAATAGACAAATTCATCGATTTCTCCGAAATTTCCTACACGACCGCCTCGTAGGCATTGCCGGCGCCTGCGGCGCCGGCTTTGAGTGCAGCTGCGCCGGCTTTCCGCGTCTCCGCCTCTTGCTCTCTGATTCCATCCAAAATCACAATCAAAGAAACTATAAACGCCTTGTCAACATTCGCCCGCAACTTCACCACATGCTCCTTGGCCTGCATGAGTTGTAAACAAGCTGAATCGAGTTTATACTTATTAAAACTAATTGGCTCGGAAAAAATAGTTAGACTCACACTTGCAAAAATTAGTACTCACTATATACTTTTGTAAACAAGCTGAATCGAGTCTATATTATTTAAGCTTTTACGCACCTCGGCAATAATAATGTGGTCGGAGTGGCCCTTGTGAAAAACGAAGGAACTATCGACCTTAAAGTCACATGTATCCTCGTCGTCGTTGTCGTGCAAAAATATGTTTAATTCCTTTTTTGATTGCTTGGCGCTGAAGATTATGTCTTTCTTGTTTGTGCTATCTCCTCTATAGGCTTGCCAACGGTAATGCATGCTCATCGTCTAATTCACCAAATAAAATTGTTCAATACCAATATCTTTTAAACTTTAAGCATTGGTCAGATTGGTAAAACTAATCAAAAATTTCTCAGAAACTAATTAAAATTTAATTAAATTATCGTATCAGAGATAAGTTTTAGAACACTGACTAATACAGAAGACCAATAGTTTGGTCGAAAGTCAATATTTTAAAAAATAAGGCGACAAGTTTAAATTGTTATTAGCATAACGCATGTGGGTTTTGATGTGTGTAAGATCCATATAACCTAGGGATAATGACATTTCATTACACCTAACTATAGCGAAATGACACTTCCATACCTTAATTATTTTTCTCTTTTGTAGTACCCTGACAATTTTTTTGTGACAACATACATAAAAATGTCTAATATACCTAAAATACTCCTGGTTAGATCAATGAATATGATTTGAACCGGCCCAATTTGAACCAATTTGATTTCACTATTAGTTCAAGTCTATTTTTTTCAATTGAACCAGGGGCATTTTAGGTATATTAAGCATTATAGAGGTAATTTGTCAAAAAAAATTGCCAGGGTACTAAAAATAGAGAAAAATAGTTAGAATATGAAAGTGTCATTTCGTTATAATTATGTGTAATAAAGTGCCATCATCCCTATAACCTATTAGATCCAAAACCCGACTGATGTGATTAATTTATTTCTCTTCGATGTGAGTTGCCGCCACCACATTTATAGGCTGAATTTTTTTTGGGCGGCAAATTTTTGATAATATTGATATGAAAAGATAAAAGAAATTCCAGAACGGGAGCAACTGACTCTTAGCCTCAAAAGGCATTACATAATAATTGAAGTACGAGAGTGAAATGAAAAAAGAATTAAGTAAAAGTCACAAAATGTATCGGCTAGATTGATCATTCACATTATGTGACACTCTTTACTTGTAGCGTGGACCGAAAGGTAGGGGCGGAGATGGATCGAACACATTTTTCATCTCCGTCGGGTTTTTATTGAATCCTTGTCAAAAATGTAACTGTTGAGGGAAATCTAGCCTTATCTAAGATGGACCTGACTTTAAAAGGCTTGTACACATAACCCAAAAGGCCAGTTTATTAGGTCGTGGAGCCAATGTGAATATTAATTAATCTTAATTTTGTAGTCATTTGTTGGGGACTTAAACTAATCTTTTGGGTCAGATATAAACTTTTGATGCACTTACAGCCTATACTCTCCAACATCAACATGGGAGTTTGGAGCAGATACAAAATCATGTCCCCATCCCATTAGATCAGAGAGAGCATATCTCGTCGGGTTCGAAAATTTTTGTCATTCATAAAACAAACTGGCATAAAAGTCACTCATTCCCTCCGACCAGATGTCGAATGAACTCTCGGGAGTGATTGTACGAGGTTAATTTAATTTCTACAAACATATGACGGAAGAGAAATATTATTGACGAAAATCACTCACAGTTTCCATCGATTACTCTTATTTCGGCCAATGATAAATAAATTGAAAATACGAACCTTGGGACGAAAGGTAACGATGGGAGTACCGTTCGAGTCGAGCAAGGTCCGTTGCTTGTGAAATGTGGTGGAGCTGTCGTTGACGTTGAAGACGACATTGTCGTCGGCGTCGGTGACGAAGAATCGGTTCTTTCCGACCGGAAGAACCGACGACACGACCCTAATGTCGGTGGCATTGTCGGTGCAGTACCGAGACCCAATTACCGCCGCCATTGAACCAAAGTACGACGTAAAATTGATCGAAACTCTCTTAAAAATTATCGGTTTCTGAGTCTTTTTTGGGATATTTTTTGTGATAATATTTAGCAATAGCTTTGGGGTTTTATATATTGCCGATGGAAAGTCAAAGCCGCGTGTATATGGTCAATATTGGACCGTTTGAATGTTTTATTTATTTTATTTTTTTAATTCTCAACTTGTTCACCAATTAATTACTTGCATATTTATTTCGATTCAACTATCATGACAACGAACCTTTATGATGTGTGGAGTCTCACAATATTCAATGATTGAAACGATCAAATTTGGATAACGATAATATATAAATTTCAAGATATTTTTTTGAAGTTAAATCGAATTTTATTTAATAAATAATAATTAACTCGTCATTAAGTTGGACAGTTGCTACAGTTGATGGGACAAATCTCTCACCATAATCTCAGCTACCGTTAGTTAAAATATATTTGGCCAATTCGTGAGTCATTTTATTACATGATCTAAGAGCAAAAGATAAAAGAGATATTAAATCCGGGAGCTGAAAGAAAGTGGCTACAATCATGGATAACGCTCCCGAACATATTTTTAGTTTGTTTTCCTTGTCGGACGTGGTCCACCAACCTAAAACAATACAGTCTCAAGCTCCACCTGCATGTAGTTTCAAGACTTGATTTCGATAATGATAAAATATATTTTTAAGATTTAAATTATTGAAAATGTTATAACTTATATTCATAAATTAAATAGGTCACACAATTTTAACTAGTATTTTAAATCATGTGATAAAATTAAATAATTTAATTGAATAAGTTTTTTATTCCACAAAATAAATAAGTAAATTTAATAAATATTGAACATTGAATTTGGTGTGTGGACTGAGTCTATATAGTCATAGCTGATCCTAAAATAAAATAATACGAGAAAAGAAAGTAACTAAAACAAATAAAACGGTGTCGTTGGGCTGGTACAGTTCTTTTGATTCGGCCCATTGATAAACTGGCCCATGGATGATTGGGCTTGGCCCGTGTTTATTGAAACGACGACGTAGTGCTATTTTTTGAACTCGACGAGTTTGGTCAACGTGACCCGGGACGACCCGCCATCTTTCATAGCCGCTTCGGCCTCACGTTTCAAGGCCATGACCCGTTCCCGGGTCGACCCGGCCTCCGGAGAGTCCATCAGTTGCCTGACCCGCTTCTCGACCTCCTGGGCGGGCACAAACCCGCCCTCCGACTCCTCCATCGGGAACGCGATCTTCATCTCCTCCACCAGGAGGAGTCGGTTCAGCCTCTGCTCTGCGTAAAGCGGCCAGGATACCATCGGTACTCCGGCGCAGACCGCCTCGAGCACCGAGTTCCACCCGCTGTGGGTCACGAACCCGCCCACGGATTCGTGGCCCAGGACCGCGACCTGCGGGGCCCACTTCTTTACCACGAAGCCCCGGTCCTTGACCCGGCCCAGGAACCCGTCCGGGAGGAGGGACTCCAGGTCTGGATCCGCGGTGCCCGCGAGGTCCACGGTCCGGTCCTTTTCCGCGGGCGGGTTCCTGACCACCCAGAGGAACCTCTGCCCGCTCCTCTCCAGGCCAACCGCGATCGCCCCCAGCTGTTCCCTGGAGAACACTCCCAGGCTGCCGAAGCACAGGAAGACCACGCTGTGCTTCGGCTGGGAGTTCAGCCAGGCGATGCAGTCAGGCACATCGCCAGGCCTGTCAGAACACTCGCGGGCCGCAGTCAGCGGCCCGACCACATAAACGGGCGGGGTGGGCTTGTCGTGAACGCACTCCCCGCCCGCCACTGCCCTGATGGTCCTCCCCTCGAGGGCATCAAAGCTGTTCACTATGAACCCGCTCGCCTGCTGCAGCGACGTGGAGGCGTAGTTGAACAACTGGCAACACTTGTCCTCGGGATCCTGGAAAGGCTTCGCCAGGTCGGTGAAAGGCAGCGGGGGGATCCCGGGGACATCAAACACGAGATTGCTGAACTCCGCCCTGGCGCTGTTCGCGATCACGTCGTGGATGATCGGGAGCTGCAGGATCACAGACAGGCACCCTGCGCCCGACGTGATAAAATAAAAGGGCGGGATGTCGAGCTCGACAGCGACAGGCAAGGCGTCAATGCAGAAGAAATCCATTATCAGGGCCCTCAGGGTATGCCTGTCGGAGAACGACAGGAGCGCCTGGCGGACGTTAGGGTTGTTCAGGCGCATCGTCTCCAGCATCATGAGCTCGTGGTAGGAGCCGCCCGCGTCGGGCGGGAGGGCGACGTCGGGGAGGCGGTGGAAGGCGATGGCGGTGGTGGCCGCCGCCACGCCGGAGATGTAGGGTTCGATGGCGCCGGAGTTGTAGGAGGAGCCGGAGACGAGGATGTGGACCATGAGGGATGGTTTTTGGGTGAGAATGAGCTTGCCCAGCTCAACCATGGAAATGAGATGGCCTATGGCCGGTGAAGGATACAAAACTATTGCATCCATAGCTATTTTTTTTACCTCTAATTACACAAGCACATGAACATGACCAATGTCAAATTTATATCATAGACCATAGTATAAAGTGGGAGGCTCAAGTTCAACAATTTGCAAGAATCACACAAAAAGGAGAGAAATCAGGAAAACACAAACCAATGAAAGAGAGAAAATATAGATTTTTTTTTTACAAAATTGGATTCATGTTCTATTCTCAGAACTCTAACTGATAATTTTTAGGCGTCTGGATATTTTCTCTGGTCGATAATTCGATATATTTCTAACTTCACGTATATTAAGTGAGTTTTTTATCAGTTTGCCCGACTTGTGTTGATCCAAAATTAATTAAGCTTGAAATCAAATGAGTAACGCAGTACACACTGCTTTAAATTAACCAAGTTCTGATATCACGTATAGATTTGATGGCCCCACACGCTCAAATCAAATTTTATGACCTTTGTGTATAGGTCGAGTTCGAGATAAATTTAATAATTTCTTGTCTTTATTTCAGGTCACGGAAGAGCACCTTAAATTACGGGCTTAAGTGGCATGTTCAGAACAATTAGATTATTAATAGTCTCCTAATGGCTATAGTAGCCTATGGTACTATGTTTTGAACTTGACGAGTTTGGTCAACGCGACCCGAGACGACCCGCCATCTTTCATTGCGGTTTCGGCCTCACGTTTAAGAGTCGTGACTCGCTCCCGGGCCGACCCGCCCTCAGTCGGGTCCATCAGTTGCCTGACCCGCTTCTCCACCTCCTCGGCGGTCACGAACCCGTCTTCTGACTCCTTCATCGGGAACGCGATCCCGATCTCCTCCACCAGGAGGACCCGGTTCAGCCTCTGCTCGGCGTAGAGCGGCCACGACACCATCGGGACGCCGGCGCAGACCGCCTCGAGCACCGAGTTCCACCCGCTGTGGGTCACGAACCCGCCCACCGCGTCGTGACCCAGCACGTCCACCTGTGGCGCCCATCTCTTCGCCACGAAGCCCCGGTCCGTGACCCGGCCCAGGAACCCGGCCGGGAGGAGCGCCTCCAGGTCCGGATCCGACCCAACCGAGATATCCACGGGCCGGCCCTTTCCCGGGGGCGGGTTTTTGACAACCCACAGGAACCTCAACCCGCTCCTCTCCAACCCGACCGCTATTTCACGGATTTGTTCCTTGGAGAACGCCCCCAGGCTCCCGAAGCACAGGAACACGACGCTCCCGCTCGGCTGCGAGTCGAGCCACGTCATGCAGTCCGGCATGGCGCCTCCCTTGGAGGCGCCGACAGACACGATCAGCGGCCCGACAGGGTAAACGGGCGGGGCGGGCCGACCCGGCACGCACGCCCCGCCCAATATCGCCCGGATCGCCCTCGGCTCGAGCCCCTCGAACGTGTTGACTATGATCCCGGCCGACCCCGACATCAGGCCGGAGCACCGCGCGAACAGCCGGGCCGTCGGGTCCCCGGGATCCTCGAACGACATCGGCACGTCCGAGTGCCTCACCTGAGGTATCCCGGGAACATCAAACACCAACTCCCGACCCCCGCCCCGACCCGGCCCGGCAATGACCTCGTGGATTGCCGGCAGCCGGAGCAGGAGCGCCAGGCAGCCGGCGGGCGAGGTGAAGAAGTAGAACGGGGGGACGCCGAGCTCGGCCGCGACCGAGGAAGCGTAAACGCAGAAGAAATCCATCACGAGGGCCCTGACGGCGGAGCCCTTCCCGGAGACCTCGAGGAGGGCTCGCCGGACGCTCGGGTTGTTGAGACGGAGGGTCTCTAAGGTCAGTATCTCGTGGTGGGGGGAGGAGGAGGCGGTGTCCGGAGGGAGGGAGACGGCGGGGAGGCGGTGGAAGGCGACGGAGGAGACGGAGGCGATGTAGGAGTCGACGTCGCCGGAGCTGTAGGCGGAGCCGGAGACGAGGACGTGCACGGAGAGGGAGGGCTTTTCGGTCATTATGAGCTTGCCGAGCTCAACCATGGAAATGAGGTGACCTATTGCTGGTGAAGGGTACAAAACTATAGCTTCCTCCATAGCTAATGTCTGTGAGTAAAGCTTCCAAGGCTGTGTTATTGCAAACACTACAGCTCTATAAAAAGGGGAAATGAAAAAACAAAATGTGCCTGAGAAACTAACGTCAGGTGCCAGTCGGACAGATAAGATTTTTGGGGGGTTAATCAGGGATTTATCGAAAAAATAAATCGGGCTATTAGAGGATTGATCGAGAGTTTCAGAGAACTGATCACGGTTAATTAAACAAGTCGGAGATTCGTAGAATGCTAATTTTTGTAATGACGTGATATGTTAACTTTGATTTTTACTTTTGTGCAAAATGTGCGTAATTTTATAAAAAGAAGAAATTAATGTGGAAATTAAAAATAAAGAGTTTTATGACATAAATAAAAGAATTTAACTAAAGTCAAATTACTAAATTTTGTTATACTTAGTTAGAAAATAAAGATATTAAAATATTTATTTATAAAATTATCTTAATTTCAGTAACACTTTGGTCATTACTTTTATACCACTAACAAACAATAGAACACTATAGAGTACTTTTTCACCATTTTGTCCAGTAAAAACCAAATATGATATTTGTGAAAAGAGACAACAAGTGCAATTCAAGGTTGTTTTAAACCAATATAGAAACACCCAAAAGAGTGAAAATCAATTAGTACACTTACTAAAGAATCAAGCCATCAACTATGAACCTAACATTCAATGAATTTTGTTGTGGATAGATCAAAGTTTGGTTTATATCTCTCTCACCGGTCCGCAACAAGCCAACGACCCGTCTTTATCTAAAGAGACGCTAATATTTTATGTCTGAAAGATGTAAATCTTGTCGCTAATTTGATAGCGGTCCAATTTTCACAAAAAAAGTAAAAGAGTAAATCGCAAAAAAGTGACATGACCTATTCATATTTTCACAAAAAAAGTAAGCGGGTAAATCGCAAAAAGGTGACATGACCTATTCAGATTTTCTAAAAAAAAGTGTTTGTAAACTTTTATTTTTAGAAAAAAGTGATTATAAACTTACCATTTTTCTACAAATTGTGTACATTTTTTTAAAATGAAGCAAATACCTTCCCTTTGCGTAAAATTTTAAATAAAAACATCTTTTCAGGTCGACTTCGTCAGGTTTTTTCCCAATCGTTGATTTTACGAACTTTACTTTGCTCGATTACGAAAACATTCTCTCGCACGCCATCACAGTCAAAGAGAAAAACCGGTAAGCTCGAGTTGAAAAATATTATTATTTTAAAGAAAATCGTCATTTTCAGACAAATATGCACAATTATTAAAAAAATTGTAATAAGTTAACGACAACTTTTTCTAAAAATAAAATTTTACCGTCGATTTTTACCATAATCGAATAGTTCACAATCATTTTCGCAATTTACACAAAATGTCAAGTGTTGTGGCCCTGTGGGGTTGGTTTTTGGACGAGCCATCGTTAAAGTTATGGACAAATGAGCCCACATCAATAATGAGTCAAGACTCAATAATGTAGACAAGAAAAAAAAAGAACAAAACTCCAATCGATCACTGTCCAAATTGGCTAGATTTTGTAGCCACATGTGAAAGAGAAGAGACCAATGTAAATTTTGTAAGTGACATGTGAAACAACCTCGACGCCGACGAGGTGTCGTAGGTTGTCGCCGAATATGCCTTATTTCTCGAGATTTTTCGTGCTCATAAGTTACATTTTTATTAATGTTCGGGAAATAGCTAAAGTGCATGTAACGCGACACTTTTGCGACGACGAGTTTGGTCATTACACTATTTTCTTAAACTCGACGAGTTTGGTCAACGCAACCCGAGACGACCCGCCATCTTTCATTGCGGTTTCGGCCTCGAGTTTCAAAGCCGTGATTCGGTCTCGGGCCGATTTGCCCTCGGTCGGGTCCATCAGTTGCCTGACCCGCTTCTCCACCTCGTCCGCGGTCACGAACCCGTCTTCGGACTCTTCCATGGGGAACGCGATCCCGATCTCCTCCACGAGGAGGACCCGGTTCAGCCTCTGCTCGGCGTAGAGCGGCCAGGACACCATCGGAACGCCGGCGCAGACCGCCTCGAGCACCGAGTTCCACCCGCTGTGGGTCACGAACCCGCCCACGGATTCATGACCCAGCACGTCGACCTGCGGGGCCCACGTCTTGGCCACGAAGCCCCGGTCCGCGACCCGGCCCAGGAACCCGGCCGGGAGGAGGGCCTTCAGGTCCGGATCCGACCCGGCCGAGATATCCACGGGCCGGCCCTTTTCGGAGGGCGGGTTTTTCACGACCCAGAGGAACCTCGACCCGCTCCTCTCCAGCCCGGCCGCTATCTCCCCGACCTGCTCCCTGGAGAACGCCCCCAGGCTCCCGAAGCACAGGAACACGACGCTCCCGCTCGGCTGCGAGTCCAGCCACGCCATGCAGTCGGGCCTGGCGCCCCCGGCGCCAGGCCTGACCAGCGGCCCGACCGCGTAAACGGGCGGGGCGGGCCGACCCGGCACGCACGCCCCGCCCGCTATCGCCCGGACCGCCCTAGGCTCGAGCCCCTCGAACGTGTTGACAATGATCCCGGCGGACCCCGACATCCGCCCGGAGCACCGGGCGAACATCTGCGCCGCCCGGTCCTCCGGGTCCCGGAACGGCACCGGCAAGTCCGAGTGCCTCAGCGGGGGCACCCCGGGAACATCAAACACCAACCCCCCGCCCCCGCCCCCGCCCCGCCCCGACCCGGCAATCTCCTCGTGAATTGCCGGCAGCCGGAGCAGGACCGCCAGGCAACCGGCGGGGGAGGTGAAGAAGTAAAAAGGGGGCACCCCGAGCTCGGCCGCGGCCGACATAGCTTCAGTGCAGAAGAAATCCATAACAAACGCCTTGACGCCGGAGATCCCGAGGAGGGCTCGCCGGACGTTCGGGTTGTTGAGGCGGAGGGTCTCGAGGGTCAGTAGCTCGTGGTGGGGGGAGGCGGAGGCGGTGTCGGGAGGGAGGGAGACGGCGGGGAGGCGGTGGAATGTGACGGCGGAGGAGGCGGAGACGGAGGCGATGTAGGAGTCGACGTTGCCGGACTTGTAGGCGGCGCCGGAGACGAGGACGTGGACGGAGAGGGAGGGCTTTTCGGTCATGATGAGCTTGCCGAGCTCAACCATGGAAATGAGGTGACCTATCGACGGCGAAGGGTACAAAACTATAGCTTCCTCCTCCATAGCTAATGTGTTGCCTATGACCAAAAGCTTCTAATAAGCTTATATGTTATTGTAAAACACAACTCTATATAGAAAAGGGAAAATGGAAAATGGAAAAAACGTGCGTACGGTGTGACATTGCGATTGTCGGACAGAGAGGATCTTCTGAGAACTAATCGGATATTAACTGAAAAATAAATTAGATTGAGGATTTATCGGGAAGTTTAGAGGATTATTCAGGGACATTTTAGGGATCGATTAATTAGACAAGTCGGGGCTTTTTCGAATACTGATTGGTAATAATGAATCATTTTTTTTTACAAAATGTGTGTATTTTTATAAAATGACGAAATTAGTCATGAAATTAAAAATAAATACTTTCGTAACATAATTATAAAAATATTATTTTTAACAGAGTTTTTTTTAAACACCCCATATTTATTAAGCTAACCGATCGGCATCGCATCGGACAGCTGCCATAAGATTCTGCGGTATAATGGCTCCACCCGAATCTCATTTTTAGTTACATAAACCGAATTTAGCAAGCACGTGCGCGGCTGTATTACACTTCTAGAAATAAAAGAAATAGAAATATTGGGTAAGAATCTTAGGATAATCTTACGATCAAGCATAATTCCTCTCAGTCAGACATCTCTCCCAACTTCTGTTAGGCCTCTCTTTTTCGGTGGGAATCAAGTGGCAATATTGGGCCCAATTCTACATAATGATGTGTCTTGAGTCTTTTATTGATATAATAATCTTAACGACTCTTAAAAATAACGAGTTTGGTACTATATTGCTTCATCACAGTACAGTAAATTCCAAATCTTGATACAATTCGTCATAAAAAAACTTTTATACCACTAACAAACAACAGAACACTATAGAGTACTATTTTGCAATTTTGTCCTATAAATCCCCAATATGCTATTCATGCAAAGAGACAACGAGAACAATTCAAGTTTGTTTTAAACCAAATAGAAACACCCAAAAGAATCTAACTATCAACTATGACATAACATTCAACAAATTTGTCGTTGATGGATCAGAGTTTGGTTTATCTCAAACCTCCGACAACCACTCGTATCTAAAAAGACGTTAATATTTTATGTCTGAGAGATATGAATCTCGTTGATAATTCAATAGCGATCCAATTGTTTTTTTACAAAAAGTGAGTGCGAAATTATTATTTTTTTTGCAGATTGTTCAAAATGATGCAAATACCCTTTACATAAAAATTTAAATAAAAATAATTTTTCAACTCGAGTTCGTCGAGTTTTCTTTCTACACGTCATCAATGTTGTTCAATTTTCTTTGATCAATCAAGAAAAGATTTGCTCGCACGTCATCAAAGTCAAGAAAAAAAATTAGTAAGCTCGAGTTCAAAAATATTAGTTAGTATTTAAAGTCAAGATAATAATAGTTTTAAAACATTCTCGTCTTTTTTATACAAGTATATATTTTATTAAAAAATTATGATAAGTTTGCGATCACTTTTCATAAAAGTAAAATTTTACCACATTTTTTACAAAATTTGAATAGTTGACTGTCATTTTCACGATTAACACAAAATAATAAGTGTTGTGGGGTTGGTTTTTGGGTGAGCCATATTCGCTATAGTTATGAACAAATGACTGAATGAGCCCACATCAATAATGAGTCAAGACTCAATAATGTAGGGAAAAATCAATATTTTGATTTTCAATTAGAAATGACAACATGACGAGTTTAACCAAATCCGTACTCGTATTTGAAAGATTCAAACGGATACTCGCTTTGCTCAAGTTCTGTCTGGTTTACCTGAAACCCGAAACTTAGCCCGAAAACTATCCAAAATACAAATTTTTTTTAAAATGTCCAGAATTTATAATATATAATGATTTATGTAATTTTTTATATATAATGTATAATATATAATTATATACATAATTGTTTTGATTGAAAATTGTTTAAATGTTGTGTGTTAAAATATAATTATATATAATATATAAAATCATTTATCTTTTTATATGGTATGGGTACGGGTTGGAAACGGGGCGGGTATAGGTCAATCCGCACCTGACCCATACCCGGTAAAAAACCTTAGGGGTAACCCGTACCTGATTATTTTTGGGTTTTACCTGTTTTGGTCAGGGCGGATTAATCAAGTACCCGTCGAGTTCAGGTTTTTTGCCATCCCTATTTCCAATCAATCGATGACCAATGTAAATTTTGTAAGTGACATGTGAAATAACACTCGATGTCAACGAGGTATCGTAGGTTGGCTGTGAAAATGTCCTATTTTCGACTGTCTTGATTTATTAGTTTTCGGTTAAAAAAAATTTGTACCAATTTTCATGAAATTTTACATCTTTAATCGATTCTGATTTATTATTTGATTTGTTTCTTGTTTGCTCAATATTTTGTCTAATTAATAAATATCGATATTTTAAATGAGCCACGTGTCTAAATCGATCGATTTTCAATTCAATTTAGTTTTTTTATCAGTTCCATTTGGTAAATCAAAATTGACCCGATAGAGTCTCAGTTCGGTTTGAACAACATTCGTTAATTCGGTTCCTTTTTGTTCGATTAATTTTCATGTCAGTTTAGCCGATTCGGTTATTTTTGGACACCCCTGTTTAAGGATGATAATGCAACATATTCGGATCAAGTTTTGTGATCAGATCTCCTTCCATATACGTTTGATACTAAATTTCGTTCAGTTTTAGTAGTTTGTCTAAAAATCGGCAACAAAACATGTTCTGAGCTACCTTTGTGATTCAGTCACCGTCTTGATCAGAGATATCAGGTCTCGTCAACTTCATAAGAATTTATCGTCACTACTAATAAAAACATTAATATGCTCAATAATCAGGAATAACAATACGACAGGTTCAAAGTGCTTTTTGTGATCCCATTTCGGGGATATCGGGTTATAGTCAGATCCAAGGTATTTCCTGCGTTTTTACGGTGGAAACTAACTAAACTAATCAAACAAACTAAATCCAAATTTGAGTTTGATCATTTCAAACTGAACGGTAACATAGATTCACCACAAGAAGCAAATTGTTTAGAAAAAGGACCGTTGAGAAAAGTACATTATACACAAATCATCAGATCCACCAAATCTTGAGACCCAAGCAATCACACAAGTAATCAAAACTCAATAAGGAGAGGCTTAGATTAAATAAGTGTCCGAATAATCACTAGCTTAAAGATTACAGCTATGATCCCCAAATCCATATTGAATCTTCTTTAACACTCCCATTTCCTCATCTGCATACCGTCGGGAGGGCTACCCTCGACCTTCTTCTTCCCGACTTCTTTCCAGTTTGTGGACAGCACCGTTCCGCTCGACTCCACCTGCAAAAAAAGGATCATCCGTCACAACAATGCAGCGCGAAAAGGGTATAATCAAAGTAAAATAAAGAATGGTGTCTAATATGTTCGGTGCTTGAATTTGCCATAACCAAACTAAAGAATGGCGTATTGACTTATTTGACATTTCAATAACCAGCGACTGAACTTGCCACGGCCAAACTAAAGAATGATGTCTAATACGTTCAGTGATTGAATTTATCATGACCAAACTAAGGAATGTTGTCTAAGTGATTGGTTTGACATTTCAAGAACCAAATTATAAGGGATTGAATTTGCCATACCAAAACTAAAGAATGATGTCCTATATGTTCAGTTCAGTGATTGATTGTCTAATACAATACGTTCAGGGATTGATCTTCCATTTCAAGAGAATTTGTTGTTGTCTGATACGTTCAGGATTGAATTTGCCAAAACCAAACTAAAAAATGTTGTCTAAGTGATTGATTTGACATTTCAATCACCAAATTATGAGGGATTAAATTTTCCATAACTAACTAAAGAACGATGTCTAATACATTCAGTGATCGATTTGCCACTACGAGAGGATGTGTTGTCTAATATGTTCAGTGATTGATAACTATAAGAATACTGTGTATTAAATTCAGTGTTTGGTTTGCCATTTCAAAGTTTGGGGGTATAAAGTATAACCAGACTAACGATCGATGACTAATACGTTCAGTGATTGATTTGTCAATTCAAAGTTTCGGGGTATATGGTCATGAAGAGCTTACAAAGGATTTTTGCATGGCTCTTCTTGTGTCCTCATCAGCATCCTGATATATTTCCCGGAAAAACTTGTTCAGTGCTGCATCGCCGTCAAGTTTTTCGTCTTTCTCCTGTAACCAAAAACGATGAAACCGTTATAGGCCTGAACGGGAAATGTAATTGGGGGGAAAAATGTAACCCTGTTGGTTTAAGGCTATACCTCCTTCTTAACATCAGCTACAACCTTGTCCCAGTCTGTTCTTTTGGGTTTTGAGGTCGGATAAGTGGGTCGCTCGGGTCCATCACCTACAAAACATCAGAGGGTGAAGGGTTGTAACTAACACGTTGAAGACTATTTTTTGACAGGGTTCAGAATTTTTGCTAGAAGCTAATTGGCGTACCAGAAGATATGTTGACCCTTTGTACAACTGCATTTGACTTGCTGAACTCGAGAGATGTCCATTGTATTGGTTCGGCTTTTGCAAGGCGGATTTCAATTTTGGTGGACAAGATGTCGTATTTGCACTTGGAAGGTATAATCTGTTCGCAAAAAGAGCAATAACCGGAAGATATAGTTAGTATTTTCACATGGAAAGTGAATCAGAAGCTTGAAGCTCCGATGAGTTTTACGCTGAGCCAATTCTATTTTTTCCTAATTCTCTTAGCATGCATCATAGGGTCATGCCGAAGTAACACGTGACTTGCAAACAATGTTTTTCCATGTGAAACGGGTTTTGAGAGAATGAAGCATTACCTTCCCAAATAAACGAGGCTGTAAATGATACGCATCCTCACCGGGAACTTCAACGGTGACACTTAGCTGTAAGGAAACTAATAAACATTAGCATTTGCTCAGAACCTCAACACCATCAAGATGGAGAAATGGCGGACAATAAATATGTATTTAAGACCAGAAAATGAAATGATAGGAATCATACTATTTGTTCACCAAAATCAACAGTGACACTATTAGCTGATAAGCCCTTCGCAAATATAGTCACAACCACTTCTTCTGGTTTCTGATAGAACTCGTGTCTGCATAGTCGGGTTTTATATTCATCAATTAAGTAATTAATCATTTACTTTAAGTAGCAGAGAAGAAAGAACAGAAGCCGTTGCCAAGTAAAAAAATGAGGATTGGCACTAACCGATATTTTGGTTTCACTGATTGCACCGCTGTCGCCTGATTGGAAACTGAAGGAGGGCCCTGAGGAGGAGGAACCACTCCATTTGATGATTTATCATCTCGTGTTGGTGCCTTTTCTGATGGCTGTTCTGGTACATCACGAGTTTCTTCTATAAAAAGAGAAAAAAATCATAAATTTTATAGTGAGTTCCTTTTTCTGTATGATGTCGAAGATCATTAGTGAAATAAGTTCCTTTGGGACCAAATTGTCTTTTTATGATGAATATTTGACAAATTCTCTATCCAGGAAAAATTAGCCTATTGATGTACCTGAAATGCGCTCATCACATTCCTTGATCAATTTAATGAATCTTGAATCCTCGGGTGCCAAAGAAGCACCTGCTTCCAAGGCTGCCTTGGCAGTCGCGTATTCCTCGAGCTTGATGCATGCAGTACTGCAAACCGAAACAAATGAAACTCAGAATCGAAGGTAGAGAAAGTACAGAAACAAGTTTGACATAACAATCACAACAACATGAGAGAAGGCAAGTGACAAAGAATGATAACCTATCATTAAAAAAAAGAACAAAACGTGTAAGATTTAAAAGTTTCCACTAATTCAAAACACATCCCCTTTGGTCATTCATAGACACAACAATACCTAAGTTATTTTGAAGTTGGAAGATAAACAAGATTCGCCAATACGACATATCATAACTACCACAGAGGACTGAGGAATGATAACCAACCACTAGATATCGGATCCAAACAAGCTAACCATTCTCTACTAAAGCGCTGGATTTGTTTGGAAGTATTATAATATGACAATCATTATTTTCGATCATAAATTAACCTTAAATGCTTCTAAAACCAGAAAATGGTACAAATAGGGTAAAAAAAGACGTATTCCCAATGTAGGAAACAGGGCAAACCAGCACGACAAGAAAATCTGGCATGATTGTGGTATACATAATACATATTAAAACATTCATCTCTAAATTAAGAGAGACAAATAATAAAACACACAGCGAGACAGCAGAATTTACTCACCCTTTACGCAAATAGGCTTTCGGCATAGAAGGGTCCAACTGAATTGCTCTGGTTGCATCAGCAACAGCCTCTGATCACATGTATATTATATGCACAACAATCAGTATGATAAGTGTAAGGAAACTACTTTGAACTACAAAGAGTAAAACAAGAAACAGAAAGGGTCCAAGTCTTTTACCAAATTTGGCAAAGATCAAACTATTTTTTTACCACAAAGGGTTAAATAAGGTATAACAAAAGTTCAATTCCATAAACTCAATAGCATTACTCTATTTGCCTTTCTCAGATGGTTTTCTTTATGAAGAGATTGTATAGTAAAGATCAAGGTATCATATTTTTACCACAAAGGGTAAAAGATGGCATCACAAAAGTTCAATTCCTCAAACTCAATAGCCTTTTCTTAGTATCCAAACAGCCAACAATTTAAAGCTAAAACATGGATACAAAAGGAAAACAAACCCCAATTTCTTTTTCTCAGTAATCAACAAGTATAGGAATTCAAAGCAAGTGAAAGCCTCCAGCATAAACCCAAATCCTGGATTTTCTCAGGATCCAAACAACAGAAAACCAACAATCTAATCCAAAATTCAATTTCTTTTTGACCTCACATTACACTACCCTCTTATACCCTTCAAAATCCCTCCTTCCTACATGTTGTTAAGTTCAAAGCAAGTGAAAACCTCCAACATGAACCCAAATTCTAAATTTTCTCAGTACCCAAACAGCAGAAACCCAACAAAATCCAATCCAAAATTACAACTCTGACCATCCAACAGCAAAACACAATGCTAGTCATGAAACCCAAATCACCAATTGACAAAAAAAAACAATCCCTCCACAAAACACAGAACAACCCACCAAGAAAGAAAAAAACTCCACCCAATAAAGATCAAGAGAAAACAGCCATGCCAATCAACAAAAACAGCACAACACAATGCTCATCGTGAAACCCAAATCACCAATTGACAACAAACACAAACAATCCCTCCACAAAACACAGAACAAACCCATTAATCTCCTCGCTCCTCCACTCTACACCGAAGTTCAAATTCTGGGTTTTTCTCCAAACCCAGAAAAAAACAAAAACCCACCTACCCAATCAAGATCAAGACAAAACCAGCCATACCCGTGAAGCATTTGAGCTTGATGTTGGCCTGAGCGCGGTCGGCGAAGAGCTCGGCGCTGTCGGGGCAGAGAGACACGGCCTGTGTGTAGAGATCGACGGCGAGCTCGAAGTGGTCGTCGATGAAAGCCTCCTTGGCCTTGATTTCAAGATCAGAGGACGCCATTGTCGATCACAGAGAGCAAGAGAGGTTTGCGATGATTGGAGGAGAAGAATATTATTGACTTGAAGCTCTCTCTCTCTCGCTCGATCTGTTTCTGTATTTATATATCGTTTCTGTGCCTCGCAACTTGGAGACTTTGAAAAGTCTACTCTTTTAGGTTTTTTAATTATTATTGCATTAATTGCATAAATATATTATTTTTTTCTTTTACCACAAAAAAACATTGTGGACCGATTCAAAAAATAAAAAAACTTGTTTCTATAAATTGGTGGGAATGTCAATTTTAATTCCAACATTTTAATGTAACTTTTGAAGGCTACTACTAAATATATTTTTTTTGAAAACAATGCTAATACTAAATATAGTATGTGGCAATGTGGTGGGTACTACCAATCATTATACAATAATTTGTATGAAAGTTTGTGGATAAAATAACTCATTCTATTTTTAAAAAACATATTTGAAAACAAGTTTAAGGAATTCATTTGTAAGACTCAAATTCTTAAATTAGGGTATCATCAATTATCTTTAAAAATAGAAGTTTATAATGAACTGATGAGTGATGATAACTGTAGAAAATACCTATGAACTATTTAAAGAAAGTGGATTTAAACTCTCTTTATTGCAAAAAGCAACGTAAATTTATTTTATTTTCTAATTCGAAGGTGTATGTATGTTTATCTTTTTCAATCGCCGAGTTTGTCTGACTTCCTTTTTCATTGTTGTATTATTAAGTTGTGGGTCGGTGATATTCGTCAAAGAAAAAAAACACCAACACGCTCAAGTAAAAAAAAATGTAAGTTATTTGTTACTTTTTACAATAAATAAAGTTCACTGTTATTTGCAATTATTTTTTTGCAGTTTTCTTTTTCCAAAGGTGTAGGTAGAAAGAGCTCTACACTCTATAATTATATTCAAGTATATTTTGATAAAAGCATACCGTTGTGCTTATCACGCCCTTCAGCCGTATTTGTATTATGCTCAAAAATAGGAAAAAATACTTCTCTTCTCTGCCAATCATTTTTTGAACAGTCCGTCTTTATTATCGCCACGAACGAATTCAATTGCGAATTCATTTGATCATCTAGTTTCTAAGTGACCGTATGATGAAAATAATAAATCTAACATGTTAAATTATAGCTAGATTGATTAATAATATGAAAGTTTTCTGTCAAAAACTTTATATTTAAAAATAATATGTATATATCACATAAGAAACGTAGAAAGATCATAGGCAGAATGATTCTAATTTGTCAAGTGACTATTGAATAACATACATTTGATTTGGTTCCTAGCTACACATAACTTGGAAACCTCTATGATGTTTACAAGACATTTCCAATGAAACCAAAGAATTGTCAAAATAAGTAGCAAGAAACATAGTCATGAGAAAAGGTTTAGAGAACCAAATGAATAAAGAAGTTTTGCTTATATGTCCTTCTAGTGAAACTATTTGGGGTTTGACCATTTCATTGACTTTGGAAGTCTTAACTAATCATCTTCACTTTCTATGTATTTCTCATTCCAGTCAATGTTGGTGACTGATGAGAGACAAGTGTGAACACAAAATAGCCAGTTCACATGGTATAGTAGAAGACAAGAAAGTCAACCATCTTCCATTTAACTTGAACTTTTCTGTACCTGCATGAATATTTATTATTTACTGCTAGGTGACAGTAACATTATGAAATGCACATTACTGTGATAACATTTAACTTTTTTGGACTAACCAGTGAAATTTTGCAATCATAAACAGATCAGATCATGATTGTTAGATGGGTCCACAAGTGAGTGTGTAAGGCCGTTTGAACTTATAAAAAAACTGACGCTAAACTTCACGTGCAATTATCTTAAATATAAGTATTAATAGTAATTTAAAAAGAAATATTGAGTGTGAAAACAAACAAACGAAAATAAAGCATTAAACAAAAATTTACAAGTAAATGAGAGGATTTTATAAGGAAAGAAACAATACAGATGTCAAGTTATTCAATCAGGATGTATTATTTATAATACTATGAAAAACATGAAACTCAGTTTAACAGAGCCTAAAGATACGATCAAACACCCACCAGATCACCAAAGCCCGAAAATAATATGTTGGGTTGAGCCCTACTTCACTGGCTGATCAACAAAACTCCCACAGACGTCGAGTTATTCGATCAAGTTACATTAGTATATTATAATACTATAAAAAGAACATTAACCCTAATTTAACATGGAGCCCAAAGATTCGACTTAACGCCAAATCGTCAAAGCCTGAAAAATATAATGCCGGGTTGGACACTACTTCACTGACTAACCATCCAAACTTCCACAAACATCAAGATATTCGATCATGTTACATTAGTATATTATTCATCGTATTATAAAAAATTTGAAACCTAAATTAACAGAAAATTCATATACGATCGGACATCAGATCACCAAAGCCCAAAAATAATATATTAGGTTGGGCTTTAACGTAAGTAAATTTATTATAATCGATTCAAGACATATTCAACTAGTCTTCCAAAATTGGTCTTGCTCACATGACATCTTCCAAAATTACTTCTTCCACATGTGTTTCATGCTATGTAAAAGACAACCTCAAAAAACCACAGTTCCATTGCTGTGAAATCTACAAGAACTGCTCATACCTTTACTTTTTCAGGATTCACTACACAGTAACAAGAAATTTCAAGACATTGAAAATCACAAAACTGGTCTAAGCTATAAGATTTACAAATATTTCCTACTTCAATCGATTCATCGATGTTGCTGTCTGGCTCTTCCTCTCCGAACCCATCTCGACGAGGATGTTCTCGAATAGTAATCACCGACGTTTGCAACAAACAGCGGATCCCTGTCTTCCGATTTCGACTCGCTGCTTCTGGTGCCGCCTGCATTACCCCGCTCGATCTCCTCCAACTCCTTTGTCAGCTTGTTCATCGTGTTTTTCACGCTGGATTTGCTCATCTGCCCCGCCTCCCCCGTTGAGATTCCAACCATGGTGACCTTCGGTAGCAAAGGGTTCAGGTGCGATTCTTGTTTTACACATTCTCGAGATGGGTCGTCAACACTGAAAAGTGGTGAGATCACTAGGATGAATAAAAATAAACTTCAAGCCCTGAAGTGAATGCATATTACTATAGATAATTGCAAAAATTGGATGTATAGTATGTTTATTGCAGAACCTTCACGTGAAACTTTTCTTTTTTGCACCGTCAATGATACTATTAAAAATGAATTGAAAAGATGAAAATACCCTTCAGATTAAAGAAAATAAAAATTACATGTACAAACGAAAACAAAATATTTCCATTCTAGGGGCATTTGTCATTTTGAAAATTGAAGGTCATATAACATGTGCATGCCCATTTGCCGCCTGTTTTAACCAGTGTTCTAAAAATCCCCGACTTGTCCGATATTATTCCCCAATTAATCCTTCAATCCAATTTATCTTCCGGTTAATCCCCATAAGACCCTCTCCATCCGACTAGCACCTAGCATTTTTTAGAACATTGGTTTAACTGAGTTTGACAAGCGGTGCAAGAAAATTGATAGTTTGCAGTAACTTTTTTTTGCAACGGACAATCTTTACAAAAACACGGGATATACATACAGCTTTTGCAATTACCCCTATTATTTACTTAAGAAAAGGGTATTCGGGTGGCACCTGTTTTGGAGTCCGTGTTGCTGCTTCAAGAAGGGATTGCTGAACCAATCTCCGAAAGGAAATCGGAAATCTGGTTTTTGTCCTTTATCTGCTTGAGCGCTATCTTTCGGTTCGAGTTCTAATGCCCCGTGGTTTTGGTGATCCTTACTCACTTCTGTTTCTGTGTTGCTAATGTAGCTCGTTGATTCAGAGGCCCTCAAAAAAGAAGCTGCAGTCCTGCAACACAATGCAATATAACTATAGCATGTCCACTAACAGAGGTTGGGAGAGAATACAGGTGGGATATGTAAATACCGCAGCGAGACTTGAACCCATGTCCCTTGGACCCAAGTTCAAGTGCTTAACCAGTTGGTCAAGCAAGCATTGGTTCACATTTTTGACAAATGTACACATTTTTATAATAAAAAATGGTAAATTCACAACCACTTTTTGCAAAATTTGAAAAGTTCATGGAAACTTTTTGCAATTTTCCCATATCCTTACTAGCACCAAAACAGTAAGATGTACCTTTTCTCGAAAGAGTCGACCATGTAAGGAAACTGGGGCTGAATGCCGGTTGCTTTTCGTAACCACCTGTTACCGAGCAGTACTCTATCAACGGCGTAAAGTAACTCTACTTCAGCTACCTTTGAGACGACGCTCATGATTCCTTGGCCCATCTCATCCGCTAGTTCTTGGCCCAACTCCTTCGCCATTTTTGGGCCCGCCTCCTTCGCTATTTCTCGGACCAGCTGGTCCATCATTTCTTCGACCTAATTGAAACATATAAGTTATTTATGGATTCGCATAGTTCGATTAGTGAGTACTTTCAGATTTTATAGACATATCTAATAAATTAAAGTAATACGAAAACAAAAGATTTTCTCAATTCATTCCAAAATCAGTACTCACAATTTTAACCTTTTAACGCTACCATGAGTATGTTGGGGAGAATCGGACCCTACCAAGGAGTACTGGAGTAGCACACAATACAAGAACCCATACTGGGCCAGCAAAAAGTAAGTCAAAACCAGCTTCAAAAGTGGGAAATCCATGAAAGTTGGTTCAAAGAAAACCGTCCGAACCGAAAACCGATCAGTTCAAAACCGAACATAAATTGGGCCTAAAAATATTGGGCCAACAAAAAGTAAGTCAAAACCACCTTCAAAAGTGGGAAATTCATGAAAATTGGTTCAAAGAAAACCGTCTGAACCGTAGACCGATCAGTTCAACACCGAACATAAACAAATTCCAATGGTTTGGTTTCAGTTTTAATTTTCTGAGAAGTGAATTGATCGGTCCAGTTCGGTTTTGGACTGATTATGTTCAAAACCAAACCGTGAACACTCCTGTTATAGGCCACACTTGACCAAAAAGACTATGGGTCCAATGTGTGTATAAATCCTGTCTACCCCATAATTATCCGATGTGGGACCTGACTTTCGTGTGAATTATGAACCTAACAAGAAAATACTAGACTAATAAACTTTGTACCTCGGGAGGCTCCGATAAACTCTCTGCAATGGATTCAACCCCTTCTGAGGGCACGCCTTCATCAGGCACATGCCGTCGACGCTGAATGTGCCGGGTTTGAATTAGAGTATGGAAATGCTGATCCACAGACTCTTCGAGAATGTTATCTAGCATGCCCTTATCAAAGAAGTATGGAGTATACCTAACGAAAAAGACAAAGCCATTCACTTGAAATTAGAAATCAATGTCCTCAAAAAAATATATTCTTCATATGACATTAGTAAAAGGTGAAAGGCTCTATGCCTCAGTCTCGTGAACATGATACGAAAGAAAAAGATTAAGCTTCTATTCATTTTAGAAACCTAAAACCGTAAAAAGAGCATTAGAATAGAAGGAGGGCAGTAGGGCACACCATTTAATCCCGTCTGTAGTTGCTATTGCGATGTCTAGATTTTGAGCGCCAAAAACAGGAACACCTTCGATGCTTCTCCTTCCGTCATTTTGTGGAACTTCTTTGAGAAGCTTGTTTGCTGCCTTGACCTACAGGAAGTTTCAAGTTTTAAAAAAAATATCCATTTTTTTTAATATAACATACTTTATTTACATAATAGCATACTTGTTTTTCATTCGGAACAAACTCGAATAAGTGAGGTTCTCTCTGCACAAGAAAACCCAAAAAAGAGTTAAAACCTGGACACACAAAAATATTGAACGGAAACATAACGCAAGATCACTATGTACAAGAATTTAGTACTTTAGGTCAAAAATAAGAAATATAATAGCTGATTTATGCAGATAAAATTAAGATATAACGCTACCTTGAAATGCTCATATGCCACATCAAGACGACATGCACCAACTATACCGCTGGGAATTTTTAGCCGTTTAACATACGTAACTAAAAGCAAATAGTCAGCCAGGATACAAAATAATCTCCAATAGAAAGAAACGATATGAGAAAACCGAAGAAATAAAACTTAGAGATGAACAACGCCAGTATCCTATCATATAAGCAATACCGGAAAACCGAAACATTCAATCCTTACAAACTTGTACAAGAACTACATAAAGTGATTATCAACTCATACCGGCATCACCCAGATCCATAAAAAAGCGGAACACCTGCTCATTTTTTCTTTCATTCTTAGTAATTGATACAAACATCTTCTTCAGCCACTCGGGTGTTCTACATATAAGCATAGCAAAGAGAATAAGCAGATAGTACAGTTGTTACCAGTTAGCAACTGAAAGAGGGAGAAAAGGAGGGCAAAATCACATTCAGCAGAATGATCTTTAAACCTAAATTTACAACAAAAAAGTGGAATGTGGAAATTTCACAAACTAGTTTCTTGTCAGTGTTGAATCAGAAAAAACAAAATATCTATTTTACTCAACACAAAGGCCCGTGTTTTGGATCACAACTAAATTTCCCTTAAACAACAATCTTCTGCCAGTCGTTTTAAGCTGTGTGGTATGTGTATAAAATTAGGCTACAAATAAAACATATATACCACCAAGAACTCACTATTATTCTTCAAAGTTGCAAGTAGACAGACATTACAGAGCTATTATTAGAGATATGAAAATTGTCAATAACATCGCAAAGATACCAACACTCGCGTAAAACCAAACACCACTCTAGCTTCAATTGTTGAATTACATATATGATATATCAAAACTCCAATTTGCTTTCAATATAATTCATAACCTTAACATTCCCAACACCTGTTCCTGTCAAACACCCCAATGCCCAATAGCATTCCTCAGTTACATAAACCACACCACACATTCTTCATCCCTATGTCTGTCCAAACCCCAAACCTCACACAAAACCAAATAAAATGACAACCCAACTACAAAATCTCGGTTTCCAGGAAATGGGCAAGTCTAGATAGCAAAATCAGAACCAGAAAAGGCACAAAGTACCACTAACACATGATTCATAACCTCAACATTCCAAACACCCCAATACCATTCCGCAATTACATATATCATTGCACACATTCTTCATCTCCATATGTCTGTCCAAATCCCAAAATCTCACACAAAATCAAATAAAAACCACAACCCAACAACAAAATCTCAATTTCCAGGAAATGGGCATGTCCAGATATCAAAATCAAAAAAGGCAAAAAGCACATACCTTTTGGAGATGATATCAAAATGGGTGGAGCCACCCGCCATGAGACCTGTCCCGGAGAGGTCACAGATACTGAAAACCTGCCCCACGAAGGCCGGCCCTCCACCGCCACCGCCCTTCCCGCCGGAGCTCAGCCCCGAAACCCTAACCGTCGACGGGAACGCCGCCGAGGACGGTCCCTTCATCGCCGATTCGAGCCGCGACGGCGAAATCTGGAGGAGGTGGCTCTCTGGGTACGGAAAAGGGACGCAGATTTTGGAGGAGGAGGAGGCGAACGGCGTCGTTTTGGGCTGTGGGAGCAGAGAGAGGAGGTGGGTGGTCGCGGAATTGAGGAACTGAGAGATGGGTTTTGGGATTGGATCAGCTAGTGATGAAGACGAAGAAGAAGAAGAAGCCATGGACGATCGAGAGCGAGCTCCACCAGACCTCTGTTTCTCTTATCCTCTCTCTCTCTCTCTACTCGCAAACTCTCCTGAACCTAAGAAACTTTGCTCTTGGATAAAATCAAAATTAGAACAAAAACAATAAAAATTATATATTTTGTTCATTTCTTAATGCAATTTAGGGGAAAACCCAACTCTTTTGGTTTAAGGGTTTGTAATATCTTAACAAAATAAGATATAAACAATATTTTTATTTCATGAAAAATGTACACGTTATTTTGATTATCTATCAAGTCAGTTTAATCAATTCGGTTACTTTTAAGCACTCTCAAGTACATGTCAAATTTTAATTGACATAAAAATATCTCGATTTTAGTTATAGATTTAATTTTATCAATTATATTAATCCACTTTTTACATTCAAACAATATTTAAACAATGAAGTCAGGAACACACATGCTCTTAAACTATCAATCTATCAATCACTATATTATAGCTATTTTATTATAATTGATTAAATGTAATTACAACGAGATGATATTTAACTGTTAAGAACTATACCAGTTTTTATTTATTTAACAATGAAGACTACCAGTATATTATTTATTTTGTATTATTAATTTATTTACACATTTTTATATTTAGAATGAGAGCTCCAATAGCTCCTTAGTTGAAGACCTAATCCTTAGATTGATTTCAAACATCATAGGCAAAAAGAACTGTGCTCATAGGATATAGTGTCCTTACCATCTTACGAAGTAGAACTGTGCTAATAGGATATAATGTGCTCATAGGATATAGTGTCCTTACTATCTTACGAAGTTAATAGCATACTGTAATCTCTTTAAATTAAACAAGGGATTTAGTTATACAAGAATGAGAGGGGGCTTTAAATGTATCATTTCTCTTCTGGTCAACTCTCGGTCTCAGGGCCATTCAACATCATTTGGATCAAATGGGCCAGTTTTAAAAACAAAATCTCTAGTCATAGGCCATTTTCTTCCATCATTTCCAATATACGTATTAAAATTATTATCAAAAAAACATATTAGACCGAGACAACTCGACAAGATAAAAGAAGAATATCTAACATAACAAAACCCTGAAAATTTGGTTTAGTTCTCTAGCACAAAAAAGTGGTTCATGCATTATCGATTCTACAAATGAGCATCCAAGTGCCCAAATATCCCATTTTGCATGAGGTCTATCCTCATGACTAAGGAGAAGTCATGTGTTTTATATGTCGAGAAACCACATGTCGCCTTCAAATTGTTATAATAAAGAAATTCATGTTTATTTAAAGCATTGAGACTGAATAACAAGACAAATAGTCTTTGCGCATCACTCAAACGCACACAACGAAGTTTGTGAATCAATTTCTGAAATTGATCGAATACGATAAGGAAGATTCATAATCAGATGTGACGATCCAAGTGATTCCTCTTAGTTATTCGTGATCCGTCTGAAATTGATCGAATACGATAAGGAAGATTCATAATCAGATGTGACGATTCAAGTGATTCCTCTTAGTTATTCGTGATCCGTCTGACACTTACTTATTTTTTCAATACTTAAAACATTCACGATAGCCTTGATCCTTATAAGACAATTTATAAAGAATGAGATAAATGTGTACAAGAGCAATTCAATTTTGCTTACAAAACTTGAGTGGTTTGGCAAATGGTATCACTCCTATTTATACTAGTTCCTCTCACAAATGGACGATGGAGATTTATTTTTACATCTCAATACGATGGCTGGTATTATTCTAGAAAAAGCCATAAAAATATCTACATCTCTTGAAAATGTTACGGAAGTGGCTTGTTTGGCAAGTTCGAGCATCTCATAAAAAGAAAGATCTAAAGATCTCTCAGGAGTTCATGTGGGCTTGGGTCAACCATTGACTTGGGCCGCTACATGGAACCAACATGATCGGAGAAGAAGGCTAGAGAGCGATTTGAAGACACTTTGCAAAGTAAGAGAGATTGATAATCGTGCATTGAATCCGATGAGTGATTTTTGAACCAGACCGGACCCTCTGATTCCTAATTTATAAGAACCATATACCTGGAACCATGATCCGAGAGACTGGTTTGATTTTTCGATTCCACCCCATTTAATTTAGTTGATTTATAACTCGAATTAGACGATTTGGATCCCAATTTTTAGTTAAACACTTTCAATTTGTAATTACAACAAGTATTAACAAAAATCAAACATTGAGATTTAATTATTACAACTCAATGAAATATAAGGTTTGAGAATAAATTTTATCAAAAACATATTCTCGTCTTTCATTATTTAGTTCAACTCAAACTAGTCTGATTTTTATTAATTAACTTGCGATTCTTAGTGTTAAAAATCATAATCGAACCAGAAGTGAATACTTAGCTTAAATTCACTACCAAAACCGAACCATTAACCACGGTTCCTGATTTTCTAGTTCTAATTTCGGTTCATCACCGGTTCAATTTTCAGATATGCATCCAAAATGTTTGTCCCTAGTTTCACCATTAACATTGACATCCAAAATCACCCTATTAAGTCGTGGATCTGACATGCGTGAGACTTGAATTCGCTCGCTTGTGAAATTATAAGCTTTATCATATCGAGTTGGTCACCCCCAGGCCCAACTCGAAGTCCCTACCTACCCAACTACACTACAACCCAACCGAAAACCCCACGAAGCACCTCCCGAGACTCAAACCGTGGCTGTAGCCACGCCCGAGCACGTACTGGACTACTTCGCCAGCGGAGCTGCGGAGATCTTCGAATTTGTAATTTCTTAATCAAATGAAAGGAAAACAATATTTTTATTCTATAGAAAATGTACACATTATATTTAGGGTCAATTGAAAAAACTTACACAATAAAATTTTGAATGCAAATTATTACCCAAATAATCTTACCACCACCTACAGTTAAAACTATGTTTATATTCTAACAAATTGACTATTTTACTCTTGTTATAATTTTAAATTTTTTAACTCAAGTCATCACGCTCCATTACTATTCATTTTTCGCATCGGTACTTAGTGTCTTTCGGACATTGTCGTTACCTATACAATCTCGTCCATTGTGTCTACAAGTAAGTTCACCATCGCAACGGATAAACAATTTTGTCCTCACGTTCCAACATTTTAAAAACTCGAACTCGACGGGTACTCGATGAATCTACTCTTTCCAAAATGGGTGAAACCGCAAAAAATTGAGTTCGGGTTTACTTATATGAGTAAAAATGTTCGTATAGAAGTAGGTTGCGTACCAACGCTTGCTTGACCAATTGGTTAAGAACTTGAGCTAGGTCCAAAGGTCTTGAGTTCGAGTCACGCTGCGGTATCTCGCATTTGTTTCCAGTTTTGGTTGGACCTCTCTCCCAACTTTTGTTGGGTCTATTTCTCCCGGTGGGAGTCAAGTGACAGTATTGGGCCCCATTCTACATAAGGGTGTGTCTTGAACCCGTTATTGATACAATAATCTTAAGAATCACAAGTAGGAATGACAATGGGCCGGGTTTGGGTCGGATTTAGCCAAACCCGTTCACCGTGAACGGGTGCCCGACCCGCATAAAACCCGTTGGGTACGAATTTTATTTGTAACCCAAAACCCGACCCAAAATTTCAAATATTGATTCAATCAACAAAATATTTTACAATTCAAATACAAAAGTGAGTATAAATATGTGTTATATTATATTAGTTTAGGTTTTTGAGTGGATTGGTAATTGAAATTTAATTTTTTTCACTTTTTTGTTAAAACAATTAATATTAATGTAAATTATATTACATAATATTATTATATAAACTATTATTATTTTAAATTCGTACGGTTGCGGGTCAAAATTAGATCGGGTACAGGTCAACCCGCACCCGACCAAAAACTCTTTCATAACATTCGAACCCGACCCGAACTCGCAAAACATCGGGTTTCCTTTTTATGATTTCCTATCTGAATTAATAGATACTTTTCTGTTTGTAATGTGTATTCCATGTATAAAGCGATGCCCTCAGAAGCATTACAGGAACATCTGGGTCGTCCCGAACACGAGGAAGAGGCAGCGAGAGGACCCCTGCGGCGTCTGCGGGCTTCCCCGTCTCGACCTCTCTTCTTCAGCTCAACGCCTTCCCCTCCGAGATCTTGTCGGGCTTCCTCTTCCTGGGGAGCTACGACGATGCTTCCCGCTCGGAGCTGCTCAGGGATCAGGGGATCTCAAGGGTTCTCAATGGGTCAAGGACCAAAGACCGTCCGTCGAGCTCACTCCGGACGTGTACCGGCAGCTGCAGCAGTACGAGCGACGTGTTTTTGAGCTCACATTTGGTCCCCGACGAACCAAAATATATAAGCTCAAGTCTTGACTATGCTGAGTTATTAAGATTTCCTGTTAGTATTATGTTTCCTGGTTTGTTATCAAGTCTTTCGTCAATAATACCGTTATGTTTTAAAATTTTGACGAGTTATGAAACGTGGATTTAAATTTAGGGACAGCATTGATTCTGTACAAGTAACCTATAAAATCCCGGTGAAGTTCGAATCTTGGTGAATACGGGTTCAGAAGGGCAAAAGTAAAATCTATCTGTATTTGCAATCCTATAATAATAGGTAATTTTTTTTACAAAATTTGATATTTTAGATGTGATTATTAAAATGACATGATATTTTAAACCAAATAAAGAAACAGAAACATTTCAGGCAATTGAAACCAAAAGTCCTAATTATGTCCAAAACTGTACACAAATTTCCTTTTGCTTTTGTTGCTCAATTCCAATTCATAGCATGCTACAGATACACAACACATTTCATCAGTAGACCCATCACTGAAGCCTCCTAAATGAGAAGTGAAGCTACAGAAAAATGGAGTGCACCAAAACCATAATGACCCATCAAGAAGAAGTGAAAGCCTCAACATTGAGCTCCTCAGCACAACTTGTCTCAGCAGCTCCATCTAATAGTTCAGTCGAATTCAAATTTGTGCCGACGACTTCATCAGCGCCTCCATCAAAAGCATCAGACTCGTTCGTGTCACTTGTGCTCGCTTTTGTTGCATTTTGGGCGAGCGCATTCTGGTTTGTGCGATAGGGTTGGTGTATATGCTTTACGGGAACCTTAACTCGTTTTCCTTTCATGTACTTGTACTCAAATTTCTGGGGCGGGTATTTCCTGATCAACTTTTGGTATTTGTCCGTCATGCCAAGCTCTTGAAACACGTTTCCGACCATTGTGACGATTGAGACCGTTGGGTATATGCCTAGCTCGTCCATGTCAGCAAATATCTGTTTAGGGGAAAAACCGACCCAAGAAGTTAAATTTTGAATAAACCGGTCATGAAATTCAACAGTTAAAACCACAGCGCTGAAAATATTATCATAATCACAATTTCCATCACAAGTTCTTCATGAAATAGACTACAAGCTGTAGAGATTAGTCTATGGAAAAAATCATATGAAACGACAAAGTTTTTAAGGAAATGGAATTGCAATACCATACCTCGAACAACTTGTCATGCATGCCCTTGTGGTAGTAAACTGTGACCATTTTCTCAAAGAAAGTGCGAGGCGTGCTCTCCAAGTTCTCGGAGAAGACTTTTGTCCAAACCTCTTCAGCTTCATCGAGTCGGTCGTCCTCTACTAAAGCAGTCAGTAACGCGAGGTAGGTCCCCATCGTTTTTCCTTGACCTTTGCTTAGCATCCACTTCGACACCTACAACCTCATGTGATATAATTGATTAATTATTATTTTTCTGGAATAAACACATTTTAAGACAAATTAAGATAATAGACAGCACCTGAATTATTTTCTTCCATTCTTTATCGTACTCGAGCGCCTTCAAGGCTTTCTTGACTACGATTAAAGGGAACTCTAAATCCCAAGCAATGAATGAATCAAGAGCACCGTAAAATTCCTCTTTGATGTTCGACAACCCCTTTATCTACACAAGAACAACAGAAACGTAGATTATTTTGTTTGCAAAACGATATAACAACATTTTAGAACAAAACCAAGAATTTAAGAAGAGAAAAAATGCACTCACACACTCAACAAGCTTTGCTGACTTGGATATGGTCCCGATTTTCTTTTGGGTTTTCCACACTCGGGGGTATCTCGGTCTCGGGCCTTTTGCAGCACAAACCTGAATTTCATCAACATTTGACAAATGGGGAAACAACATGAAATCAAATCTAATTCACTTAACCAGCTACCATGTCGAACCTAACAGTCATAAATTCCGATCTCATACACCTATCTTCTTCCCAAAGCAATATTTTGTACGATTTGACCAAATATTTTCACAAGCATATCGATTTTTTCATAACATAGCACCAATCCCATAGAAACTCACCACAACACTGCGCTTTCTCCTGGAAAGTTTATGCGATTCCAATGGCTTAGCTATAAACGGTATACAATATGTCAACGTAACCATCCTGAGAAAATAACGAAAACATATTAGGCCACACCGAATTCAGAAATTTAATCAACAAATCAACACCCTCTAGCAAACTTGTTCATCACCTAAGCACAGTACAGTTCAATAGCATCCACAGGCTCTTTCTTGTCAATTCAAAAGCTTTCTGTTCCTGGAAGCAATAAAAATACATTCAAACACCAATCAGACAATACCCACATTGAATTCTGAATCAAAATGCACAAAAAAATCCAAAAACTAAAAATTGACAAAAGTTCAAATCTTCATAGTTTTGCCGGCAGAAATTGGGGATTTTTATTTTGAGCCGAACAAATGCATCAAAGCTCAAGTAACAAAACTACTCACAAACAAAGAATCACAAACTATGAAACATTACTGAAACCACCCATTTTCTCGTCGTTTCTCAGCAGCCAAACAGTGCTCAGTGAAAGCCCTCCTCACCACAAAATCACACAAAAATGAAAACCCATGGAGAGCAAGAGAAACAGAAAGAGACTCACCTCACCAAATTCTCGCTAGAGCGATGTCTGTCGATTTTCCTCCGAACTTTCCCAGCGATTCTCTCGGAAAATCTTCTCTCCTGTAATTTTCCCACTCATCCAAACACCAAACCAAAGTATCTTCTACACACTACACTACACCGAGCAGGGCTAATTCGGTAATTTAACTAACAAAAAGTACACGTGTCCGGTTGTATCAGATATTTTCCGATACGCCCGCAGGCGATCACTACCGCGGGACCTCATCTTCTTCAGAGACATTGAGCTTAACGAAGAAGAAGAGAGACACTTAAAACAGTTACAGAGAGTGAGAGAGATCTTTGAAAATTTGAGACGAAGTCACGAAGAAGCTTCGAAGACGATGATGGTGATGATCGATTCAACCACGACCGTCCGATTTCCCGCCGGCACGATCCAACCACGACCGTCCATTTCCCGCTGCATTTGGAGCTCCCGCCGGAGTTCGATTCCCGGCGCCGGAAATGTGCTCTGGTACCGATCGCGAGCTTTTTTGGTAACAATTTGATGTGTGTGTGTTGATTTTTTTTATGTTGATGATTTTGGATTTGGTTGGTCACAGGCAAAATTGGAGAGGATTGAGAAACCCTAGGAGCAGTGTGAGGAGGTGTGTAATGAGGAGTAGGTACCATCCCTCTGAGGACATTGTTGAATCAACTTCTGAGAGTTGTGAGGATTTGAGGCTCTCTGCTCCTGAAATCACCAGGACCATTGTTGAGGTATATTACTTTGGAATGTAATGTTATGTAAATGTGATGCACATGTGATTCTTGGGAAATGTCTTGATTTTGAAGTCAAGATCGGTCTTTTTCTGTACCCAATCGGATTTTAGGAACTTGTATGTGCTTTGGGTTTGGTTGGATACATTTGATGTTGAGAGCTAAATTTGTCATTTTGGTTTCTTTACTAGTGTCGTAGTGTCTTGTGTTCAGGTAAACTCCAAAGCGACTATATTGTTTCCAGGTTTAACTGATGAGGTGGTGGAAAATGGAGTCTTGTGGCCAGAGCTGCCTTACGTGACTGATGAACATGGAAGTAAGAATAGGGTTCGAATTTCGGCAGTTTGTGTTTTGTTCTTGTTGGGTTGATGGAGTTTAGGTTTGGATGCTATCGTCCATGTGATTTAAGTGTCGTGTGATCTGGCTGGTGATTGCAGATATATACTTCCAAGTGAACAATGATGAAGACTTCTTGCAAAACCTTACTTCAGAATCAAACTTATTGGTATGTGATATTTTCCGGAAACTGATTGATTGCATCTGTATGGGAAATGTTACACGAGTATGCATAACTTGAGGTAGTGTGTGAGTGACACTATTTTTTCATATTTTGCTATTTTTTGCTTGAAAATCCATGAACGTGTAATATTATTAGGCACATACTTTAGTTAAATAGTTTCAAAAACTATACCACAGTGAACGTCAAAAACATGACTGTCTGGCCGTCCTTGTTAAGTTGTTGTATAATTTTGTTCGCAAATTACTCATTCAGAGTGTGAATATTTTTATAGAAGTGGGAATGTATAAATGTCGTGTGTGTGCGAGTTTGGTAAGACGAATGTGATTTTTGTCAAGTGCAGGAAGTCATAATAGGCTTGGATACAATGGAACTGATGAATGACTTGGATTTATTCGGTTCCTCAGATATTAATTTTGGCATGAACAAGATTGAAGACGAAGGTAGTGACGATGAATACGAGTATGATGACGATGAAGAGAACGAGGAAGAGTTGGATGAGGTTTGATTATTAACTGTAGTTTGTTTCTCATCTGTATTTAGCCTTCCAAAAATAACAGTTTACAATTTTTACTGTCTACTTGTCGGTAGGAAGAGTGGGCTTCCGTGCTAGAAGAGTTGGAAAATGGTTCGGATGAAACACCTAGCGACTGGACCAAATCAGAAACAATGCGCTTCTCTCATCCACTATATTTTGCTAGTAGCCTTACCGAGGTAATAATTATTTGCAGTTTATTGATTTTGTAATGGGAACATTTGGAAATATTGTTCAGGAATATGGCACGAAAGGTAGTAGCATACAATCACAGCATGAGCATGGATTCGACGGTGTTTTCATTTTCATATTCTAATAGTACCTTTTGCTCATTTTTTCATTTGTTAGGCTGCTGCAGCCGAACCCTTTGATTTGATGGAGCTGCCGGCAGCTGGTTTAGCTATCAAGGGCCTTCTAAGACCTGCATTTATCGAGGAGCACAGTATCATCAAGAGGCATATCGCCAGCCTTGAGTCCAATAGTATAGAGGTAGATGATATCGAGAAATTTGTAAAAGACAAACTTGGAAATTATGGCGTGATCAATGAACACGAAGACGATACAGTCAAACCAGATGAAGAGGAGAATAGTCAATCTCCAACAAGCGGGACTTCATTTTACAAGCTCGAGATGATCATGATTCAGCTGCCTTCAGCAGATGGGCGTCTGGTATCTTCCAAATCACCCATAAGTTATATCTATACATTTTTATTGCTAGATAAAGGTGAAAGGGAGATCCCAAATCAAAATTGCATCTCTTCCCATGCTTTAATGTGTCAGCCTGAAAATGCTAGATTTCGGGATATATTTTGTTGTCATTATCACATTACTCGTAGTTGCACCACAAAAGAAGGAAAACCGGTCTATGCATATCTAATGCTTGTCCTAATAGAGCAACAAATGCAAATGCTTGTAGTGAACGACTAACTATTTGAAAAATTATGTTGAAACTCACGCTGATCATTGGATTGAGCCCACACAGACTTGGTCATCAAAACCAATAGTTGTGATATTTGGCCATCATTTTTCAAATCAGTTCATCGTTTACTACAAACATTTACATCTTTTATTCTTTGAGAACATGCCATAAAATACAAGGTTTGGATAGTAATGGCATCTGTAACTCTTTTGTTTCATCTCACAGGTCAATGTGGAAATTGAAGATTATGCAAAAGCTCAACCTGATGCTCTTGCACACTCAGCAGCTAGGATCATATCCCGTTTAAATGCTGATGGAGAAAATATGGCACAAGCCCTTCAGTCTCTTTGTTGGAGATGCAAGGGTATCGGAGTAGAGGTAAGCATTTGAATCCGAGGGCTAAACTAGTCGGTTTTTCCTTGACGACCAAATATCGCATACTGTCAATAATCAATTGGTTACAAAGATTAAAGGCAATTCTGTCTTCAAAGTAGCTATAAATTATTTATGCTGCTGATAAGAACAAATATATATGCCTATTTCAATTCCGCGCAGGAAGCAACCCTTGCCAGCATAGATACCCTTGGTTTCGATGTGAGAGTTTGCTCAGGAACACAAATCCAAACTTTGCGATTTCCATTCACCACAAGGGTATGCTGCACAGTTTCCATTAACAGACTCACTACCAAGTGTTTGTATTTGTTCTACTATGAATCCTAAGTTTCTCAATTCTCCAAACTAAATTGTATCTGCAGGCAACATCGGAACATGATGCTGAGAGCCAACTGAGAGATCTACTGTTTCCAAGGCGGCATCCCGAGGCGCAGGTGCAAGAACAGACCGATCAAACGAACCCTGACTCATTGAAACACTGAATTCATCTGTATCATTTCAGCATAAGTTTTGACATAGAACAAGAAGAAAGGCCCATTCAATGTTTTCTTCTTCTATGGTTCTGGTTCTATCACATAATCTTATTTATGAAAATCATTCTTCTTTTTTTCAGTCCTTTGATATTTGCTTCTTCCACGCATTGTGTCTCAGTCTCGGTTCTTGTGTTTGTGTTGACTAGGAAACAGCCCAAATCAGTATGAATATTTTATTCAGTTTGACTTTTACTTATATAGAATCTGTAGACAATGCATTGATAGAGTCATTGGCTACATTTGGAAGATGATCATCACTTTCAGTTACATTTAGTTTTTAAGTTATTGTCAAACAGGCTTCTTTAGACTTTCTTGTTTAGAATCTTTATAGACTGCAACTTTTTGGCAGTTAGCTCTTGCCTTCATATCCCAGATTCATGTATTGACTACTATTGGTCAATTCTATATAAAGCCTCCTGTCTTTTATTCCTTGCATATTGTTCGTTGAACGGGAAAGAAAAACGATGGGAGATGATGACGTACCGTGTTGTCAGGTTGAGTTTTGGGTTTTCTTGGTAATATGTTTCGTTCTTGTCTTGTTCGCTGGTATTTCCTCAGGCCTTGCGCTAGGGCTCTTATCTTTCAGTGAAGTCGATCTTGAAGTGCTTGTCACAGCTGGACAGCCCAGAGACCAAAAAAATGCAGGTTCGAGTTTTAGCTACAGTACACTAAGTTCTCGGCTTTTGGGCCTTACCGTTCTTGTTTCCATCTGCAGCGAAGATCCTCCCAGTTGTGAAGAACACTCATTTAGTCCTCTGCACACTTCTCGTGTGCAAGTGCCTCGCAATGGAGGTAGTTTGATACAAAAATTTCTCTAGACTCGCAAATGCTCGGTATCGAGTTTGTGTTTTGATGTTATGTAACTGTAGGCGCTGCCTGTTTTCTTGGACTCAATCGTTCCGACTTGGGGAGCTATCGTTACGTCAGCAATCCTAGTAACTGCATTTTCAGAGGTAAAATTCACATACCTAAACTCAAACCGGAACTGATATTGAATCATCTTTTGAAGTATAGTTGTTATTTTCTACAGATCATTCCTCAAGCTGTGTGTTCTCGTCATGGATTAACCTTTGGTGCAAAAATGTCCACATTGGTTCGGTTTCTCGTGATTCTCTTGTTTCCCATATCATATCCAATCAGCAAGGTGATTTTCATGCTCACAGAATTTCAAACGTTTGTAAAAAGATCTATGACAATAATATATTTTGAATTCCTTTTTTCACAGGTTTTAGATTGGTTCCTCGGGAAAGATCATTCAGAGCTTCTACGACGAGCTGAGCTGAAGAAATTGGTGGATTTGCACGGAAATGAGGTTAGCTTTTAATCTTTTATGCACATTTCAGAAGTAATACAATTATGGCTCGTATTTGGTAGCTTGAGTGTTCTCGTGTTCAGGCAGGGAAAGGGGGCGAGTTATCGCATCGTGAAACTACTATTATCTCGGGTGCTTTGGATCTTACTGAGAAAACTGCAAAAGATGTGATGACACCAATGTTCAAAACTTTTTCACTTGACGTAAATTCCAAACTAGACAAGTATGATCCGATTCTGATCCTCATCAGCATTTTTATACTGTAGTGTATGCTTCAAGTTCACTCTTATATTTCTTTTCATTTCCGTGTTTAGGACTACAATGGAGGTTATAGTGAGCAAAGGTCATAGTCGCATACCTATCTACTCCGGAGACCCAACAAACATCATAGGCCTGATTCTGGTAACATATTCTGAAACTCAGATTTGTTTATTCGTACGCATACATTCATGATTGTGAGATATGCATGTTTTAGAGTAATGTAACATTAAAAAAATCGAATATTCGTTTATTCATATGCATAATCGTGAATTATTCATCTTGTAGAGTAAAATAACCTTAACCCGGTCTGAAATGTACTATGTGAAACTTGAATATTCGTCTTTTAGGACCTTGCCACCTTGATAATGTTTGATCAAGTGAAATGGTTGGGATTATGAATCAAGAATCATGGTTATGCTCACAAGAACTCAACTTTTGAAGTAAAAAATATTTCCTTGAAAAGAAACTTCAAAGATGCCATGTAATGCTTAACTGTGATTTTGGATTTAGGCTAAGAGCTTGATTTTCTGCCGTCCTGAAGACGAAACCCCGGTTAGGAATTTGACGATCAGGAGGATACCGAGGTACAATTTTGATGATGAATTGACGATCTCTCTCTCTGTTCTTCAAATCCTCATACCAACATTTGAATTTTGACGCAAACACATGTTGTCCTTGTTCTGGAACAGGATTCACCAGAATTGTCCTCTGTATGATGTACTGAACCTGTTCCAGAAGGGTCAGAGCCACATGGCCGTTGTGGTCAAAATGAATCCAAGGATCTCCAGAAACCCGTCTCCTTTGCAGAACTCGGAAAATGATCACACCCCGGTTCTGAATGATTTCTTGAAGCAAAACAAAGATTCAGACAACGAGGCAGTTGGGGTCATAACTCTGGAGGATGTCATGGAGGAGTTACTACAGGTTCATCGTGATGATAACATGTTTGACTCGTTTAAGATTTCTCAATCCATGTACATTTCACGATTGCTCGTGTTCTTGTTGTCTTTAATGTCTTAGGAAGAAATCTTGGATGAAACTGACGAATATGTTGATGTACAAAACAAGTGAGTTGTGCAACTTTCTTCTTATACTCGTATTATAATTTGTATCAGTTGGTAACGACTGATGTGTATATAAACTCTTTTTTTTCCTCTCAGAATCAGAATCAACCTTTTACATCCGCGAAGATCGTCTTCAAGATCACCTTGGAGAACTCCAGGCTCCCGTCTTTATTGGAGAACTCCAGCGTCATCTCCATTCTCTTCATCGGTGTCTCCGATCAGTCCATATGTTCAGGCATCACTCGTAAGACCAAATCTCCATCCATCTCCCGGGAAATCCACACCAAACTCTCCGAATCCATCTTCCGACCATTTTCTCAGCTTATCGTCCTCCCCAAGAGTACGTTATTCCACACATTTTATGCATAATTCTCAATTTTCAATAAGTACCCAACAACTGAAACATAGCTAGAACATACATAGGACTATAATATATTTGACTCTAGGAGTGTTCATTTTGGACCGAGAACTGGGTGGAATCGTACTCGAAAAACTGAGAACCATGCATAATGGTTCAATTTTGGTTATATACTTTAATGAATTGGTTGATTACGGTTCGTATATGGTTCTTGTAAGCCAAAACTGGCGCAGTTAACCAGAAAGAACCAAATCAAAATGGTCTATAACTATAGAGCATAACCTTTTATTTTGAATTTATGCCTATAACTATAACTATAGTCTATAGTATACTGTTGCATGGAAATTCAAATGTCTTATATTTTGTAATGTTCAAATTGGATCAAAAACCAATACCGAACTGAGAAGTAGATCGAAGTGAATAAATTACCTAATTAGGATGAAAATAAGATCCAAATAGCTGATCAGCTCATAAATCAAGCCCAAAATGAAGGTCTATCACATTACGGTTTGATCCGATTCTAACTATAGAATCACTCGATTATTATGGCAGTTATAACCAATCCGAATTCATTCATTGGTCCTGGATCTGGTTCCTTAATATTGAGAACCGAATGATCCGGTTTGGATTACCTGACCAAGAACACTTCTATTAGACTCAATTAAGGTTTCACGATGATGACTCTCGCTCTTACTTCCTTATGCGATTTTTTTTTGTTTTATAGGAAGAAACCTTGGATGAAACTGAAGAACACGTTGATGCCCAAAACAAGTGAGTATTGATTACTTGGAGATCTGCACTTAACATCTTAAACTGATATTTTAGCAGTCTGTAAGTACTAATGTGTGTGTAAACTCGTTTTTTCCTCTCAGAATTAGAATTAACCTTCTACCTTCCCGAAGATCGCCATCAAGATCACCTTGGAGGACTCGTATTCATTGGAGAACTCCGGAGCCATCTCCGCTCTCTCCACACGTTTACGCGTCACTTATCCACCCGAATCTTCATCCGTCTCCCGGGATATCTACCCAAAACTCCCCTAGTCCATCTGCAGACCGCGTTCTCGGCTTACCGCCCTCCCCAACGGTACGTTACCAGTTTTCAAGTTTTTTTTTTATGAATGCTTAATTCTAGATAAGTACTCAATAGCTAGACGGTCGGAGAGGGTCTTCTAGGATTAGTTGGGGATTAATCATAAAATTAATCAGATTAAATGATTAATCGAGGATTAACATAGTATTAATCGGCGACTAATTGGGGATTAATAGAACAAGTCGGGTATTCTTAGAACACATTGCCGCATCATATGTTTACGTTAATGTCACAGCTCATATCCTTTTGACGTGAGACACTGACATAAACAATACCATGTGGTTACTTCTAAAAATCGGCTTACCGCCAGATTTTCATAACGATTAGTTTAACTCGACCAGGCAGATCTAGGCTATTTATTTAAAAAAAATAGAAATATAATCTATCAAAACTAAAATATTTATTATTATTCAAGGATAAAAAACTTTCAAATATATGCTTTCACAGTATAATTTGTTTATTAATTTAATTAAAAATATAGAAAAATAAAAATCTGAATAATTTCACTATCTGTTCAAGCTTTATGTTTGTTTTTATCATAACGAACCATTTCTTTGCAGGTTCCGAGGGTCGTATGAGAATGGTCTCTTCTGAAATGAGTTGTGTTTCATTTTTCTCTGTACTCTCTTTTTTTTTTGGTATTTACAGAGAAGCTTCTTTTTGTCTCTCTAATGTCCATTTCATTAACATTAATCATCATTACGAGTGCTTTTGTAATAGATTGAATCATATTGGGCCGAACCAGTTGACCCCGAGCCCAATACAAATCCAACGTATTTAGATAAACCTAACCCTAATCAGTTATTATAGGAATTAATCTCAAATAAAATGAATAATTAATTAGGAAAGGAGGTTTATATTTACCTATAAATATATACATATGTTTATGAAAAAAAACTTGTACGGAGTAGAAGAGAAGATATGTCTAGTATTATACCATACGACGTCGTAGAGGACATTCTCTTGAGGCTGCCGATAGAGTCGCTGGTACGATTCAGGTTCGTCAACAGATTTTTGTGCTCTCTCATTGAAAACCCTACCTTCCTCTCCAAGCAACGCCGTGCTCGTGGCCGTTGTAGCTTCGATCACGCCGTGATCTTGCTCCCGGGGCGCAGGGAGGAGGGCAGGAGAAACAGCATTTCCTTCCTCGAATCCACCGGCCACGAGATCGTTAATTGGGACGGCGTCGCGAACGAGTCGTGCCCTTCTATGCTGGACGGCCGGTCGCTGCGGATCGTGGGTCACTGCAACGGCCTGATCTGCTTCTCCTCCCGCCGTAAGGGTAAATTGGTCTTTTCACTGTGGAACCCGTTCCTCCGGCAGCACAGGTCTCTCCCCGCGTCCCGACACCGCGCCGCTTACCTCAGGAACGACTACTTCGGGTTCGGGCACGATCCCCAGTCTCAGGACTACAAAATCGTTCGGCTCGCCCTCTACTATGAAAAATTCGACGAGCAGGGCGGTCGCTTTACTCAGGCCGAGGTCTACTCACTGCGCACGAATTCCTGGGGGCCGGTCGCCCGCGCTCCCCCAGAGCTAGAATCCGTGCTGGATCGATGCGTGCACGGGCGGGTCGGCGTCTGCTCGGGCGGATTCTGTTACTGGGTGGTCCGGGGCAGGATCCTCTCGTTCGGGCTGTCCAGCGAGGTTTTTCGCCTCCTCGGGGTGCCCCAGCTCCTCTTCCAAAACATTAGCCATTCGAGACCGAGCGGCTCATTCGTTGCGAAAGCCATGGTGTGGAACGAGGCCGTCTGTGTAGTTGTGTTTCCTCGAGATAACACGGGCGCGAAGCGGGTTTATGTTTGGGTGCTCGGTCGCATTGATCATTCGAGCCTGGACCCAAATTACACAGTACCGGTCGAGAAATTTTCCACCATTCGACTCGACGGGGTGTTTATCGAAAATAACCTTTACCCGAAGTTGTTCTGGAACGACGATATCGTTTCAGATCTGTTTCGGTCATGTGGCGCGACCTGGAATCTAAAGACCCAACAAATTAAATACATTTCGATGAGTACAAATTTGGAGGAAGATCTCAAATCATCCACAGACTCGAACTTTCAAATATCAGGTTACATCAAAAGTTTCGTCTCTCTTTATTGATTTCAGTTCAAATAATATTTATTCGAAATTTTTAACGAACAAAAAAAACATGTTATCAATTGTAATTATTCCGTCACGTGGAAAATTTTACTACTCTAATAATCTATGATTGTTATACACATTTTTTATAAAATGAAAATAAAATCAACGAAGTAAATCTATTTGTTCTAGAAAAAACAATTTAAAGTATATTTATTGAAGAACATTAATAGGTTTTGGGACTAATGACGATAAATTGTATAGTCGAATAGTTCTAATTTTGTTAGTAGAAGCAGTAAAAAAAAGTCAATGAGATATGCATATACGTATTGATGTAAATTGTTAGAAATTATTATATGGTTATGGATATTCACCAGTTAGAACATAGTTGTGTTCATGTGTCGATTGCTTTCGAGGTTAATACGGTTGTCTCTCTGAAAAAACTCGTAAAGATCAATCTCGTCAATTTGTATGGTCTTACAATCGAAATCCTCGGAACGAGAGCACAACGAGCAGATATATTAAAGTTCGGAATTTAATGTCAGAATGGACGTAACAAAGTGAGTTTAAGGGCTGCTTAAAATTCCGAAATCATTTGACCCTCTCAAATAGAGAGAAGAATCGTATTTTCGCAAAATTTCGATTTGCTTGCACCACATGTGCTGTACCAAAAGTCAAAACTCAGGCCCATGTCCATGCCCGAGCACGGCCTGAACGGCGGTGCTGGTGTGCGTTTGACCTAAGCTCGAATTTGTCCTCTTAAGACTCGATATGTTCGCAAACTAGTTCGTTAATATTTGATTAATTATATATTTTGAAACTTTTAATAAATATTTATAATATAATTAGACGAGCTAAATTGAGTCGAGTCAATCTTAAATCAACACGTTTAATAATTAATTTTTTTAATGAATATGTGTATCAAAATTTGAGCAAAACGAATCAAGACGATTTCTCTTGCAAGAACATATGTTGCATGGACGCAAGGGCAAAAGAGCTATCAAATAGTGAAAAATGAGCACAAATTGCACGCAACAAAGTCAAGAAGATCCGAAAAAGAAGAAAAAATATTAATAAAAATATATATGAGAAATGAAAATAGAATCATGCATGACTTCACTTGTCAATTCTCAAATCAATATTATGTTTCAAACCTTTAATTTAATCACTATTATATCAAAATAATAAGTAATAAACCTAATTTAATAATATTGTTGTCAATAATCATCTTTATAGTCATTTATAAATATATCTCTAATTATTGCTAAAGCCACTGACCATGCTACGTTTCTCAAATTTTTGAGTATTTCCATCGATATGTCATATCACAAAATATAATTATTATTCATATTTTAATATTAATAATTGCATAGACAACAAGTTATACCTCTCGAAAGTGTCTTTAATTTCAAAATAACATGTTAACAATGTTGTTATGAAAATACTAAAGACTGGTGGGGTAGATAAGATCACATAAGACTATTTTTTTTAATATTATATTACTTTCTTAAGTATCTTTAAACACGTCCCATCCAAATATCGTGCTGAGCCTCGAACCCTAATCTAAAAACAAGGAACGAGCAGTGTCAACCACGTTCAAGTTGGTATATAAGGCTAATTAATAATCAAAAGGTAACTAATAAATTAATTGAAAAATGATTAAAATAATTTGAGATTCTTAAAACACCATTAACTACAAACTATAATGATGTAGACATTTTTGTCCAGCCATAGCCTCCACAATCTTTTCTTCACCTCTTTTGGTTGGTAGCAAAATCATCATTTTCATTACCCTATAAACTCTTATATTCCACTTTAGAACATGAATAAAACCAAGACTTGTGATTCAAGAAACATACAAAAGCCACTAAAACCAAGTTCTTTGAACCATGTCATTTTCAAGCAAAACAGCAGAGTCAGTGGAACCAAAACTTGGGCAAAAATGAGCCACTTCTTCAAACATATTGACAAAAAAAACTGAGCCCACAACATGAATTTTCTCAAAAGAGACAACATTTGTGAATTGAGAGGTCTTAGAATTGCCCTTCACTAGCAATCAACACAAGAGTCAGAAAATGCATACTCTGAATATTCATAACAAACAGTATCAATCACTATCAGCACTCAAAACAACAGATAAGAGCAAACACAAAACCAATAGTAACAATAGCTTAAAATTTAAAAAGTTTACCTCAAAAAAAACAAAGAAACCTTAATAAAAACACAAACCCAATTTAATGTAGTGGTAGTAAAAAAAACTTAAGACAGCTACAAAGATCAAAACTTGACCTCAAAAAATAAAGAAACACCAATGAAAACACAAACCCAATTTTGTGTACTAACTCAACATCATTTAGTGATAGTAAAAAAACTAGAAATTAGCTACAAAGATCAAAACTTTACCTCAAAAAAGTATGAAACACCAATAAAAACACAAACCCAGTTTTGTTTACTAGCTAATCACCATTTAGTGATAGTAAAAAAGTAAAAATAACTTCAAATGTCAAAACTTTACCTCAAAAAAATGAAGAAACCCCAATAAGAACACAAACCCAATTTTATATACTAGACTCAAAATAGCTACAAAGATTAAAACACAAACCCAATTATTTTGTGCACTAACTTATAATCATACAGTAACAGTAAAATTAGCTACAAAGATCAAAATTTTACCTCAAAAACAGAGAAACACCAATGAAAACACAAACCCAATTTTGTGCACCAACTTATGATCACACAGTAATAGTAAAATTAGCTACAAAGATCAAAACCTTACCTCAAAAATGAAACAACAATAAAAACACAAACATAATGCTGTGTAATAACTCATCATCATATAATTATAGTAAAAATAGCTACAAAGATCAAAACTTGACCTCAAAAAAATAAAAGAAACAGCAATGAAAACCCAAAGACATGAATCGGCAAAACATATACTGTAATAAGTGCCCAACTGTACAAATAACACCATTCTCTCTTCTGGTTTATACCCTTTTTCGAGTATTTCGAGGCTCGTTTCAAGATCGTAGGGGTTTAGCAGATAACGCAAGCGTTAGGATCCTCCTCCACGCTCCGGGGAGGGTAATGGTGAAACAGGTGAGGGTTATAAGCCTTGTAGGCATTGACAAGATCGGACACATCGTCTTTTTTCTTCTCATCTTCTTTCTTTGGTTCCTCCTTCTTCGGCTCTTCCTTCTTGGGCTCCTCCTTCTTCTTCTCGGGCTCTTTCGCGGGCCCCACGGATAGTATATCGGTGTGGCACACCTTCCTCAGCTTGCACACAATGATCACTGCATCAATGTCTCCCATGACTGTCAGCTTCTTGTCCTTCATGTCCATGGCCACTGACTCGACTCCTGAGAAAAGAAAATCAAATTTTGAACATGAAAATCGGTCAATGGTTCGATTTATGATATGGGTTTTGGGTAAAGTGATGAATTTTTTGTTAATGTTTGATGAGAAGCCAAACCAAACCCTTTTTCACAAATCACAAGTTTAATCTGAGAGTAAATTTCCCAGAATTAGTCAAATTTGATATTTGAACATTGAAATTGGTCAGTTGTTTGATTTCTCAACATTTGTGATCTAGTTTTGTGTAAACAAGTTTAATCTGAGAGAAATTTTTCCAAAAAACCAGCCGAATTTGTCGATTTTCTTATCACTTGAGATCTGGGTTTCTCAGTAAATTTGAGACAAGATTTTCACTCAAAACCCCCAAACACGTGACTTCAAATTGATTAGCACTACAAATTCTAAGAGTTTCTCAGCATCCAAACAGGCCATAAGAAACAAATCACAAAAACAAGTCTAATCTGAGAGAAATGTTTCCAAAAACCAGTCGAATTTGTCGAATTTCTTGTCATTTGAGATATGGGTTTGTAAGTAATTTTGAGGCAAGACTTTCACTCAAACCCCCCCAAACACATGACTTCAAGTTACTGTAATTAGCACTACAATTTTCCAAGGGTTTCTCACCATCCAAACAGACCATAACAAAAAAAAGGGACAAAAGATAGTAAAAATTTCAATACCTATCAGACCAGAAACTATCTTCATAGCCTTCTGCTTCGATCTCTCATCGTGCACGTCCAATTTCAACACAGCTTTCTGTAAATAAAATAACAAGAAAAAAAAAATCAGAACAATTGGTCCCCAAAATCAGAACCCAAATCACAGAACTAAACAAATTGATCTTCAAACCCATAAAAATCAAAACTTTCCCTCAAATCCAACCAAACCCAGAAACTCACCTTAATCTCCACCATTTTTCCTTTCTGGGTTTTCTTGGGAAAGCTCAACAGAGAAAATCAAATCACAGAAACAGAGTGTTTGTTCCAAGAAGAAGAAGAAGAGAGCAATAGTGTGTGGTGAGTTGAATCGAAACGACCCTCAGCTCCTATTTATATTCAGATTTGAGACTTCTTATCTTATTTTATTTCTGATTTTACTCGAATTAAATAAATAAATATTTAATGTGTTATGGATATCCTTGCGACTGGCCGATATACCGGCAATATATCGGTTTTTGTAAGTTTTTCGCGACGAAACGGGCGATATCGATGAAAATACCGGTCAAACCGGTTGACCCAACAAAATTCAAATTGATTCTGGTCTAATCCGGTCCAAATCAATTAATTATGGTTTACTCCAACTTAAATCAATTAATTTCAGTCTTGTCCGATCTAATCCGGTCTTATTCGGTCCACCTGATCAATTTCAGTTTGAAATTTGGGTTGATAAACAACAAATAAAAAGTTAAACCATCATTCATTCATCTTTTTCAATTTCACGTTTGAACTCCGAGTTTATTGACAAGTTTGAAATTAAAAATAATTAAATATCATACATTTTGTTTTTAATAAATAATATATATATGTTTAATTATTTATTTATTACAAAACGCGTTTTGCTGCGATCTTGTCGTGATTTTTCCGTGATCTCCCCGAGTTCGGCAGATTTCCCTTTTCGTCGGCTGGCCGATATATCCCGCGATCCGATATCCATAACCTTGATATATATATATATATATATGAAATCGAGTCAATTCAATTCAAGTCTAGGCTATAGTCAGTGACGATGAAACGGTCTTTGGTCAGCGTGAAATATTTGAAAAGTACGTTTGTGGTAGCTTCTCACTTCCTTCCCACGTCTCCTGGACGACGTCGTTTTGGAGTTCCCACTTTATAAAGCTCTCAGACTTTTCTTCATAGTACTATGAAAGACGCGTAAAGGAACTTTACAGTTTTTACCCATTAAAATTTTTATTTCACACACTAATTTTTATGGCAGTCTCTTTCAATAGAATCGTATTTCAAATTTACGTATAGAATGGATTGTCATGTCTCTTGTTTTTTCGAATCGACTCTTTTCGAACAAAATATTTCATACATAAAATGATCATATGAGTTTCTAGCTGAGGATAGTATCGGGACAAGTTTTATTTGCCTCGGTTCCGTATTTAAAAATAAATTTTTATGATCTCATTCCGTCGCAACGCCTCGACCGAAGTATTTTAAAAAAATTATTTGCAACAAAAATATGTTTTTGAAAGTTAAATATTTATTTGGAAAGGTGTATAGATGAAAACAAATATTTGTGATTTAATTTGATAGATTAATTCACAATTTTAGGATGATGAGAATAATAATAATATTAGAATAATCATTTAATTAAGGAGACTGTAGAATTAGGTTAATAATTAAATAGCATCATGTGTGAAAAGAATCATAAAAATGGAAAGGACACGTCATTGAGATGAATGGGTCATTCTTAATCTACTTTTAGGTCAATGAATTATATTAATTAATCTGATCATTTCTATTGATTCATTTTAGTTCACACTAACTAACAACAACGAGAACTAATCACAATTTTATGAATGACCCAACTGTTGTAAATTGTGATTAATCATTAAAATCGACCAAACTGTGGTGGTTGAAATCTGATATGATAGGATGATCAGTAGCCCATCCCGACCTGAATTGCTATGTCGATTTTGTTAATCTGGTTGATCGGTTTTCGTGTTGTGTGAGTGATTTCATTTAACATCGACTGTGCAGGAGGGGTTTCGTGAGGCTGGCGGTGACTTGGCGATAGTAAGGTTGTGAGTATTATTTCGATATTATATGCGAGGGAAGACAGGTCCGAGAGGGAGTCACTGGTGATTGGGCAGAGAAGGCGATTGGAACCTGATCAGGTTGGGTATGATTTTCCAGCGTCTAATCGTTGTTGGATGGCTCGGTGCTTGAGGGATCGGGAGCTCTATGGCGTCGATGGGCTGACCATGGTAAGCACGAATAGCTGGAAGGACTTGGATTACTGAAGATATGTGATTCCCACATTTATCGGCGAAGTTGGTCTAATGCATTATGCAGAGAGTTTACGAGGGTTTTCCATCCGCATGAGGTGGAGGATGTGACCCCACGTGATGCTAACTGGTTCGAGTTGAATGGCTTCTAAGAATATCATGAAATTTTGTTTAAAGCATTCTGCAGCAGGATCACGAAATTTCTCCATCCATATGAGGTGGAGGTCGTGTCTCTGCATGATGTTAAACGAGTCGAGTCGAACATCTTTGGAAATACTCTTAGCGAAATTCTTTCGTGTAACTCTTCTTGTAATTTCGTGATTCACGAATTAGCCCAGTACATTTTAACTAACAGTAAATGAGACTGTGGTGCGAGATCCGTCCACATTTTGATATTTATGATATGGGTTTTGGGTAAAGAATTGAACATGTTTGATGAGAAGAAAAACTAAATCAGACCCATTTCACACATCATCACAAAAACAAGTCCAAAATTTTAAAAAAACCAGTCGAATTTGTCGATTTTCTTATCACCTGAGATCTGGGTTTCTCAGTAAATTTGAGACAAGATTGTCACTTCAAATTGGTTAGCACCACAATTTTCTAAGGGTTTGTCAGCATCCAAACAGGCCATCAGAAACAAATCACAAAAACAAGTCTAGTCTGAGAGATATTTTTCCAAAAACCAGTCGAATTTGTTGATTTTCTTATCATATGAGATCTGGATTTCTAAGTAATTTTGAGAAGGGACTTTCAATCAAAACCCCCCAAACACTTGACTTCAAGTTAATTAGCACTACAAGTTTCTCACCATCCAAACAGACCATAAGAGAAGAAAAAATGGCAAAAACGGCAAATTTCAATACCTCTCAGACTAGAAACTATCTCCATAGCCTTATTCTTCGCTTTCTCATCGGGCAATTCCAATTTCAGCACCGCTTTCTGTAAAAAAAAAGCACAAGAAAAAATCAGAACAATCGGTGCCCAAAATCAAAACCCAGATCACAGAACCAAACAAACCCATAAAAATCAAAACTTTCTTCCTGATCCAATCAAAACCCAGAAACTCACCTTCTCCTCCGCCACTTGTGTTTTCTCGGGAAAGCTCAACAGAGAAAATCACAGAAACAGAGTATTTATATTCAGACTTGAGCCTTATTTTTGGGGATACAAACTATTCAATTTCTGGAAATTACGTTTATGGTAGCTTCTCAATTCCTTCCCACGTCTCGTCTCCTACACGTTTTTCAATTTCCAATTCAAGTCGATCAAATCTTGAATGATCAAATCTTGCAATTCCCAACTTCAAAGAACTAAAAATTTAATCCATTTTTTATTCAATTCCTTTCATTTTCTTTTTGTAAAATCAGAAGAACATACCAAATAATACAAATAATACCCAAATGTAATTGGAACTCAAATAATTCAGATTCAGATCGGAAAGACCAAATTGAAAAGAAACAAAAATTAATGGGAAAACAAAAAATTAGGGTAGAATCAAAATTGGAAAAAGAAAGATATTTAGAAATAAAATAAAAAACAACCTGCGGGAAGATGTCTCTGGTCGTGGAGATGGTTCGATTTGGCGACGGTACGATGTGCTCTGTCCGGTGGAGGCTTTGGCGGCGGTTGGAGGATTTGGCGGCGGCGCTGAGAAAGATTCAAGTCTCTAGAAGATATGGAAAATGAGACAATTCATTTTTATATGTATAATAAAACAGAGCTAATGACCCAACGACGCCGTTTTACTCCCAAAACTCAGCTACAATTTAAACTAACTTAAACAAAAACAGATATATTCTCATGAGTCACCAGCTTTTTAAGTTTGGATCGATTGTTGCGAATTCGGAATATGGTTGTAAACGAGCTGAACTTTTAATCAACCGTTCGTGCTCGGCTCGTTAAATATTCAATTCAGGCTCGTTATACTTTAACTCGTTTAATAAAGAGTCAAGCTATCCCTTGGGGCAACCCTCGAACCATTTCTGGGTTGTCGATCATCGTCCTCGTGAATTGTGTTAAGCAAAGCAAGTTGAACGATTAAAACGGGAAAGACTGAAGTTTGAAGGATCGGAAAAAGGAAACAGAGGTTCGGTCGCGATAATCAAGGAATTGAATGCTGGTTCGATTTATTCAGGGGATGGTTATACAATACTACCCTCGACTCCATTGATATTATGCGTTATTGGGCATTTTTGTGTTAATAATTGCAATGTGTGCCACAAAAATTAGCGATCAAAGACTGCCATCAATTTTTTGATCTAATGGCCGTGCTTGCTCCGTATATTTGTATGTAAAATTAGGCATTTGCACGTGATTTTACCCCCATTTAGTGATTGGGAAAACTAAAAATGGCTACAAAGATTAAAACTTTAATAACAAAAAACTAAGAATCAGCAATGAAAGCACAAACCCAATTATATGCACAAACTTATAATTATACAAAGATCAAAACTTTACCTCAAAAAACCAAGAAACACCAAAGAAAACACAAACCCAATGGTAGAAATACCAACAAATACCAAAACCTTACCTCAAAAAACACAGAAACAACAATAAAAACACAAACCCAATTCTGTGTTAACTCATCATCATATAGTAATAGCAGAAACAGCTACAAAGAACAAAACTTGACCTCAAAAAAATAAAAGAAGCAGCAATGAAAACACAGAGACATCAATCTGCAAAAACGTATAGTGTAAGTGCCCAACTGTACATGACACAATCCTCAGTCCTCAATTCTGGTTTATACCCTTTTTCGAGCATTCGGGGCTTGTTTCATGATCACTCGGGTTCAGCAGATGACGCAGGCGTTAGGATCATCCTCCACGCTGCTCCGGACATAGTAATGCTGAGTCAAGTGAGGGTTATAAGACTGATAGGCCTTGACCATATTGGACACAACGTCTTTCTTTGGTGCCTCCTCCTTCTTCGGCTCCTCCTTCTTTGGTTCCTCCTTCTTCGGCTCCTCCTTCTTCTTCTCGGGCTCTTTCGCTGGCCCCAAGGACAGTACATCGGTAGGGCACACCTTCCTCAGCTGGTACGCAATGACCACTATATCAATGTCTCCTGTGATTGTCAGCTTCTTCTCCTTCATGTCGATAGCCACTGACTCAACTCCTGGAAAAAAAAAATCAAAATTTGAACATGAAAATTGGTAATGGTTCATTATTGTACTTTTTTTCTCAGGATTTTTGATCAAACCAAATCCCCAATGTACATTTTTGTTAATGTTAAACCAAACCAGACACTTTCCACAAATCACAGATACTTGTTTGGTTTAATCTTAGAGTAAATTTCCCAAAAACCAGTCAAGTTGGAAATTTAAACATTGAAACTGGTTGATATTTTTATTTCTCATCATTTATGATCTGGGTTTTGGGTAAAGTATTGAACTTTATTCGTTAATGTTTGATGAGAACTGGGAAGATAAATTAAATCAGACCCTTTTCACACATCACAAAAACAAGTCTAGATTTTTCAGAAAACCAGTCGAATTTGACGATTTTCTCAGTAAATTTGAGTCCACATTGGTTAGCACCACAATTTTCCAAGGGTTTCTCAGCATCCAAACAGGCCATATAAGAAACAAATCACAAAAACAAGTCTAATTCGAGATATATTTTTCCGAATACCAGTCGAATTTGTCGAATTTCTCATCACTTGAGAAAGACTGTAAATTTCAATACCTTTCATACCAGAAGCCATCTTCATAGCCTTCTGCTTCTTTTTCGAACTGCGCAACTCCAATTTCAACACAGCTTTCTGTAACCAGAAACAAGAAATAAAAAAAACCCAAATCACAGAACTGAACAAATTGAGCCTCAGACACGTAAAAATCAAAACTTTCTTCATAATCCAATAAAAACCCAGAAACCCACCTTCATCTCCGCCATTTCTCCTTTCTGGGTTTTCTCGGGAAAGCTCAGCTGAGAAAATCACAGAAACAGAGTGTTTGTTCCAAAGAAGAAGCAGAGAACACTAGATTGAATTGAAACGACCCTCAGCTCCTTTTTATATTTAGATTCAGACTTGAGATTTTTTTACTTATTTCAAATTTTTTACAATGTGATTTCTTTTTCATCAAGCCCCGATTCTCGTAAACACTGATTTGTAATTAATTTATTTTATTTTATTTCCTTAATTACATGCACTACATTAGTATATGTACCTATTGTCATTTGAATAATAAAATCAATAAGTCAAAGATACAAAAAATTTCCTCACTTTTACACCTAAAATTACGTATTACCTTATACTTCAACACTTCCCTTATTTTATTTCTGATTTTTTCTTGACATTTTACTTCAATACTTAACTTAACTTGGGGCGCAATCCAATAAAAACCATGTTTTACAACAACAAAAACATAATAATTATTATCATCATTAACGAAATAAATAAGATAATAACCAAGGGTTAGTTTCCCATTAATTAAATAAATACATATTTACTTCAAAAACAAATATAAGTAAATGTGACCATTTCTAAAAATAAAACTTTATTACTTGTGTCTCTTATCTCACAAAATACACTAACGATTTCACAAAATCATTTGAAATAAATATTACTTTCATAATAAATAACTATTTTATCATAATTGTTTTATTTAAAAAAAATTAATTAAACATGTATTGCGGTATGAAAATGTTTATATGGTGAACGAACTAGAAACTGATAAAACAGTATTACTTTTGATAAAATGAAACATGAATCACCATTATGAAAATGAAACAAATGTAAACTGGAGACAATAAAAAACGGTCACAAAAAGATATAAATACATGTGTTGTAGAGAGAAATGTAATTTTTGTGTGTAAATTATATAAACGTGAAAATATAATTAGGAAATCAAAAAGAAACGAAATAGATTTTTTTTTGCAAATCTTGTATTGGTGAAAATAAAATAATAAAATATTATCATATAATTGTAGAAATAAGATAATGAAATTAAAATATCAAATAATGAAATAGACATATCAAATGATGAACAACACAATACTTTAAATACACTTTTAGTAAAAAAAACCTAGTCGACGGCAGGTTTTTTTTTACGGTTTGTACTCTTCGCCCGTGGCGATTTGGGTTGTTCGTCGAAAATCGACGATGTCTCATGGCGGTACGGCTCCGTCTGTGAGGGCTTCTAGTACGGCTACAGTTCCGGGTCTTGCAGTGGTAGCTGCGACAACAGCTGGCGGTGAAGGAAACAGATCTAGTGGGATGGCAGGAACAGAGTCGAGTGAGGTGGGGTTGAGGACGGAATTGCAGGTGGGGCGAGCTTGGGTCGCGACGGTAGATCGGTACTGGGAGGGAACTGGTGTTATCTGGCGTCGGTGGGCAGACTCATGTAAGCATACCGAATTAGGGGGTCTCGGCTTGCTTAAGCTTCAATACGTGGGAACCAGCGGTTTTGATTGGTTGGTAAATCAGTATTGGGAGGGATATGGAACTATCTGGCGTCGGTGGGCAGACTCATGTAAGCACACCGAACTAGGGGTACTCGGCTTGCTTAAGATTCAATACGTCACTTGCGTGTCCTATTGTGATCGGTACTGCAAGGAAAAGAGGGGTCCCTGGTGTCGATGGGTTGATCGGGTTAAACCTAATGTGCTGGGAGATTTTGAATTTCGCGATGCCCATATTGATCGCAGGGTTGATCGAGGAAGCTGGTTTAAAGCGGTCTGCAGCAAGATCACGGGGTTTCTCCATCCGTATGAGTTGGAGGCCGTGGCTCTGCATGAAGCTAACTGGTTCGAGTCGATTGGTCTCCGGAGTTATCATGGATACATGTGTAAAGCATTTTGCAGCAAGATCACGGGGTTTCTCCATCCGTATGAGTTGGAGGCCGTGGCTCTACGTGATGCTAAACAGGTCGAGCTGCACAACTTTGGAGGAATCATTAGCGAACGGTGTTGCCTATTACCCACTATCGGAACATGTGTTCTTTGTTTTACTTGTAATCAAATGACTCACGAATTGGTCATGTTTGCTTTAAATAATAGTAGTTGTGATTATGGTGAGGGGTCTGTCCCACCAACTGTAACTTCTGCTGTCCAACTTGATGCCGGGTTAGTTGCTATTTAATTAATAAAATTCGCTTTTACCTTAAAAAAAAGACATATCAAATGATGAAATATTATGCGTTCCAAAAAAATAAAAAAAGATGATGTAATAGTATGAAAATTGTGTAAATATTGTATTCAAAAAATCAAATTCATGGTTTTTCAAAAAAAAAAAGAATGAAACTCATGAAATTGTAAAAAGAAAATTATGAAACATACCCTAACAATAGATAAATAAATTAGATTTTATAATTATAATGAAATAAAAATATGAAAAAATGATGAAAATTAAATAATAAAATAAAAAAGAAAATATCATATCATGAATTAATAAAAATTTTAATGGGATGTGACGAGTTTGATTGCGGGAGTTGGATCTGGCTTTGGTTGGGGCTAGTTGTAGCTGATTTGAGACTGATTTCTGGGCTGGTTTGAGGGTGGTTTGGGTCAGGTTTGGGGGCTGATTTGGGGTTGGTTTAAGGGCTGAGTTTCGGGGATGGTTGAGGTAAGCTGACTCGAGGCAGCGAGGTCGAGGCGGTGCGTTCCGGCAACGGAGAGGCGAGGTTGCGGGGTGTGGGGCGTGGATTGGTGAGGAGTTGCAAGTAGGGGTTGGATTGATTGACGGAAGGGTTTTATAACATGTGGAAGAGTGTGAGGAAATTGTGTTGTTTTGAGTTGCAGGTTTTGGGGGAGAAGGTGGCTGAGTGGATTGGGACATAATCAGGGACTGAGTGACCTTATTTGGGTGGTTCTCGGTCAATTGAGTGTTGCGGAACATGAAGGGACGGAATGGGAAGAATAGGAGGTATTATTTCGATATTATATGTGAGAGAAGACGGGTCAATGAGGGGGTCACTGGTGGTTTGGCATGGAAGTTCTGGTGCATGAAATCTGATCTTGTTGAGTATGTTTTCCCGGTGGCCAACCGATGTTGGATGATTCGATACTATGAGGGATCGGGAGTTCTCTATCGTAGATGGGCTGACCATGGTAAGCATTAAGAGATCGGAAGAATTGAATTGCTAAGGATTCGTGATCGACGAAGATTCGAGTTGACTAGTATCCGGGGATATCATAGAGGTCTGCTTAAAGCATTATGCAGCAAGATCACAGTATTTCTCCATCCGTATGAGGTGGAGGTCGTGGCTCTAAATGATGCTAAATGGGTTGATGTGAACATCTTTGAAGACACTATTAGCAATAGCCTTTTGTGTAATTATGTGACTCGTAAATTGGCCAGGGTTGAACGAGTAAGCTGGTTTAAGGCGATATGCAGTAAGATCACGGGGTTTCTCCATCCGTATGAGTTGGAGGTCGTGGCTCAGCATTATGCTAACTGGTTCAAGTCGATTGGTCTCCAGGGTTATCATGGATGCATGTGTAAAGCATTCTGCAGCGGGATCACGGGGTTTCTTCATCCGTATGAGTTGGAGACCGTGACTCTGCATGATGCTAAACGGGTCGAGCTGAACAAATTTGAAGGAATCATTATCAAACGGTGTTGCGTACCATCCACTATCAAAATATGTAATCAAATGGCTCATGAACTAGACAGTTTTGTCTTAACTAACAATAGCTGAGATTATGGTGAGGGGTCTATCACACCATTTGTAGTTTCAGCTGTTCGGCTAGATGCCGAGTTAGTTGTTATTTAATTAATAAAATTCTCTTTTACCTTAAAAAAAATCGATTAAGTGTTGTATTTGTAAAATCAAACTAATGAAATCATGAAAAGTTAAATTAAGAAATAATCCAAACACAATTAAATAATTTAGATCTTGTAATTAAAAAGAAAACGACTTAATAATTTAAAAATACGAAAATACCCTTAAACTTGTGTTAAAAGACAAAACTAAATAAAAAGTTGTAAATAATTACACCAAAATACAATTAACGAGGGAATGAAATCTAAACCATCTAAATTTTCATCTAATGGTCGATGATCATAATTAGTTTAAATTTTTTTGTGTAAGGTACGAGTTCTCACTTAATTGTGCTCCAGCTTAACTTATTTTATTTCTGATTTTTCTAGAATATATATATATATATATATATATATATATATATATATATATATATATATATATATATATATATATATATATATAATTGAGTTAACTATGTCTTGGCTTGAGTGACGATGAAAACGACGTCGTTTTGTTCTTTTTCAATTTATAAAGTCCATCGACTTTTCTACGATACAAAATAAAGGCGCATAAAGGAACTTCTTATGAATTACAATTTTTTTATTAACCTTTTAACACACTAATTTTTATGGCAATTGCTTTCAACAGAAATGTATCTCAATGAAACACAAAAACTATAACGTTTTAATTTTTAAATTATGTAACATCATAGTTAAACAAAATATTCTTATACGTACAATAACAAGATGAGTTTTTTCGTTAGGATGATATTGGGACGGGTTTTCTTTGCCCCCATCTACGGGTAGTTTTTTTAATTTTTCCGATCTCATTCATCTACGACCCAAAATATTATCATCAACAAAAAATAATTTTTAAATTCATTAATTATAAATTGAAGTACTGTTTTTAATATATCAAGGCGGGCACGGCCGTCCCCATTCAAGGATAGAGATTCTCCGTCTGATTAAATCAAGAACAATAAGTTACCACCAAAACATGGTATTTTTAGAGTAAAATCCACAAATAACAAGATAAAAATACGACTCACCTCAAAATATCAAAATTTATGAATGGAGACATTTATTAATTAAAAGGATAATTTCATATATCACCTTCTAAAATATATCAAATTTCACCCAACACCCCTTAAAACCATTATTCTCACTAGCACCCCCTTAAAATGGGTAAAAATTTCAATTGTCAAAAATTTATTGAAAAAAGACAAAAATACCCTTCTCCCTCACCACTCCCTTAACTCTCCCTTACCATACCCTCTGTCTCTCCTCCCTCCCTCCTCCGTCGCCGGCAAGCCTCCCTCTGGAGGCTTCGAGACAAGCCTCCTCGACTTCCGGCGAGAACTACGGCGGAAAATCGAACTCGGCCTTGAAGAACTTCCCGTACTCTTGTGTTGAAAGGCCAGGACAGTGGGCACGCGGCGAGAGGAGATTGACCGAAGGGAGGCTCGCTGGCGACGGTGGGGCAATTTCGTTTCTGGAGAGGGAGGGAGGAGAGACAGAGAGTATGTTGAGGGAGAGGTGATGGAATGGCGAGGGAGAGGAGTATTTTTGTCTTTTTCAATAAATTTTTGACAACTGAGATTTTTGTCCATTTTAAGGAGTACTAGTGAGTAATAATTTTAAGAGGTGTTGAGTGAGATTTGGTATATTTTAGGGGTGGTATCTGGAATTATCCCTTAATTAAATTAGTAAACTAATTCACAATTTTTTTTTCTTGAACTGGTGTCTTAATCTCTTCTCAGGTCAATGAATTTTATTAATTAATCTGACAATGATTGTTGATTCGTTTTAGTTCACACTAACAACAACGAGAATAGGACACAAAGTAACTATTTATATCATGTCTTTTTATGACCTAATTTATTTGATTTTTTTATCATAAATTAAAAAAAATAGTTGTTTATCATCACGTGTACGAGGAATTGAATCTGGAAAATTGTCAGTAATGTCAATTTGATTTTTTTTCTCTATTATTTAATTTAATTATTATTCTGTTGACTAATCTTCGTTTATTTTAATGGAGTGGTTAATTTATGTTTCTATTAATATAAACTATAATTACACGCAACTATTTAATAGCACGTGCAGTAATTACTTTCGAGAAGCCAGCTCGAAGTGGACCATCATTACAGGCCCATATTAAACCAGCCCAATTATTCACACATTATGGGTCTATACAAGAAGGGCCCAAACTGGAATAAAACAGCTTATTTGATCGTATCGATATGGGCCTTAAAGACCAAGGCCCAAATATGAAGCTGAGTAGCCCAAGTAAAAATATCCAATCATATACCTTTACGTGGTCCAGCGGTGTACTGCCACGTGTGAACCATAAACAAAAAAGCTTATCTCTTCCCGCCGTTAGTCCTCACCGCCCAATTACCAAACAACCGACCCGCGAGAGAGATAATATCCTCTGCGGCCACGACCACGCTACGTCCCTCTATTCTTTTTCAAAGCAAACCGGAAAGTAGATTGACCACGATCCGCCGAAACGACTTCACTCACCGATAATCTAATCAAACGGCTAGATTGACCACGATTCTAGCCACAACATGGGTCGGTTTATTGGCAACACGATTCACAAAGACAACAACGAAAGATAAACTAACTGAAATGAGGTAGCGACAATCTTGGACTAGCAAGCCCCAATGACTAGACATATTATCATCCCCGGAATAATTACGATGAGGTTTTGACAGTCACTCTCAATATGAACATGAGACAATTTCCTCTCGGCTGTCCAAGTAAGCGCCTCCCTGACTACCACCGCTTCGACAATCGCATGATCCATCGAGCCTCTACCTGAGAAACTCCTAACCACAAGGACTTCCCCCATGCTGTCCCTCAAACTAAGCTCACCCTGAACAAACCTCTGACGAGGTCTACTGCTCCATCCACGTTGAGCTTCAGCTCGTTCCCAACCAGCGCCGACACATGTGGATGGTGGGCCTTTGAGGATGTATCTGGGGCCTCAACTGGCTCTCCACTCATTCCTTCCTCCAGCACACCCATTTTCCCAACAAATACCCGATGTACCTACCCAAGGTTCTAAAAAACGTTAGGCGCTAATTAGGGGGACAACACACCGGAAGGATTAATCGGATTTGTATTTTTTATTATTTTTAATATAAAAATAAATTATATTATATAAAAAATAAACAATCTCACAAATAATTAGTTTAGAAATAGAAATCAATTAAGAATAAACCAATTAAACCAAACGCCTGAGACGTTTTAGGTCTAAATGTGTAGATTGTAATTTTCAATTGATTTTTTTCCTTTAAATAATAGGCCCGCCTGGGCCGATTAATCGGCCGCCTAGCCCGTTTTTTGGCCTCCACCGTTTCTGAGCGCTCGACTAGTGAAAAACGGAACGACAAAGCCCAAATGAGCGCCTAGACCGTTTTTTGGAACACTGTACCTACCACAGTTGAATAAGATGAAACCCAACAAAAATTTGAGTGCGAGTCGGATGAAGATTTATGCTAAATGTTTACTATACCTGATCTGAAGCCGACCTACACCCACAAGTACTTTAAAAATAACCATTCATTTAGATATTATAATTATATTATAATTTCTTAATATCTAGATGTTATAATACTCTTGTTTTCATAATAAGTTTGGGTTGGGTGTCAAAAAAATTTCGTGTCCGACGGGTTGTACACCCAAAATGATTTCACAGATTTCGAACGGACCGGGCAATATAAGGGGGGTTCGGTTTGGCAAAACCCGACTCGTTCCCATATATACTACAGAACGAGAACGAACAATCCAATTCATTATACCCGGAACCATCATGTGAAGAAACAGTTTTCTAACCGTAATTTTTAAGTTCAATTCTCGAATCTATCCGGATGAAACATGACTTATAGCCCAAAACTTTAAATTTGCAATCATAAAAAATACTTACGAAAATCAAATGAACAATTAATTACTACAACACAATTGAAATACAAAATTTGTGAACAAACTAATAATACAAGAGAAATAACATATTTTCCGCCTTCATTCTTCAAGTCACGTACTCTATTTCGATGTAAACCAACACGGTTCTTTTCAGTTAACAAACGATTCTAAGTTTCAAAAGACATAATAGAACCAGAATCGAATATTCTCCCAAATTTAAAACCAAATCTAACTATTAGTCACGATTTTTCGTATTTTTTTTAGAACTTAAAATTCAGTTTAGTTTCCGGTTCGAGATTGGTTATGAGTCCAAAATGTCCACTTTACCCTCCATATTTTTTATATTTTCAAAGTCATAATCTGGATAATTCTAAAAATCAGAAAAGAAGATTTTTTTTTTTCCTGGCAACGAAGATATTTAACATATATCTGGCGACGTGCGAGGACGCCATTGGCTGCGACCACAACTGCAACCGAACCCGCGCCGCAGGAGATCAAAACCGGCGGGTTCTTATAAAAATGCGAGAGACAGAGCCAACCACATCAGCAAACACCAGAAAGCCTCACCATCTCTATCCTCTCTCTCTCTCTCGAACCCGAAACCGATAAATTTGGCCGATTTCGGCGAGTTTCGGCGATTTTTTTCTCTCCGATGGTGTCGAAGAATCCGAATCAGGGAGATGGGTTTTACCTGGACTCATCGGGCATGGCGATTCCGGGAATTGGGCAGTTCGGGAACGCAGCAGCGGAGGATCTGAGCAAGAAGATCAGGAAACCATACACCATCACCAAGTCCAGAGAGAGCTGGACCGATCCGGAGCACGACAAGTTTCTCGAGGCTCTCCAGCTGTGAGTTTGGGTCGATTTTGGGTTTTTTTGTTGTTGTTGCGATTTGGGGAATACCCGTGTTTTGGTTTGTGTGATTGTGTGGGTATGGTGATTTGTTTGTGCTTGAGGGTGGGGGTTTTTGGGTTTTTTTTGGTGGGGTTTTGTGAAATGTGTGGGTGATTGAAGTTTTGGGTGGAGGTGTAAATGTGTGTGTATGGATAATTTGTGCCCTACGAGTTTTGGGGCAATTTGGGTATTGGATGGTTTTGAGAAGTGGAGGGTTTAGGAGGGTATGAATGTGAAATTTATAGGAATTTGAGTGTTTTATGGTGGAATCATGATATGGGGTTGTGTTTTTTACTTCAAGATGTTGAATTTATTTTTCACTATGGCGCTTCTGTTTTTTGAAGTTGAAAATGCATTTCCTGTATTAAGATGATTTATTGATAGGATTAATAGTAGTCACCTTCCACCACAAAACACTCAAATTGAGGGGTTTTGTTGTGAAGTGTCGAATATCGATGTTTGGGTTCATTTGGTGTGTGTGATTGTGTGGATATGGTGTTGTGTTTGTGCACACTGGAGGGGATTTTTGGGTTTTGTGAAGTGTGTGGGTGGTTGAAGTTTTGTGTGGAGGTGAAAATGTGTATATATGTGTAATTTGTGCCCTATTGAGTTTTGGGGCAATTTGGGTATTGGTTGGTTTTGAGAATTGGAGGGTATAGGAGGGTATGAGCGGGAAGTTTATAGGAATTTGAGTGTTTTGTGGTGGAATGATGATATAGGGTTGTGTTATTTGATGATATCAAATCCATTTCTCACTATGGTGCTTCTGTTTTTTGAAGTTGAAAATGCATTTCCTATATTCGATGAGATTAATAGCAGTCATCTTCCACCACAAAACACTCAAATTGAGGGTTTTTTTTGTGAATTGTCAATTATCGATGTTTTGGACATTTGGCGTGTGTGACTGACTGATTTAGTGGATATGGTGTTGTGTTTGTGCATGCTGGAGGGGGGTTTTTGGGTTTCTGGGTGAGGTTGTGTGAAATGTGTGGGTAATTGAAGTTTTGGATGGAGGTGTAAATGTTTGTGTGTATTTTTTGTACCCTGTGAGTTTTGGGCCAATTTGGGTATTGGATGGTTTTGAGAATTGTGAAGTGTATAGCAGGGTATGAATGTGAAATTTATAGGAATTTGAGTGTTTTGTGGTGGAGTCATGATATGGTGTTGTGTTGTTTGAACTTTGAAGTTACTGAATCCATTTTTCATTATGGTGCTTTCGTTTTTGGAAGTTGAATTGCATTTCCTATATTAATACGGTTTAATGATGTGATTAATATTAGTGCCCTTCTTTGTGCCTTAAGTGTTGATTGAAATGGAGAGAATTAGGTGGTTGGAGTTTAAAATGGCTGCCTTTGAACTACATGAAGATGAAATCGTATGAATGAGAATTGGGGTCCTGAATGAAGGGAAGATTAGGCCAGGAAGGAAGAATATGCATCTTGTTAGGAGTATAACTTACTACCTCCCTCCCAAGACAAGTAGAAGAGATAAAATTTCCGAAATTGAGCTGGAATGCCATTGGTTGGTGCTTCGGAAGACTATTGAACTGATAACTAATTTGCTTGTTAGGGAGACTATATCTAGAGAGCTCTTGAATGACATGATGAGTGTTTTGTTGTTTAAATGTTCTTTTAATATCTCATGGAATTGATCAAATTCCCCCAGTTGACTGGGGAAAAGGCTAAGTTGTTGTTGTTGATGATCAAACTCTCAATTGTATCCAGCTTTGATCGAGACTGGAAAAAGATTGAAGCGTTTATCGGCTCAAAAACTGTTATCCAGGTAATTGGAAGTGCACAACAATATTTCAAATTTCCTAACTACGTAATAGTCACATGTTCCACACATTTTGCATCACTGACAGAATTATGAGCCTCTCTTTCTTTTTGGTCAGCCATGCCAGAACAGAATGACAAAAATGTCATTACTGTTTTATGTATACGTTCTACAATAGAAAACTTCTCGTGAAATTCACACGTATAGGGTCATAGTTTTGTATTCTTTTCCCCAAGCTGATAGTCTCCGGACACACTTCATATTTTAAACTCAAAAAGGCTACAATGTCTTGATGACTACCGTGGAATGCTAGATTTTTTTTTTATTGTTGTGACTTTAGCTTACAATATCAACATCAATCAGGAAAACTATTGAAGTGTACTTATTGCAGATTCGTAGTCATGCACAAAAGTACTTTCTCAAGGCTCAGAAGAGCGGGGCAAATGAACATTTACCTCCTCCTCGGCCGAAAAGAAAAGCGGCTCATCCATATCCTCAGAAAGCATCAAAAAATGGTAAAATTACCTAGCTTTAAGCTTCTCTTAGCTGTACAATCATATCTCTCGGGTATTATGGATATAATGTATGCTTTATTTGGATGCTTCAGTACTTCCACAGGTGTCATGCGCACTACAGTCATCCGGTGTACTTGAACCTGGGTTTGTTATAACCCCAGAATCACCGTCTGTGCCGAGGGATTCAATTGCTAGCGCTGCGGTGTCAACCTGGACAAACAATCCCGTCCAAACAGCCAGTCTATCAAATGCGACAAAAGGTTAGCTGATTTTTACTTGTAAATTTTGTATTTGTTCAGTTGGTCTGAACTCTGAAGCAGTCCGCCGGTTGAAAAAATTGGCATGTGTACGATACTGGCATATTTATATTGTAAATGCGTGTCAAAGGGTTTTTTTGGGAACTAACATCTTTTTTGCTTGTTTTTGCAGGACCAGCAGCGGCTACTAACTGCTGCAGCAGCACCGAGAGCACTCCAAGGACAAAGCCGATTGGAGAAACAACAGATCAAGGAATTCATAGCAATCCATTGAGAGGTGGGGTTAATATAGATCGTATCTTTGACTGTACAGATTTATATGTGCAAAGTTTCAGGCAATGCAATACTTTTCTAATTGAGAATCAAGAAAAAAGTGATAATTATATAGAATTAGAGGGTTTTTCTCGACTCTTTGAAACTTTACTCGGGAGATGTAAATAAAAACTTGTAACTGCAATTTATGCTTGTTTATATTATTTTGTTTCATACCTTTTTCCTTTGGATGCAGTCCTGCCTGACTTTGTTCAAGTCTACACCTTCATTGGCAGTGTCTTCGATCCAAGTGTCACTGGCCATTTACAAAAGCTAAAGTCAATGGACCCTATTGATGTCGAAACTGTACGTTCACTTTGCACTGTTACTTTTATGCTTAAACTTTTTTGTGAAACTGCATGTTATTTTTGCACATTCACATGAATATTTGTGGTTGTTACACAATGTCTCAATCAATACAAATGAATATCTAATTTGATGTCTCTCAACTTGTTCATCACAACGCTCACACAAGGATCAACTTGTAACTTTCCTTAACCAGTAAATGACATGGATCTGAATAGTATTTGATAAAAAAAAATACAATTTCTAATTGTTTTTGGTTTGTGTAATAACAGGTGCTGTTATTGATGAGAAACCTATCCATGAACCTCAGTAGTCCTGATTTTGAGGATCATGTAAGTGAACTCACCTCTGATATCATCTTTTCATGTATTACTGATTTCATTCACTAGTTAAGGTTCAATGCAAGTTAACATCATGCAAGTATGCACCATCATTTATTCTTTGTTTATTTTGTCATCAATAATTTAAGGGAAAATTGCAAACAATTGCCATGAACTTTTCCAATTTTGCAAAAAGCGGCTTTGAACTTACCATTTTTTTGCAGATTGTGTACATTTGTCCAAAAATGACCAAAATGCCCTTAAAATATTTTTTTAACTTAAAATTTATGTTTCAACTCGAGTTCACCTGTCTTTTTACTCTCGCACACCATTGATGTTTTTCATGAGAATTCAGATCTAGACGAGTTCAGAGTAAAGAGAAAAACGACAGGCTTGAGTTGAAAAACTTATATTTTTTTTGTTTAGAAAAATTTTAATTCTAAAGGCATTTTTGTCACTTTTGACAAATTTTGCAAAAAAGTGATTAGTTCACAATCATTTTTTTGCAATTTCCCCATAAGTTAAATAGCAATACCACTGACATGGGGATTAGAACCAGCGACCAAACACGAGGTCTCTGCCACTTCGTCCAGTCTTTGATTATGCACCATACCAACATTTTGATAGGACCGCACGACTATTGCTGTTAACTCTATTTCTGCATATCGCCGATTGTTAGTTTTCTGCATCTTATGACCGTTGTACTCAAACCTATATCTTTTTCCACAGAGAAAGTTGCTATCCTCATATGAGATCGATTCAGAGGCGACTAACCTCAATGCTGCATAAACCCAAGATGTGGATCACGCTAGGTAATGACCGAAAACAACTCTCTCTTTTTTCTTTCGTGTTCTTGTTTTCTATTGCATAGGTGAACTTCAGATTACTGACTAATTTCAAATATAAAGGCAGGAGGAGGTAAACAACCATAGGACTTCAACTGGGAACCAGGAGCTGTGGAGAGTTTGGTAATAATCCTCCATAACTGTGTATATATTGGAAGGAGAGGGCATAATTGTAATTTTTGGAATGTATAGCATGAGTCAGTTCAAGTTGTTTTTGAATGTTGTGCTGTACAGTTCTGGGCTTTTATATGTATGCATGTATTATTCAAGTTTTGTCTCTAAATTGGCATGGTATATAATATAATATATAACAATTCTTGTGCTTGTGTAGATATGTGAAATTTTTTCCTCAACCATTTTTTCTCTGCAAGCTTCTTTTAATGGTAAGGTGGGTTTTGCAAACAAGTCACTTTTTGTTAAATATTTGGTTCACATTTAATGCATGATTAATTTAATAAACGACTCAGGCTCAAGTCTCACTATTTAAAACTTGTGATTCTCGCTAGCTTGTTTATATATTTTTGTTTGATATGATAAACAATAATTTAATTTTAATAATTTATGATGAAGCAAGAAAATTATATAAGTCGAATTTGAGCTTCATTAATTCTTTTTCGATCTTAATTACCAAATTTGAGTATAATTACGTAAGTTCGATCGTACTTGAGACGGGAAATTTTATTCGAAGTTGAACCTTGATAAAAATATGTGCAATTCTACTTGTCTACATCTCACACATTTTAAACATTTATAACACAAAAAGTATGAAATCACACGAACGAGAAAGTATGAAATTGCTTTGAAACTCTAATTAGATGCAAAACATAAAGTTTCTGTTTGCTATGTTTGTCCTAGTACATGTCACCCTCTGTAAAAACTAAATTCAGAGTACAAACAACAGAGGGACTTAGCTAAGTTCAATTCACAACACCAACAACATTAGAGATGGAATCACAGAACCTTGGTTGTCTGGTCCGAATCCAATGTCTACCTCTTACCACGCAATTTGGAATTCTTCACCTGTTTTTGGTTTTGGTTCTGGTTCTGGTTCATGTAGAGCTGATTGACCTGGACTTGAATGTTGTATCCACCATAACCTGGACAATACAGATTTACAGTACATGAAGATGATGACTGTGTTAGAGTACCAAATCTAAATGACTGAATCCAAGGCTGCTCACGGTTCGGTTTTGGACCAAACCGGTTTAAAATCGAATAGAGCCGATCAATTCGGTTATAAGAAAATCAAAACCGAAACGTTAGAATTCGGTTCAATTTTGAATCGGCTGATTTGTTCCTTAACTGAATTTCATGAAACTCTCACATTTTTGGGTTAGTTTTGACTTTTTTGCTGACACAATATTTGAAGGCCCAATTAACAAAAATCAATGACTTAAAATGAGTCATGTATACAAAATGATCGGTTTTGGTTTGGTTTTGTCGGGTTCATTTATTTTTCGGGTCGGATCGTTTCGGTAATTTTTAGGCTGCCCTATGTGAATCCATTCACGAGTTTGAATAACGCCTCCACCTAGGTGAGTCGGGTTTCTAACATGTTATATAAATATAAGTCTGGTTGGATTTGGACGTAACCTCTACTTTTCATGAGTGTTGGAGTACCAAAACTAAAAGATGTGAATTTGTTCATCATCTTAAATAACAGTCTATACCTACATCTATAGGTTTGAGGTCTTAGGTGGGTCGGGCTTCTAACAAAACACTGAACTCAAAGATGGTAGTCTCTGCAGAGAAAAGAGAGCTTTTTACCTGGATTTGGCAATACTCCATAGCCAGTTTGTTGATAAATCTGAGGATATGCTTGCCATTGGTATGGAGCCTGGCCAAATTGTGGATAGCTGAAGGTTGGAGGAGAGACAAAACTTCCCGGCCAGGCGCAAGGTTGCTGGTAAGGATAGGGAGGCGCGATTCCTGGATACCAAGCATGAGGCGGATTGAAACAAGCCGTTTGAGGGTTGACCTGAGAGTGGTTGAACTGTGGGTGACACTGCTGAGAATGTACGTTGTAAGTCTCCATACCTAAACCCAATGCTGAGAGCTTCCTAGCAAGATCAGCTTGTGCACTCGAATCAGAGTCTTGTGGCGCTGTGGGGTAATCGAATGTGAACAAGCTGTCTTCGTCGGGGAGGTGGATTTCCTCATCTGTGGAGCCCGTTCCATGGATCAGGTTGTGGGGGAGACTGCTCTCGAATCTCGATTTGCTTCTCTTCCCTGTAATGTTACGCGATTTCTCATTACATTCGAGTTTTAGATGGAGCTCGTCTGATTCTGAAGAAGCATTGCTTTGCTCTGGCGACAGTTTGAGATCTTCCTGGTCGATTCCACATTGTAACCAAGTGAGGAGGTGTGAACTTGCATCATGATCGTCGGGAGACTTGTACTGCTCATGCTCAGTTGGGTGATTTTCATTGACCTCTGCTGACAAAACGGACTGTTCGAGTTTTTGGTGGAGCTCGTCCGAGGAAGCGTTGATCCGCTCTGAGGACAGTTTGAGATCTTTCTGGTCGATTCCACATTGTAGCCAAGTGAGAAGGTGTGAACTTGCTTCATGCTCGTGCTCAGTTGGGTGATTTTCGTTCACCTCTGACAAAACGGACTGTTCAAGGTAAGTGAACACTTCCTGGATCAGATTTGGTTCACAGCATTCGTTCGATTCCTCAGAGTCTCCATTGGTAGTTTCGTGCAGCTGATTGCTCGATCCAGAACATTTCTCAGCATTAGCAACCTGTCATCATCAAGTTTTAGTAAGTTCAGCCTGCATGATGATCTATAAGCCTCTAAATTGCAGATGAGAAGAAACAAAGCACACATCAGTATTCAGTATAGATAGGACTTTACGGGAAGTTGAAACCTCGAACGTGGTTAATGCAATTACTTAGCTAGCATATCAGAAGTCAATATTCATTCCTACAGAAAATCTAAAATAGTAGAGACCATGCACATATGGAGAGGGCTTCACACAAAGACTATCTATATTTACCTCTATTGAGTAAGAAATGGTTGGTGATTCTGTTCCAGAAGTCTTCTCAAGGGATGTGCTTACAGATTCTTCAGTTGGTTGTCCTGATGAAAGAACTGGCGTGGATAACAATCCCTTGGTGGAACCGCCATATGAAGCTGGGGGCACCCCACAATCCTCCGCTTTAGGCGCATCTAAAGTTTTGGTGTGCTCATATTTCCTCGTCAAGTGGAAAGAATCTGGATGGATGGAGTTTTGAGTTACAGTTGGGACCAGACAGGTCTGTTTAATGACAAACCTATATACTACAGCTAAAACTGCAAAGGCAAGAATGCACCAACCAAAGAGAAAATTCACTAGTAAGCAATTGAAATGAGGGAGGTTAGTACCTTTTCTTCTTCTTTCCTCCTTATCTCTCTCACCACAACTGATGTCAGAACCAGAAGTGTCCTCGCTAAATGAATCGATACTTCCTCTTCCTGAATGGGGCATCACCTGACAAACACACCTAATTGTGACTGCCAAGCATATCTGTAGACTGTACTGCTTAATTTATATAATTTATCAGTGGTCACCCTCTAGTGTTGTGAATTTGATTGCAATCGGTACCAAATAGGAATATATATAGGTGTAAGGTACTAGCCAGACCTTGTAAAAATGTGGAGGACGATATGGTTTTTCACTCTTCTTGAGTGCATTACTATCATTGCTGCACCGAACTTTCAGAGAAGATGCTGTTGCTATACATCCACCACTTCCCAAAAGCCCATCATTTGAAGGGTTTTGCAGCAAACCTGTAGATAGGCTCCCAGAACGTCCAGAATCTGCACCATAAGATGATCGGTTCACAACCATCAAAATGCAATCAAAACTTTCAAACCATAGGCATCCAAAAGGCTAAAGTCAATAGGAATTCGAGCAAGTCGCATATTCATTTGCTAGGACAACATAAAGAAGCACATAGACTAGAAGCATGCAGCCTTTTATCATAGTTTACTTTCATGTATAATAGATCTTAAATGCTAAACACTTCAAAGTTCAACCCCAAATGATACGAGGAGAATGACAGTTCCCACTTCCCAGTGAATATAGTAAGGTAACTTTGAAGGATTGCTACTAGACTTGGAAGCTCTCTCGTGAAACTACTTCAAACAACATCCTACTCTAAGTTCAGAAAATATTTGTGCATGTCTATGTAACTACATATATGAAGGATTGTAACAACTAAAAAAATTTGTAAATCTTTCTTCTACTATGCACTTCAAATACCAAGAAAGGGGAAAGGGAAACAGATCGGACAGAAATTTGGTGATTAAGTTAGGGGATTGGAGATCCACTTACAGAAGAATCCTAACTATCCGACTTCATATTTCCACAAATATAAGTAATATGGTTCAAAACAGTTTTTTTCCAAACCTCTAGATGAAGACTAAATACTATAGTTTAGAAGGATATTAATCTAACAAAAAACACTCATATTTCACACTGGATCTCGAGTATAAACATGCCGTTGCGAGAAGGTTTCTACAAAGAAAATAAGGATAGTCATTCTTCAGTAACATTTATGCTGAAAAAAGAGCCCCAACCCCATTTATCAGCAGATCATTTAAGGAAATGCTTAACATATAGCTGATCAAATCTTTAGTGCATTTTCATTATCTATAGACGTAGCATACACGGACCTGCACTATTAGATCTACTATAAGCTAGCAGTGTTTATTGACTTGCTATTAGAAGTGACACTGAACTTCTTAATTGGATTGGTTAGCATGCTACAGCATATACATCCCATATTCATGTACAATCAGGATCACGAGTCTACAAAGGATAATCTTATTTACTGTGAGTGTCTACAAAAAATTGCTTATATGTAATTAATATGGCTGTGCATTTTCCTTGCAACTGTATATGTAGACCTTTGCTTCACAAATGTGCATATGGATTCTCTGTCCAAACACTCCTCATACATCCCTAGGTACGCAACACGGTAATGTCATGCCTCGTGATTAACATTAGGACAATGAAATCTAAATTGCTCTTAAATTATTATCAGCCAAATAAAAACCTAAAGCAAAGCCTCTCTTGAATAGGATAATAATGTAACAGTATATTGTGTTAGCAGGCTATTGGAGTTGAAACACTAACCCAAATTGAGAGGAAACTTCAGCAAACCAGTGGACGCATCCTCAAATTCACTGTACAAACATAGCACAAATTACAGAAACATGAATGCAAGCTCAAGTATACAAAAAAGTTCTTCACATAAACAGCCAGTACAGTAATATCTTACCGTAACATTGAAGAATCAAAATCTCTTGGAAAATATCTGCACCTCTCCGTCCCACATAAAGACAAGAGAAAACCTCTCGAATATGAAGTTCTTGAGCACCTGAAACGCCAAAGCACCAGAAGCTGATAAAAAAAACCAAAGCACCAGAAAAAAAAAATCAAATCTACTGAACTGAACAATAACACCTTTCCTTATCCAACAAATTGCTAAACAAAACATATAAAAATGTTAGGGAAACATAAAAAGCATCAACTGATCATATTCACATCCCGTGACTGATTATTGATCCAAGAAAAGGAGAGACCTTTTCCCAGATTCATAAAAAGGCCCTTTCCACCGAAAATCAGAATTTATCCTCTTTTTCTCATCATAAACCTTCTCAACAATGCCTCACTAGCTCATGCCACACAAAAAATCAGGGAAAAAGATTCGATCACACCACAACAGCTCAAAACAAACAAACAAAAAATCAAAAATAAAGGAAAATAATGAGATTACTTTTGAGACTGTATTGAAGCTCCATCCGCTTCAAGCTGTGCAAGCAATCCATGAATTCCACTTCCTGATCTCATTTTCCCGGGAAATTTTCCTGTATCAATGTCACCTTTCGCTAACAAATTTTTCCACAAAATCCTGAACCGAAAAACTCGTTACACAAACAGATCGGCTCCGATCACGATCACGATCACTACAAATCCTCAAAGATCTAGACCTCGACACTGATCTTGCATTTTCACAGTTATTACTCTCATCGCCATCGATTTCAGTCCTCTACACTGTGCGTACACATCACAAATTTAGCTAACAGACCAACAAAAAAAAATGAAAACGGCAACAGAATCGAGAAAATCAACACCAGAGCCTTCAAATCTCTCTCTCTCTCTCAGACTTCGTTTTCTCGTGAAAAAAAAAATCAAAACCCGGAGGGTTTAGCGTGAACAAACGTGTTTGGCAGCTCGGAAAGCGAGAGAAAATGAGCAAGGCGTGGTGAGAAAATGTGAGGGTCGCTTCCAAGGACATTACCTGGAGACACGTCGGACTGGTATTTATAGGGACTCAAAAACACAAACAACCCTTTAGCCACGTAGATAACCAATCAACCAATAGAAGCTCGACACGTCATGAACCTGCAACGTGTCGCGGGCCTATCTTATTACTTTATGACGTGGCTGGATTTTAGTGGCTGTGTGGATAATGTGGACCCCATCTCTGTGGGGCCGCGGTGGGTCTGATATTTTTTTCATCAACTTATCGTATTTATTACATATATATTCACGTAAATAACATGCGTTTTCAATTCATCTAATACTTGTGATTAACAAAATCTAATGAGCCGATCAAAATAAAAACAAAATCTAAAGAATTGTTTATTATAATTTTCCATGAATAAAACTTATTTATTTGTCATTTTCTAATTACTACAGCAATTTCTGGATCAACCTAATTATATTAAACCCGACTTAATTCATTTTAATAATAAATTTGGACGGGTATTATTTATGATATTTAATTAAAACATTCATTGTCTTATATAGTGTGAATAATATTTGTTTTATGTATTTTTCAACTCTTCATATTTAATGAATTAAGGTGGGGATGGAGAGAGAAGAATCACATGGATATTATTTTCCTTTTTGGGTGAGAAACTGATAATAATGATGAAAATAACTCCATAAATTGTACTATAATCCAATTTTTATACTTTTATTTAAGTCTATAAATAACAATATATAGGACACTAGATTTTGATGAATCTTGATAAAGACATGTAACATTAAGTATACTTTTTAAATTTAGGCACTACTATAATAAGGTCGCTATGTTAATATAAAAATCTTCATCATTTTAAGTATGGCATTGATTTTTTTGATGATAAGCATGATAGAGTTTAAAAATGATAAAAAAGTTAAATTTTCTAATTAATTTATAATTAGTCTTTGATTGATTTTTGATTAATCTCATATTATATGTATACCTTATTAGTCTCGAAAAATTATCTCCAACGTACTGTGCAAACGCTTGACTTCTTTGAACACTGAAATTTAATATAAAATGCACAAAAGTTTTTGTAATGTATTTTGTTTATGGTTGATAATTAGTTTTGCCATATTATATTGTGTCCCTATATATTTTGTTTCAATTTATTCCTCAATTTATTAAATTTTGGTTCTAATATATGAGTGCCCAAAAATATAATTGAATCGAACCAAAAAAATAACAAAACCAAAAGAACTAAATTTGTTCAGTTTTGGTTTATAAAATGAAAATTAATAGAAGAAATTGAATCAAATAAAAAACATATCAATTTGGACACGTGAATCATTAAAATTCATTGGTCCTTATGAATTTGGTCTGAATATAATGGGCCAACAGAAAGCAAGTCAAAAGCAACCCCAAAAGTGAGAATTTTGTGAAAATCGGTTCAAAAAAAATATCCAACCAAAAAATGATAGGTCAAATAAAAGAATTTCATAAAACTCGGTTCATAACAAACTGAATATAATCAAACTAAAAACTAACATATTTAAAATATAACCGAATCACATCTCATTAGTTATGTCGCCAATTGTTATGACCTGTTATGTTGGCATAAGGAGTATGAAGAAACGAGATATAAGCCAAGTGGGCTACTCGGAGTTCCCCGATCCAGAGATGAAGGCCTTCGGAAGGGATATGAATTAAGCTGAACATGGATGAGAGGCATTAATTTGGGCAGCAGAGAAGCAGTGGACCGATGTCCATATCGAAAATGACTGTCATAGTCTTATTCTAGCCATTAAGGGTGGTGATAGGCTTTCCAACTAATGAGGTTTGTTAGTCCATGATTGCCGTCACCTCATCTCGCTACATCCTTCTTTCGATGTCGCATTTGTGAGGCGTAGTGCCAACATAACGACCTATATTCTCGTCAGAAACTCTCTTGTTCTGTCAGATTAGATCATAGGCGAGAGGGGTCTGTTCAACCCGGTTTTTTTGGAGCCCGTCGCGACGGATCGACCTTAATATAATTTGCAGGGTGCTTTAAAAAAATCAAACTCGATGACTACATATAAAAAATTGAAAAAACAATAATATAATTTGGAATAAAATCATGCTATAGTGGAGCCAAAAGCCCATTCGAGGGCCCAATTTAATGGACACAGAAAGCCCATTAAGAGCCCACACTACCCTACCCATACGTCATACGCGAGAAGGAGCCGGAGCCCACAAAATCACCAATAAAAAAAATAAAATAAAATAAAAAACAATTTTGGGTTTCAAATCTTATACTTATTTTCTTCTTCGTCCCTACGCAGCCATTGTTGATCTCTCTTCCTCTCTGTAGCTTCTGTACCTGTAATGTTCATATATACGAGTTTCTGAATGGTTCTGGTTCTTCAATTGTGTGTTCACGAGTAAGCGTTCGTGAGTCAAGGGCCAATGCTCTCTCCTTCGTTGCCGGCAAGACCTAAACGCTCTGCGATCTCAGCTCAGGTAGGCGATTCGATTTCCTCTGTCTTCGTCTTCGTTTTCTGATTCGATTCTTGTTTTCTCTGGTTTTTTCTTCAATCGGATAGCTTTCTAGGGTTTGTGTGCTTTGTGATCGATCTGCAGTAAGAGTTATGGAGTTTTCACGCCGAACCTGATTCGCACAAATTTAAAGTTCGATTTTGTATATGTTCGTAATTTGTGTTGGATTTGATGTGATCTTGTAACGAATGAGATAATTTGGTTAGCAATTAGGATTTTGAGATAATTTGTGTCAGATTAGGTAAATATAATTAGAGTTGGAATTTAGGTTAGTTTCCTAATTCTAGTTGGTTTCCTAGAGTTGGAAATTAGTTTAGTTTCCTAATTCTATTTGGTTTCCTATTATTCCCTATATAAAGGAATTAGCTTATTCATAATGATACCAATATATTTTGGAATTCAACACTTTGTTCTATTTCCCTGATTCGGATTCTAGTTTGTTAGAAATTTTTAGTTGAATTCTTGTTTATTCTGCTATTTTAGGACAAGCATCTGTACATGGATGAAGATCAGGAGATGGAGAAGCTTGGGATGGAGAATGATTACGATGGGTTTGGGTGGGCGGGCGGTGAGTTCTACTACCGCAAGCGTAAAGGGAAGCGCGCACAGACCAAAGACGACGTCCTCTATGGAGTTTTTGCTGATACTGATTCGGATTCTGATGGTGGTGGCTCGAGGAAGTGACACAAGGGCCTCTCAAAGAATGCTGGTTTCACCAAACCTGTCAACTTTGTGTCAACTGGAACGGTGATGCCCAATCAGGAAATAGATAAAGTCTCGGAAGAGAATATTCAGGATGGTATTGATGAAAGGCTCGGATTAGGAATTGGAATGGGGTCCGGATTGGGGTTTAGTTCTAGCAAGAAAGAGGAGAATGGGAAGAAAGATGGCAGTGATGATGATGAAGGCAAGAGCTTTCTACCAACAGCGTTTTGGAGGAAGATAAAGGAGGGAGCACAGAAAAGGGAGAAGGTAAGGGAAAAGTCGAAATTGGAGAAGAAAGATGTATACGTGGGGAACAAAACAGAGGCTGGGAATGTTGGGACCTTTGAGAAGCATACCAAGGGAATCGGGATGAAGTTGCTAGAGAAGATGGGATATAAGGGAGGTGGGCTGGGAAAGAATGAGCAGGGAATTGTGGCTCCGATCGAAGCAAAATTGCGCCCAAAGAATATGGGGATGGGGTTTAATGACTATAAAGAGACTCCAAAGGTTCCAGAGCTGGAGGTGAACAAGAGTTTGCCACTGGCGAGTAAGCCGGTTGTAGGGAGGGCAAAAGAGAAACTTTGGACGAAGCAAGCAATGAAGAAGAAAAGGAAGGACGAGTATTTGACAGCAGAAGAGCTATTAGAAAAAAAACAAGAACAGGGTTTGGAGGGGTTTCAGAAGGTGTTTGATATGCGGGGCCCACAGGTTAGGATCTTAACGAATTTGGATGATTTGAATGCAGAGGAGAAAGCGAGGGAAAATGATGTTCCTATGCCAGAACTTCAGCATAATTTGAAGCTGATTGTGGACTTGGCAGAGTTGGATATTCAAAAAATTGACAGGGATTTGAGAAACGAAAGGGAGACAGCTTTGAGCTTGCAGAAAGAGAAGGAGAAGTTAGAAAGTGAAGCTGCAAGACAACAGAAGCAGTTGAATAATATGGATGAGATAGTTGGGGAACTAGATGGCATAGAGCAAGATAATATTGAGGGTAAATTGACCTTAGATTCACTCGCTATGAGGTTCAATGACTTGCAGAGGAGGTATTCTGATGATTATAAGCTATGCAACTTATCATGCATTGCCTTCTCATCTGCTTTGCCTTTGTTTATCAGAGTATTTCAGGGATGGGATCCACTTCGGAACCCATCCCATGGGTTAGAACTCGTGTCTTCATGGAAGAATTTGTTGCAAGGAGAAGATTACTTTGACATCTGGGACATGTCTATGCCTTATACTGAATTAGTTTCAGAAGTCGTGTTACCGGCTGTAAGGATATCAACCATTAATACCTGGGAGCCAAGGGACCCTGAATCGATGCTTAAATTTTTAGATTTGTGGGAAAATTTGCTGCCAGCTTCTGTCCTTCAGACCATATTGGATAGCATAGTTATGCCTAAATTGAGAAGTGCTGTTGAATATTGGGACCCAGTCCGGGAGACTATTCCAATCCACGTCTGGGTGCATCCGTGGCTACCTTTGTTAGGTCAGAAACTCGAAATTATGTATCATACTATATGTTACAAGTTGAGTAAAGTTCTGGATGCTTGGAAGCCAGGTGAAGCATCTGCTTATACCATTTTGTCACCTTGGAAGACTGTGTTTGATTCAGCTAGCTGGGAACAACTCATGAGGCGATTTATAGTTCCAAAATTGCAGATTGTTTTTAAAGATTTTGAAGTAAATCCAGCAAAACAGGATCTCGATTCATGTGACTTGGTTATGTCGTGTGCTTCAGCCCTTCCAATTCACACCATGGTCGACTTGATGGACAAGTTCTTTTTTCCCAAGTGGCTACAGGTTTTGTATCACTGGCTTAGTTCGAATCCAAATTTTGAGGAGGTTTCAGAATGGTATTCGGGCTGGAAGGGCCTTCTTCCTCGAGAGCTTCAGGCAAATGAAACCATCCGTTATCAGCTTAATCTCGGTCTTGACATGATGAACCAGGCTGTTGAAGGTATGCAGGTGGCCCAACCTGGTTTGAGAAAGAATTTGAGCCATCTCCGAGCTCTTGAACAGAGGCAGTTTGAAGCTCAGCAGAAAGCTGCAACAACCCATGTCCGACAAGCTGCTTCAGCTTCGGGCCAGGTCGATGGCGCAACTGAAATGAGCTTGAAAGAAGTTGTTGAAGCCCATGCACAGGAGAATGAGTTGCTGTTTAAGCCTAAACCTGGGAGGATGCACAACGGGCATCAAATTTATGGCTATGGCAGTGTAAGTGTGATAGTGGACACCTTAAATCAAAAGGTGTATGCTCAAATTGAGGAAGTATGGTCCTTGGTGTCACTCGATCAGTTACTTGGCATGCACACAAGTACACTCACAAGGAGGCGCTGACAATTTATTGAAAACGACGCGTGTAAAGCCTTTGAGGATGTGGTGTATGGCATGTTTTTCCAACAGCGAGGTAATGGAAGCCATACTTGACTATTATTTTGCTGTTTGCGTGATGCATCATAATTCTCATTTGAACCTGCATACACGATTTGTTTGTTGAATATTAGATTAGTTTGAAAAGGGTTTGTAATTCCAAATGATGAGACAGCTTACAATTACATTGTGTTTTTAGTTTGAAAGTTGGTGCTTTCCTTAATAAAGAGTAGTAGAATATCATTCGTGGGCCAGAAACTTGTATGCCATGCAGTTTTGAGTGTGGCAAGTGAAGCTTGAGTGAACGGGGGGTAGACTGGAAACATCTTAAACATCGGTATGAATGCAGGAATTGGTTTGTTATTATGCTGTCTGTAGCATTGCCCCGTCAACCATAAAATAAATATAGTGTTAATTTTGTTTGCTTAATTGAGCTTCGTTGAATGTTGATAGACTATAAATCTTTTGACGAGTTCATACATATTTGAAATGAGACCCCATTTGATTGTAAATAGATACTAGAGATGTTTCAATAGCTTGAATAATCTTAATAACCTTTCCATAATTACATTGAGCATGTAGGGTGAGTGGAAAGTGGAGATACATTAAAAGTACACTCGACAGCTTCTAAAATATAGTAACAGTTTGTAGTGATGATCTCTGATTGCAACATGTTCTGATAATATTACTAATTTGCTTTGGCAGTCTTGGGCCATGGCCATTGCAATTGCGGTTCTGGTTTCCTGGATTTTTTACTTTTGGTGTTACAAGTTAAGACTCTTTGATGAATACCCGAGTCAAATTATAGCCACAGTTTACATACTATTTGTTTATTTGAAATGATTTTAGGTGAGCAAATGTGCTAGGAATCGAGTTGGGAGGTTAAGCCAACTGTATTGTGTAGATATTCTCATAACTATATATGTACTGTCTCCTACATTGGCTTTGACATCTTGTATCAAATCTCAGAAAGATGGACTTTTCAGTTTCTTAACCAAAGCTCTCTTATCATTAGAGTGGTCATTTCGTGAAACTTCACTGGAGCTGGTCATTGAAACGATAACATTTCCCTTTGGAGGAAAAGAAAAGGTAATTTACGTTAAAACTCCAAATCTCAGTATGTCTTGAAATCCTTCAATTTTACAGGGAGGAAAAGTTATGCAGCTCGAAAGAGAGTTATACCGCCGCGTTGCTTGAAGCCGAAGAAGAAGGCGAAAGGTAAAATAGATATGAACATCTCGCCTCCCTTCTCTCTAGCAGTAACGTGTTATGTCAGCCTCCTAAACTCTTGTCCTCTACCATTTTTCTCTTTCTCTATTTAGATTCGTCGATCTTGAGTACGAGGCTGAGGTGACGTATCCATCTATGTATTGAAGCAAAAGTGAAAAAACAACTGTTCCATCTGTGGAATACCTCTTCGGGGAGACAAACAAGAGTAAGCCTAAGGCTCATATTATCAATCAGTTCTATTCCTATAATTTGATGATTTCTACCTTCTAACAACTAACAAATCCAAGGTCTGTAAGCCCTAGGGCATTTTGACCAAGGGAAATCAAGCAAAAACTACTGTTCGTGTTAGTCCAGGAACTTTAAAAGGAAAAAGACGAAGGATGTGCTTACAACTCTGGAAAATGTTGTTTCTTTCCGGTGAAAATGAAGATGTTTCTTTGTCTGTTTTGACTTGAGTTTTGCTAGACCAATATGAGACTTTGTTAATCAAGATTCAACAGACCTGTGGATGTGTTCCATTCTTGTCCCTATTGTCTATTGAAATGAAGATTGTTCTAAAATAATGACTTTGCAACCTGAAAAATTTATCATGTATGTTGTTTTAATTTGATACGGTTTTATTTGGGTCAACAATATTTTATGGACTAATAAATTCAAACAAAGGGATAATTGAAGTAAACAAAACCTGTGTTTACACGTAAATTTTTACCGGATATTCAACATTTTGTCTAAAATTATAGTGAGAATATAAGTCGTATGAAAATAATAATTTTAGGTGAGCTGACAAAATTAAAGAGACTTAAACGTGTTTATATATAAAACATGTTTTGTCTTTCAAACAAATACAAATGTGACATCGACAAGTTATATTAATACTGAGTTTAAAATTACTTCAAAAAAAAATATTGGGTTTAAAATTCATCTTATTTAAAATGAGACATAATATTTAATATTTAAAATCTCCCATAAAAATGTGTAACCTTAAACACACTCTTTTACAATTTAGACAATAATATGGTAACATCACAATTTTAGGATAAAAATATTTATCATTTCAACTATGCACTTATGATAAACATGATAGAATTTTATTTTATTTTATTTAATCCACTATCACTATTGATTAGTCTCCAAAAGACACTCTATAGTTCTCTTTAACCCTAAAATTTAGAATAAAATACATAATAGTTCCTTTGATATATTTTGTTTATAATTGATGATTGATCATGTCATTTTTGGATAGTGGCCTTGTATATTTTATTGCCTTCAATTTGTTACTCAAAAACCAGTTTGAGCGTGATTTAGTGGTTGACACTGCTCGCTCCCTGACCTTAAATTTGGATCGAGGCTCAACACGATATCTGAATGGGGTGGATTTATGAATAGTACGATGTAATTTTCAAAAAAGAAGAAGTAACTCAAAACAAACTTGATGGCTAAATGGAAAAAAATAAGAATAAATTTTGGAATAAAAGCACGCCATATGGGAACCGAAAGCCCACTAAATGGCCCATACATAATGGGCCTTAAGAAGCCCATCAAGAGCCCACGCACGACCCATATTCTAGGTATCGGGTACAGAATCAGAATCACCCGGAGCCCACAAAATCCCCAATATAAAAATCAATTTAGGGTTTCGAATCAATACCCTCTCCGTCTCTCTCCGCCATCGCAGTAGAAGGCAAAAAGCTTCAGCTGTAAAGAGCTCCTCTTCTTCGTCCACCTGCAACCATGGTTGGTCTCTCTCCTCTTCTTTGTAGCTTCTGTACCTGTAATGTTCATGTAGATGTGTTTTTGAACTGCACTGAATGGTTCTGGTTTGTTCAATTGTGTTTGCAGATTATTTCCGAGAAGAACCGCAGAGAGATCTCCAAATACCTCTTCCAAGGTTCATTTTGTTCCATCATTTGTGTGTGTTTAAATTTTGATTGCTCAATGTTGGTTAATTTATTGTTTGTAAAGTAGGTGGCAAGTTTGGGTCTTTATGGTTTTGTGCTGATTTGGTTTTAGAATCCCAAATAGGGTATGTGAAATTGAAGTTAATTAGATGTGTTAAGAGATAGTTAACTGAGTTATTTAGTATTTGTTTGTGAATTGTTTTTAAGTTTGATTGTTTTTGCTGGTTAGCTATGCCATTGTTAATGAACTGACTTGTTGTTTGTTATAGAATATTTAAAAATGGAGTTGAAAATGGAAAAAAATTATTAATTCTGTCACTCAAACATGTTTCTGTCCATTTTTCAATTATTCTATAATTTATAGTATTTAGATGTGTAGTTCATGTGTTTTGGTTCGGAAATAATTTATATTTTATTTTGTATATGAAGTTTGCTTTACATTTTCTGCGAATCCACAGAGGGAGTTTGCTGGGCAAAGAAGGACTACAATCTCGCAAAGCACCCGGATATCGATGTCCCGAATCTTCAGGTGATTAAGCTGATGCAGAGCTTCAAGTCCAAGGAGTATGTCCGAGAGACATTTGCCTGGATGCACTATTATTGGTTTCTCACGAATGATGGTATTGAGTTTTTGAGGACTTACCTCAATCTTCCATCGGAGATTGTGCCTGCTACTTTGAAGAAGCAGGCCAAGCCCCTCGGTCGCCCCTTGGGTGGCCCTGATCGCCCACGGTAACTGGATATTTACATTGTCGTTGTGGTTGTTAATACGCACATATAATCTGTTTTATACTCTTTTGCTTATATGTATAATTTTTTATTTTTTGTAGTGGCCCACCTCGCTTCGAGGGTGACAGGCCAAGATTTGGTGACCGTGAGGGTTACCGTGGAGGTCCCCGTGGCCCTGCTGGTGATTTTGCTGGCGAGAAGGGAGGAGCTCCTGCTGATTACAAACCTTCTTTTACTGTAAGTTTCTGCTCTTATTGTCTATATCATAATCCTTAACTGTTAAGTTGAACTTAAATATAATTGTTTGCTATTGATATTGGTGTGTTTTATCTACAGTAATATGCATTGTTTATGTGAATGTGAAGATATGTGAGTAGATTTGTGCTTATAATGTTGCTACTTGTATTGGTAGTGATGTATATTGCACACTCAAATATAAACCACTAGAGTCTACTTTGCCTTTTGAATCAAGATATTGTTTCTGAACTGCACCTTCATTTGTTTTAAGTTGCATATATCTCTTTCGCCAAGTATATGTTTTTCTGTCTTCTTTTCAAAAGATCTGTAGTGAAATATATAAATAATGCACAGCCTTGTGCTATTATTCATCTCGTCTCCAACATACCTTTTGTTCAATTTTTCTTGGATCCACATTTAATTTTAAAAAAATGTGTAGTGAAACCAGTGTTCTAAAAAACCCTGGCTTGTCCGATTAGTCCCTGATTCACCCAAATTAATCTGCTGTTATTTATCGATTAATCCTTGAATTTGGTTTGTTTTCTGATTAATCTTTGAGGCTGACTAGCACCTGGCTTTTTTTAGAAGATTGAGTGAAATATATATAAATAACGCTTATATTTTCCTTCTCTTTCATCTGAATGTCTCATTGCTTAAACTTGTAGCTCGTCTCTATTAATTATGTATTGACTTCACCTGGTTTTGATCTTTCAGGGTTCAGGCTCTGGTGGAAGGCCTGGTTTCGGTCGCGGAGGTGGAGCACCAAGTTCAGGAATTTGAAAGACCTCTATTCTTGCGGACCCTCTAGACTTCACATTCAGGATTGCAACTATGAACTGATTTTGCAGTTGAGAGTTTCATGTAGTTTTGTTTTGCTAGTGACCTTGGCAGCATCCTGAGATTATACTTTTGAGGATCTATGTTTTATTCACAATTTGAGATTTTACATGTTGAGTTTTTCACTGGCATCAACCATACTATTAGTCTTGTCTGTGAGAATGAACCTTTTCTTCTCTTACACACTTGGTGGAGAGTTTGTTTCAAACAATTTAGTTGAACATGTTGATGCTTCACTGCTCAAACCATGTGTGTGCCTCGTACTCAATGTTGTAAAAGTCCCCATGATTAATTCTCTCTATAATTATTTATTAATCATTTACATTGATTTGATTTTTGATTAACTCCTAACTAATTAAAAAAAAAGTGATTAGCCCTTGATTTTTACAGAACTAACTTTAATAGTGCTATACAGTGAATGGAAGATTATGGTTTATTTATACCTAATTATGGTTGATTCTTACTGTATTTATCTATTACTTTTTTTGGGTTTCCCTAATTTCTATATTTTTTTTTTTCATTTGCATTAACACATGGTTATACCCCTAAATTTTCATTGAACATATATAAATGCGCGTGTCAATGGACAAGTGGGTTACTCTGGTTTTACTTGCAGTGTTTTATTTAGATTTAGATCAAAATCAATGGTAATAGATTCAATATATTTAATCTTTCTTGCTCCCATGAGTTGGTCTCGTGATCAAGGGTTTTGTTAAAACTTCGCTCTGTCACGGGATCATTCCAACCAATTAATGTAGAGGTCGTGACTGGTATTATACTATCTTGTACGTCTAGTCTATAGGTGCAGAAATTGTCTCATCCAATTTAAACAAATGAATGAAATGTTTTTTTTAAAAAGAAGACAGGTTAGTTTATTGTAGCTATAGTATGTACATGATTGCCTTAATTTTTAATTAATAACCATTATAATTCTTCAATCCGATACTGATTTTCTTTAGCTTTCATATACAATTCTCTCTTCCACAGTTGAAAATAAAATCATAAGCAGAAATAACTCAATTGGAGTAACCAAGTCTCTTTTATATCTCATATGTGAGAAACTACACACTCACGACAGACCCATCAACAATCCAACGACACCATCATGTCATTACAGACCCAATTCCGACACTTTTTACCAATTCTCCAAAAACCGAAAAGACCAAAACACAGACACAAAATCTAAACCAAAACATAGTAACCACCAGAACACAAAACCTTAGGACCAAAGAAACATCCTCAATCAACCTCCTCCATCTTGCTCTCCTCGGCACCATCCTCCTCCTCGAGACCCGGCATTTCCGCGTCCTCCACGCCCTCCTCCTCCTCCTCGATGCTCAGCCCGAGCTTCAGCATCCTGTGAATCCTCGCCGCGAACGTGTTCGGGTCCTCCAGGCTGAATCCGGAAGTCAGCAGAGCCGTCTCGAACAGCAGCATTATAAGATCCTTGACGGACTTGTCGTTCTTGTCCGCTTCGGCCCTCTTCCTCAGCTCCTCCATGATCCCATTGTCCGGGTTCACCTCCATCGTCTTCTTGGAGGACATGTACGACCCCATGCTGCTGTCCCTCAGCGCCTGCGCCTTCATGATCCTCTCCATGTTCGCGCTCCAACCGTACTCGCCCGTCACGAGGCAGCAGGGCGAGTCGACGATCCTGTCCGAGACGACCACCTTCTCGACCTTGTCTCCGAGGATGTCTTTGATTGTTTTGCAGAGGTTCTCGAATGATTTCTTCTTCTCTTCCTTTTTCTTCTTCTCCTCCTCGCTGTCCTCGTCGAGCTTTAGACCTTCTTTTGTCGCGGACACGAGCTTCTTCCCGTCGTATTCTTTTAGCTGTCCGACCGCGTACTCGTCGATGGCGTCCACCATGAAGAGGACCTCGTACCTGTCGAATAAAACAATGCAATTATTTAGTGAAAAGTTCAAAATTTTATGTTTTACCAAAACTTCTCAGAAACTGATCAATTTTCACATACCCCTTTTTCTTGAGCCTCTCGAGGAAAGGGGAGTTCTCGACCGCCTTCCTGCTCTCGCCGGTGATGTAGTAGATGTCTTTCTGGCCCTCCTTCATTCTCGTCACGTAGTCTTTCAAGCTCGTGAGCTCTTCACCGCTCTTTGTGGAGTGGTAGCGGAGGAGATCAGCCAGCTTGGCGCGGTTCTGGCTGTCTTCATGGATCCCGAGCTTGAGGTTCTTCGAGAAGGCCTCGTAGAATTTGGTGTAGTCCTCTTTGTTCTCGGCGATCTCGTTGAACATCTCGATGCACTTCTTGACGAGGTTCTTCCTGATGACTTTGAGGATCTTGTTCTGCTGGAGCATTTCTCTGGAGATGTTGAGGGGAAGGTCATCAGAATCAACGACGCCTTTGACGAATCCAAGGTACTCGGGGATGAGCTCCTCGCAGTTGTCCATGATGAAGACCCTACGGACGTATAACTTGATGTTGTTCATCTTCTTCCTGGTGTCAAAGAGGTCGAACGGGGCTCGTTTGGGCACAAAGAGAACGGCTTTGAACTCGAGCTGGCCCTCAACAGAGAAGTGCTTGACGGCGAGGTGCTCCTCCCAGTCATTGGTGAGGGACTTGTAGAAGGCTGCGTACTCGTCTTTGGTTATCTCCTCGGGTTTTCGCAGCCAGATTGGTTTCTGCTTGTTGATGAGCTCCCATTCGTTGGAAACCTCCTTGATCTTCTTCTTCTTTTTGTCTTTGGATTCTTTGTCCTCGTCTACCTCCTCAATGTCGCCTTCCTCTTCTTTCTTGGGCTCGTCATCTTCATCGTCGCTAATCTCCTTTTCGGTCCAGAGGTAGATTGGGTAGCTGATGAACTCAGAGTGCTTCTTTACGAGGTCCTTAATTCTCCTCTCTTCCAAATATTCCAACTATACACACCACAAATTGAATTAGTCACTAAACTACAATACTTAAAACTCAAGACTCTAGCAAAAAATTGTACAAAATTTATCAGCTGCACATAGGAAACTGAAATTACTCACTAACTAGAATACAGAGAGCTTAATAACATTTATCTATACTTTGTACCACATTTATCAGCTGAACATAGGAAAATCAAATTACTTATCAATTAGGATATACAGAGGCCAAGAACCTAGCTAAAATTGACCTAATTTATCAGTAATTACTTATGAAGTAACTATAAGCTAAAAAATATCAGGTAGATGAAGTGTGTTTATCTATATTTGGAGCCAAAGCTATCAGCTGCACATAGGAAATTCAAATTACCCATCAATTAGAACACGCAAAGCTGATGGATCTAGCTAAATTGTATCAAATTCATCAGTAAAGGGACTGAATTACTGATAAAGCAACTATTAAATACAATGTATTTATCTAAATCTGTACCAGATTTATCAGCTGCAGATAGGAAACTCAAATTACTCATCAACTACAATACACAAAACTCAAGTTCTAACCAAAATTGTACCAAATTTATCAGTAATGGAACTACATTACTATAATGCAACAATTTAGCTCAAATTATCAGGTAAATTGTTCCAAATTTACTGGCTAGAGCACAATCTATATATACTTTCAAACTGTACGAAATTTATATGTTCATGGTTTGCTGTAATTACCTGGTCTTCCTTGAGGAAGAGGGTGATTTTAGTTCCTCTGCCTAGCTGTTCACCATTAACATCCCTAGTGACAGTGAAGGAGCCACCAGCCTGAGACTCCCACACATACTGTTCATCATCATTGTGCTTTGTGGTCACAATGACCTTCTCGGCAACAAGGTAAGCTGAGTAGAACCCAACACCGAACTGACCAATCATGCTTACATCAGCTCCGGCCTGAAGCGCCTCCATGAACTCTTTGGTTCCAGATCTCGCAATGGTACCCAAATTGTTCACCAAATCTGGTCACAGAGGAATTGAGTATCAGTGACATGATTAAATGATGGACATTATAGAATTAGGGGACTTGGTGATGAAACTTTACCTGCTTTGGTCATTCCAATGCCACTATCAATGATGGAGAGTGTCTTGTTCACCTTGTCAGGAACAAGCCTGATGAAGAGCTCTGGCTGACCATCGAGCTTGCTCTTGTCAGTGAGAGACTCAAATCTTATCTTGTCCAATGCCTGCACCCAGAAATCAAGGTTAAAATCATCATAACTCAAAGAAAAACCATGTCCCAAATCCATTACAGATCCTGAATCTATCCATCATCAGGATGTTTGATACAAATCTAGAAGAACATCAAAGTTCAATATTGTCTGCCAATCATAAAAGCCATAAATCAACGATCAGTTATAGATGCTGCAAATCCACATCATTCAGGATCATATAATCAGCAAGTAATAGCTGTAATTCACCATACTAAATTACAAATTTTGAATCTATCCATCATCATGATGCTTAATTCAGATCTAGAAGAACATGCAAGAAGATCATAGTTCAACATTGTCAATCAAACATAAGAGCCATAAATCATGAATCAGACCGCACCAAAACAATCAGTTGTACCTGTGCTCAATCTACTATCACAATGTTTGGCTCAAATCCAGAAGAACACTAAGAATCATACAATCGGCATTTAATAACTGCAATTCACCATTCTCTATGAAACACAAAAGCCATAAATCATCACCACGCAATCATAGCAGAATCCACTAGACATTATGAGTAATGCAACCATATTTCAACATATCGCTAAAACGCAGTGAGTCTAAGACACGATAAACTGATGAAAAACCACCTCCACATTACAAACTTATCTTCGTTTTCTCGAGAAACAAACAGAAATTAAGAGCGAGATAAGGTACATACATCGGACGAGTTGCTGATGAGCTCTCGGAGGAAGATCTCCTTGTTGCTGTAGAAGGTGTTGATGATCAAGCTCAGGAGCTGGTTGATCTCAGCCTGGAACGCGAATGTCTCAGCATCGGCCATCTGCACTTCCGCCATTGAAGCTCAACACAGAAACCAGAAACAACGAATCTGAAACTGATCGAGAACGAGAGAGAGAGATTTGCTTAAGAGTCGACTTGTGAATTGCAGAATCTGAATTTCGATGATTGACGCGAAGCAATGGAGGAGGAGCTTATATGGTGGTGAAAGGAGGCTTCTGGTTTCTTCATGAAGGTGGCGAGTGGTTCTGGAGAATTCCATCGCACGACGTCGTTTTGGCCAAGTTCGTTGGTGCGAGCGTAGTTTTCAAATCGGCGTCGTTTGGGATTCGCGAACGTTCTTTGCTCTCGAATGTTCTTTCAGTTGTTGGCCGTTTCGATTTTGGTGGTTACTTTTAACATTTTCAGCCCAATAATATTTTTATTTAGCAATTAAATTTATTTACTTACATTGCCTTACCTTAACTTTAACCTTCGTATTTTTTTATGTTGTTATTCATTTAATAGTTTATAAAATAACATTGTAGAATCCAAAATCAATTAACCAAATGTGAGAAAGAAATGGCCCAAAACGGTGCGTTTGGTGGTGTTCGTGTATAAGAGCGACATCTTTTTATACAAACTAGTTCGGTTCTGAACAAATTAACCTTAGTCCTTGTGCTACAAGAACCGAAACTGAATCGATTGAATAAGTTATCTCAAATTCATATCCAAAATCGACTCAATATTCAGTTGTCTCGATTTTTCAATTCCGGTTCGGCTCGAATCTCGATTAGGGATCTATTCCGGGTTTATAATCTTGCTAGCTGTGCCCTCTGTAATTGGGCCTCCGAGTTATTATTTCCCACTCTCAGGCCCAATACTATAAGCAGAATTGGGAAGGAACCGGGCCCATTCATGGCCCATTTATAATTTGTCAAATTAGTAGAGTGGGTCTCCTCTTTTTTCTACACAGACCTGAAGCATTAAATTCAACTCCAGCTTTGATTGGACATTCCTCGAAAATAATAATAATAAAATCTTATAAATCATTAAATAATCAAAACGTGGCGTCCTAGGTGGCGACGAAGCGAACACGTGGCCGGCTTTGACGCCCCTAAAGGACCAATCAGGCGCGAGCGTTATCGAAAAGGCACCGAGCGGTGACGGACCAACCACAGGGTGCATCGACGTGGCGCAACGGCGAATCGAGAAAGGGCGCGGGTAAGATCCAAAATGGAGGTGACGCTGTCACTTTAGCAAGTAGCGTAATCTGGCAGCCGCACGTCAGCCTCTCGTTCCTCACTAGCAATCTGACAACTATCTCCTTCTCAACACAGTGTATTTCCTTTTTTAGCCCTTCATTGGCTCCGTATTTACAATATTCAATTTATCAAATATTTTATAGTTTTTATGGTTCAACTTCGGTCTGAATTTTAGAATCAAATATATAAGTAAAATGCCTTAAATTGTTTACAACGATGGAACTCGTTACAGTTTTTAATATGTTGATTTTCGATTCAATTTGATTAATTTTACATGAAATTTTTACATTTTATATTGTATTGATTTATTTTATTTTATTTTTGAAGAAAAAATCGAATTTTATTAATTAAATTGCAACTAAACCGGCATCAAGTCGGACAGCTGAATGTACAGATGGTGGGACAGACCTCTCACCAAAATCCAGTTACTGTTAGTTAAAACAAATATGACCAATTCGTGAGTCATTTGATTACGAGCAAAACAAAGCACGAAAGTTCCGATAATGGATAGTACGCAATACCATTCGCTAATGATTCCTCCAAAGTTGTTTAGCTCGACCCGTCTAGGATCATGTAGAGTCACGGCCTCCAACTCATACGGATGGAGAAACCCCGTGATCTTGCTGCGGGATGCTTTACACAGGCATCTCTGATAGCCCCAGAGACCAATCGACTCGAACCAGTTAGAATCATGCAGAGCCACAGCCTCCAACTCATACGGATGGAGAAACCTCGTTTTAACTAACAGTAACTGGATTTTGGTGAGAGGTCTGTCCCACCATCTGTACATTCAGCTGTCCGACTTGATGCCGGTTTAGTTGCAATTTAATTAATAAAATTCGATTTTTTCTTCAAAAATAAAATAAAATAAATCAATACGATATAAAATGTAAAAATTTCATGTAAAATTAATCAAATTGAAACCATGCAATTAATATGACCATCGCGAAATTCAAATCCTCCCAGTTCATTGGGTTTTCTTCCAATATCGATCACAATAAGACACATATTGAATCTTGAGCAAGTCGAGCCCCCTAGTTCGGTATGCTTGCATGAGTCTGCCCACCGACGCCAGATAACTCCGGTTCCCTTCCAGTACCGGCCTACCAACCAACCAAAAGCAAAACCCCCAACCCTCCATGCTTCGTTGTCGCAACCCAAGCGCGACCCATCTGCAACTCCAGCCTCACCCATCTCAGCCCATCCCCAAACCATTCGACATCGCCTCCATCAAATCCCGATCTACAACCCGACCATATATACATCAAACCCAGATCTACCTTCACAAGAGCTCTGCTCTTATCGCCGCACCACGCTGACGTCGCCGCCAATACCACGCAGACGTCGATACCCATAAGAAATCGACGCTGCGAGACTTCACCTAATTGTGACGAAACAAACCCTAAAAAAAGTTACAAGCCGCTGCACCCAATTAGGTTTTAATTTATTATTTAATTTGTTTGTTTTCGATTAGATTTTCTTTCAATCGAATTTCAGTTTGAATCAATTTTTTATCGGTTTTTATTTTGTAAACTGGGTTCGGTTCCTTTATTTCCCTAATCAACTAGGATTGTTTGGTTTAAAATTTATATGGAATGTTGGATTGAAAAATAAACCTCTGAAATTCACATTGGATTTTCCAATAATGGCAATTTATTCCAAGAATATCAGTGGCATTGTCGTTAATTAACATAAGAATCGGGACATATGGTTAATGAATCCCAAGTAGCAAGTCTAGAAAATACCAAAATTGCCCACCATAACAGAAAGATGTGGCTTTCGTGCACTCAACCTCACAACTTCAAAAGCCTTGTTTCTCCTTCGTCCACAGAAACCCCTCTATTTTCTCTCACTTTCTCTCCAGCCAAACACCCACCGCCACTCTCCTCTCCACCTACCAAGCTCTCGTCAATGGCGGCCGGACTCTCCGCCACCCTCCCTCGCTGCCTCCTCCTCCCCAAGCCGTCCGATTCGCCGCCGTTCTTCGCGAGTAGTCGCCGGATCGGATTCTCGAATCTCCGGCGAAAACCGACGCTCACGGTTTGCTTCGTGCTCGACGAGAGGAAGCAGAGCGCCGAGGCGCGGATCGAGAGCCTGATCGTCGTCGACGGCGGCTCCGACGAGCCGGAGCGACAGGTCGCGGCGGCGAGAGGAGCGGAGAGGAGGGAGAGGAAGAGGTCGGAGCGGTTCACGTACCTCGTCGCCGCCGTGATGTCGAGCCTCGGCATCACCTCCATGGCCGTCACGGCCGTTTACTACCGATTCGCCTGGCAAATGGAGGTACCAAAACACAATTTCCCCAATCTCATTCTCTGTCTATCGCTCTCTCGCTCTCTCTGGATTTGAAATTGATGTGTTGATTTGGGCGCGAAGCTCGAAATTGACGAATCTGGAATTTGGTTTTTTATAGGGCGGAGAGGTTCCTCTAACCGAAATGTTTGGTACATTCGCTCTCTCAGTCGGCGCCGCGGTAAAATTCCACATTTCCCGCATTTTCCGTCAAAATTTTACACAACTTTCCTTCGATTGAACTGAAATAGTGAAATAGTGAAATCGAACTGTTCGTTTCTTCGATTTCAAGGTCGGCATGGAGTTCTGGGCGCGGTGGGCTCACAAAGCTCTCTGGCACGCTTCCCTATGGCACATGCACGAGGTCTGTTACATTTTCCCTCATTTTCTCGGCAACCAAACAAGAAAATCTACTCAAAATCGGTACTAATTTTCTCGAATCTGTGTTCGTCGTTACAGTCGCATCACAAGCCACGAGAAGGTCCGTTCGAGCTCAACGACGTGTTCGCGATAATCAACGCAGTCCCAGCCATAGCTCTGCTCAACTATGGCTTCTTCCACAAAGGAATCGTCCCTGGTCTCTGTTTCGGCGCCGTAAGCTCATTTTCTAATCCTAATTAATCTCTCGAAATGGACCAAATCTTTTCGTAATCCCGTAATTAACGTATAATTATCGTGATTAATTAATTAATATATTAATTACAAATTTCAGGGTCTCGGGATCACGGTGTTTGGGATCGCCTACATGTTCGTCCACGACGGTCTGGTGCACAAGAGGTTCCCGGTGGGGCCCATAGCCAACGTGCCGTATCTCAGGAAAGTAGCAGCCGCTCATTCGGTGAGTTTCGAATCGCCACGTGTTTATGTTACTTGTGATCGATTAAGATGGAGAATCTAACGGTCAGCGTTTTTTCTGATCTTCGTTCTGATGCAGCTCCACCACACAGACAAATTCGAGGGTGTGCCGTATGGGCTGTTCATGGGACCAAAGGTGAGTCCATTTTTTTTTTCTTTTTGTCGAAGAAATTGCAATTTACTCCATATAGTGAAATATATATATTTTTAATTTAGTTTTTTTTAGAAAATCAAGTTAACTTTGGATTAGTTCATAAAATTTATATACTTAATTGTTAAAATTAATCTAATTTAGTTATCAGTTGACTTCACATATAGATAGATGGGTAGAAACCCAAATTAAGCCTAATTTTGTGACTGTTTGGTTCGGGTCGAAAAATAAGTTCTGGTCTTGAATTCGTTGGTTCGAAAAATAGATAAACTTAAATTTGGTTTGACTTGATTTGCTAGTATATATTAAAATTGAATGTTCATTAAATTAATAAAAAATATAGTTAATTAAATATTAAACAAGTAGGCTTGATTCGATTTGTTTATTAAATGAGACTGAGACTAATTTTATGTTCGAATTCGGTTAAAATTTGACAGTCACAAGCACACATTTGAGTATTTAGCGATTTGGGCGACTCATTAATGGCTATTGTTTACTGAAAACAATGATAATCATTCTGATGAGACTACTAATGTACAGTATAGATTGATTAAAACATATGTTGTGATGTTGTGACATTGAATTGAATTTTTTGTGTTTAGGAGCTTGAAGAAGTTGGGGGAGAAGATGAGTTGGAGAAGGAGATCAAAAAGAGGATCAAAATGTACAAAGGGTTATAGAAAATTCAAAATTGGGGACCTATTTTTTGGATCATTTTGTTCATTAGCTAGTGTAGAGACAAACCCCAACAAAAATTGAATTTAGCATAAAAATGAGAGATTATTTTGAGTTGGTCAAGGTTTTGTGTTAAGGTGGGAAGGGTATTATGGGAATGTGATTTATTGTGATTAGGCTTGATGATACTGTATTGAAAGTCAACTCTAACACAGTTTTTATGTGTTGGAGTCAAACCTGCTACAATTTTTAAAGCTCATAATCAAATGGAAATGAATGTGGTCATGAAGAAGTTTCTGATTTTAAATTAGGAGATATTAAATTATACATTTAATTATTAAATCAATTTTATATTCCATTAAATTAAGTTTACTTAACATTTTTCTTATCCCCGTTGCACAATATCATGTATTTACTAAACTGAAAAAAAATCATAATAAAATATATATTTTTGGATTTGTTTTTTAGTAAAAGTCCACATGCTTTTCTTCATATTTATTAGCCTAAATTGGTAATTAAAATCTTAATTAAGTATATTTTCCAACGTCAATTCAACTTTTTTTTGTCGGCTACGTGTGAACCATGTGGTCGACCTTTATTGGTTCATGCACTTCACTTTACATATATAATCTCGTTTCGACAATTGAAAAATAATATTGGACCGAGACTTGCACTTTTAATTTGTCCACAAAAGGCCATTATTGAGTCAATATACGTATTAAATGACTTATATTGCATTACAAGTGCCATGACTAGACAAAACATGCCAACTATTTGGTGGTTAAGAAATATATATTATCTGTTTGGCATGATTGACAACTTATAAGTTATTAATTTAAGTTCGTTTTTGAGTTCGTTTGACTAATTTAAGTTCGTTTTTGAGATTGTAATGATTAATTATGAACCAATATGTAATTTATAGAATAAAAATCAAATTAACAATATATTATTTGGGATATTTGATATAATTTATTGATAATTTTCTCATATATTAATTTTGAATATTGTGTTAAATATTTTGATTTTTTAAAATAAAATATTTGAATTTCAAAAGCACATAAACTAAAGCGAATTCGAACAGATAAGGTTGATTGTGAGAAGTTTTTTTGGACTCTTGTAATTTTGTGTAGGGTTGCTTAAAATTAGCTTGTAACCAGAAAAATTGAACAAAATTGAGTAAAATTAGATCGCGAATAATTGAAACTGGTGAAATGAGGCTCGATTTTGGTCTTGATTTTTGATAATCGGCGCGATCTGATTAGGTTGTCAAATTATGTGTTAGAAAATTGCAATTAACCGATTCAACGGGTGATGGTTTAACCATCTATACGTGTTAAAATCTACATAATGTCAATCATCACAGATCAATGGACGATGCCATTTCATCCACATTTTTCATACCGAGGTCAATCCCCCTCTTTAGATTCTAGGGTTTTATATGCTCCTCTTTCACAAACGCTGAATCACTCACCCTCGTCTTTTCATATTCATCATCACGATAAAGATGCTCTCAACGGTTCAAGAGAGAGAGGTCGAAGACAAGAATCGATCTCTATCTCCATAGACTAAACCTGATTTCATAATCGATTCGCTCCTCTCCCTGTCATTTTACTTCTCTTTGTTCGCCTTTGTTTAAAAGCGAAGGATATGGGCAAAGAATGGTGACTGATCAAGGAGGAGAGGGAATGGATGAAGAGAAGTGTAAGTCAAAACCGGTCCTAGTTTTAAAATTTGTAAACTAAAAAACTGGTCAAATTTTTTTTGGTTAGTTGATAGTCCGGTCTTTGACCATTGCCCGATCGGTTTTGATTCCAGATTTTGATAACCAAATTTTACCAGTTTGATTTTCAATTCAGACTACCGGTTCCGATCAACCGGGTTTGAGCAACCACTACACAATATGGGCCTTTGAGGCCCAATATCTAACAACAATTGAAAAGATAGTGACGTTGTCACCAAACAGGCCCAACTTGTTGGCCCAATATCTTATAGCAATCGAAAAGTCGTACCTTTGTCGCCAAATTTCCCAACAATTCGTTTCCAGGAAAATCAGGCGATGAACTCGCTTCACTTTCCGGTAATTTTTCTCGGGAAAATCGGAGCTCTTTTCCCGGGAAAATGGAGCAAAACGTCTTGTGAGATCATGAACGATCGCGTTGGAGCATATGCATCGGAATCATCGGGACTGGACAGTGGTGTTTCAGCGTCGACGATCTGCGCCGACAAAAGCGATCGCGAAACTTCAATCCGTTTCGAAGATCGGAAAGGTTGGGTTCACTTTGTTGGAATCGGAGGCTGTGGATTATCTGCTCTCGCCATGCTCGCTCTCAAACAAGTAAGCCTCGAGAAAACTGAAAACCCCAACTTAGCTCAGTGTTTGGTCACCGAGAAAGGAAAGGAAAATGTCTGATTTGTGTTTGTTTGAGTGAAATGGCGTGAACCTAAGTGATCTAAGCACTTTAATTTCTGATATAATGTTATTTTATGAAGTTCATGCTGGAAAATTAAGTATATTATCTGTTTGGTTCTGGGGAAATGGAAGAGGAAAACAAATATTTTATTTGCTTGTTCTTTAATTTGTTTACTGCATTTTTCAGCAACAAAATGGAGGCTTACTTTAATTAAATTATTTGATTATTCAATAAGGAGCTGTGTTTGAGTGATTTTGATTGTTTAGTACTTAAGTAGGGATTTGAGGTCAGTGGCTCTGATATTGCTTGGAGCAGCTACATGGATCGGCTAAAGGAAGCCGGGGTGTGCCTGCACATTGGCCATTCGGCGTCAAATATTCAGACGAAGAACGGGTCAAAATTTCCTAAGGCCATTGTTGTGTCTAGTGCCATACCCCGAGACAATATAGAGATTTTGCACGCCAAGTCCGTAGGTGTACCTGTGTGAGTACATTGATATGCTACTTGTCATGTTTCGTTTGGTATCTTCAAGTTGACGTTAAAAGTATTGTTATTGCTGCATAATTTCGGTAATAAATTGTATGCATGTCTAAATTAAGGGGAATACCATAACGATGGTTTCTTAATTTATAATGTAGGTACAAGCGGGATTCCTGGTTGGGAAAGATAACGGAGGGCTACAATCTCATTGCTATATCAGGCAGTCATGGTAATATGTTCAGTAACAGTATTTTTCATATGCATGTACATTGTACTTATATAGTTATATACGATGTTCATTACCTACTCTCTCACTGTTTCCCTCGCCATGAATAGTTGTTTCGTACCGTATATTGGTGGCTTATTTGTGGATATAGGACAATGTAAGTCATTCACACAATATCTAAGGCATGAAACAAGTTGTCGCTTGATCAAGTCTAAGGAACCAACTTAACTTTGCTTCTAGCCGGCTAAATGATCGACTACGACCAATATTTATGCTTCATTAAGCTACAAGAAAATAATATTGTCGGGTTTGTAATTCATGTTTCACATTTGAGGAGATATTAATGCTATTGTGATAGAAATGTCCAGGGAAGAGCACAACAGCAGCTATGCTGGCTTATGTTTTGAAGGCAATGGGAGACGATCTAACGGCTGTCATCGGAGCCAATGTGCCACAGGTATTATTTCACAAAGAAATATTTATGAAATGTGTTATGTGATCGAACCTCTTAACTTGTGTGAATTGTTCCTTGTACTTTTCTATCAAATTGATTTATATAAACGAAAGACGAAGGTAATCAAAATTATCATATTGCAGTTTCCTGATGGAAATATCGCCACAGGCAATGGTCAGAACTTTGTGCTAGAGGTATGCTCTCAATCAATCTATATGTGTGTGTGTGATGGAAATGCTTAAGTAATGAAAATGATAGACGCGAGGAAATAGAAGGATGGTTTGCCTCTTGAAGACGTTTAAGCTTGCTTGACGTGAATCAGTGTCCTATATTTCAAATATTTTGTTATGAGTGAACAAGTATCTTACTGTTTGACACTTTGACCCAAATTAACTATTATCACCTTTATGGTAATCAAACTTGAATCATGTAAGGTGTCCTAAAACTTCTTGTGAATGTATATTCTTCATACACTTGCTTCATGTTTGATGTAGGCTGATGAATATGATTATTGTTTCCTGGGGCTATCACCGTACATAGCTGTGGTGACAAATATGGACTGGGAGCATGTGGATATCTTCGAAAATAAGGTTTGGCAATTGATAAATTGTTCGTGCTTTGGAAGAACTGTTAACCATGCACCTAGTTTGTACTTATGTGCATAATATTGTCCTGTCAATTAGGATGCAGTGCTTAAAGCTTTCAAGAGGTTCCTAAAGCTACTGAGGGTTGGTGGACATCTCATTTTATGCGGTGACAGGTATAAATATATATGTATTCTCCTACCACATTACTAGTACGTTTCTGATGATAGTTATGGATGGGGTGTATCACTTTTATGCTGATATTCCCGTCACTGGTGATCACAAATCTAAAATCTGGTTTTCTTTTCTGATCTGCTCTATTGACGCTGTAATTGATTCATAGTAGAGTTATACGATGTCATTGCTTATCTCTATCTGAACTTAAGAATTTATGTGGAAGGGGCACCACAGTGTAGATGCATACACATTGATGGATGGTATGGATGCGTCAAACAGTTCAAGTAGCACGAGATCACCAAGCTTCGGTATAACAACCTATGGAATTGCAAGCTCTAACGACTGGCATGCATCCTCAGTTCAGCCAAACTCACTGGGCGGTAGTGATTATAAACTGGTCAGTATAATAATCCGTTTGTTGGAATATGTTACTGTAGGCGCTAGGATTAAATCGTTTGTACCCATATGAACTCACATTGTTTCTTCCTCCAAAAACACAAAACTTAGCACAGCAAGTTTTATTGACATTAACGAATTCTTGATCACTTGCAGTGTTATAGGGGTTGCCCGGTAGCAGATATAAGCCTACAGATTCCAGGAGCTCATAATGTGCTGAATTCATTAGCAGTGAGTAATCTCCAACCTTTTAAAATCCATTCAACGTCGTAGTGTTTTGAATTTCCCATCAAAGATTTGATGGGTTATAGATTCAACGATGTAGCTCTCACAAGATCAATTAAATTATAGTTATTTGAGTTTTAAATTATTTGGGACGTTGCAGTCCTTAAAATATTTCGAGTTTCAGTGCTACTTCTGTAAATTGTTTGCCGGTCTTTATGCGCAGGTCATTGCCACAGTGATGGCGCTTGCTGACAATCAAAATATACAATCTTACGATTCTATTGACTGCCTGAGATTCAGCTTACACAACTTCATAGGCATTTCCAGACGTTTTGAGTTGATCGGTTCTTATCATGGATGTCATATATACGATGATTATGCACACCATCCAACTGAAGTCCGCGCTGTTCTTCAAGCAGCGCGTCAGAGATTTCCCTCGAACACTCTCCTGGTGGCATTCCAGCCTCACACACACAGGTATTCACTTGTTAACCCATTTTCTGGAACATGACACACTATCTTGTTGAAGGCGATGGTTTATCGTAAAACTGGCCCTTGCAGTCGTTTAGCAGCGTTTAAGGATGACTTTGCCGAAGCGCTCAGTGACGCTGATCAAGTCTTGGTTACTGAGGTACACACATTTCGCCTCAACTCGTTAAAAGGGTCTCTAAACTATACGATATGATTTTAACAATGCCAGGTTTATTCTGCACGAGAAACAAATATTTGGAATGTCACCGGAAGGGACTTAGCTTCGGCCATAATCGGCCCGCCATCTGAATACATTCCTACTTTGGTAATAAAGCACGGAAATTTATTTCTCAATCCGTGGTTGCCAATTCTGCAACCTTCTCTCATTGTTTTCTTAGCTATTTACAGGAAGATGTGGTTGATAAATTGGCCCTCGAGGTATCGAAGGACCCTAATCACGAGATTGTTGTCTTAACCCTCGGAGCAGGTAATCACTCTCCTCGTCCTCATCGTAGTATTTATTTTTAAGAGAAAACATCCGAGTTCCTGAATATAAGGTTATCCCCTGAACGATTTCAGGTGATATTACAGAGGTTGGTCGAAAGTTGCTCCACAAGTTGCAGCAAGAGTCTTGATTCCGTTTAAATAGCAATACACACACATTAGAAAGATCTTATTGTGGCATGTTTGGTTGGTGAAGTTATTGTATGCAGATTATGTGCAGTGTTTTATGCTGAGGCAAATGGAAATGATGAGTGTTCAGTTTTATATCCAAATACAGTTGTTCTTACTTTTTTTATTATTGCGGATTTTCGATTCATATTATTTGACTTGTTGGGAGGTATATTAAGAACAAGACCAAGAGGATCAAACCGAGAAGAAGAAAAATAGTAGTATAATATTATCTTTTAAAGAAAAGGCCTCATTTCATATTATTGCCTTAGGTACCCGATTACCTAGGGACGGCCCTGACCTGCCCAAAATGGGCTTACTAGACAAACATACGTACTGAGGGTTGTGAAAATTACTTTTTATGATAAAAGTTTTAGAACGAATTCCCGCTGTAAGATTGATAAAATAAAAGGTTGAGATTAAAACATGTCTTAATTAAGTTTGAGTTTTCTGAAATTACATATCGTTTCGAGCGCCTCTCAAACCCTGAAAATGCAAAAAAGTTGATGAAATTTGAGGTTAAACCTTGTCATCGATATTTTTCTGGTTACCGAGGCAACTATCTCGATATTCTCATCGCCTACATTATCTCCTATTTTTCTATTTACTTTGTCCTTGTTGGGGAGATTCGAGTCTTATTCAAGAAGAGAATACAAGGAAAGCTCGTAAACACATTAGAGCCCACATTTGACCCAAAAAGACTAGTGTGGTGAGTCTAGAGCCTAATGCATATATAAACCCTCCCTATGCATTGTAATCTTCTGACATGACATCAGGATGACTATGTGAACCTAACAATCTCCTAATTTACATTGAGTCTCATCACATCAGGATGACTATCCCTAAATCTATATTGGTCTACTCAATCTCATAAGAGTCTTTTTTATACTATATGGGTCTCACCATGAGAGAAGTCGATCATGGTCCTGGTTTTACCAAACATATGAGTACCCAACTCATTCAACAAAGAGAGCATACTCAAGCTGGCTCAATCATTATTGAAGCCTGAATTTTTTTTTACAAACAATGCATTTGTTTCTTATTTAAAAGGTGACAATACAAATTAGGGCCTTCACTTCTATACCTAAATGTTTATTTCAGGGCCTTTTTTATAAATAAAAAAATTTGAGCCGAAATTATTAAGAGATTTTGGCTTATTTTTGGTAGGTCTCAAGCATTTGCTTTACTGACCTTACCATAGAGCCGACTCTAACTCCTAAGTATACCGAAAATCAAGCCTGTGATATTACGGTTGGAGATATCCGGGTCTTACCAAGATCGTGAACTCAATTATTATTATATTTTAAAACAATTAGTTCAATAAAAGCGTTGAGTTTATTATTTTAACCAAGTAATCACCGTAAATTATACCAATTACTAACTGCCACGTGTTCATAAGTAGTTTCTTAAAATTACATTATTACCCTTTCCGCGCGTAGTCGGCCACGTCAACCCCTATTGTGTGATCTGTTATTTTATCTCCCTCCTTCTCTTTCCTTTCTCTTTCTTTTGCTCTTTCACTTTCTCTCTCGATATTTTCTCTCGATCCAAACACTCCGCTTACGAACCCTAGCTCTCCTCTCATCGCCTTCGTAGATTATATGCAATTGCGAAGGCTCTTCTCTCCGTCAGAAATTGTAGAAAAGGTCAGCTATTCACAACTTTCGCGTATTTGATTATCGATTTTTGGTCTGATTTCGACGTAACTGGGATTTGCTTGCAATTTTTGTTTTTTCGGGAAATTTCGATGTTTTTTGGATTGATGTGTTATTGGATCTGATGCTGTTTGTTGTGTTAGAGTGTTTTGTTAAGAAAGTAATTTTGTTCTGTATCGTAATTGAGTAGATCACGAGGTGTCTTGAGTTTTGCTTATTTGAACTAATTTGATGATTTCTGTTTAATTTAGCATGTTAATTTTGCAATTGAATAGATTGTTTTGATGCTCTGTATTGTAGCATAGGGTTTCAAGCTTAACTCAATTCAATCAGTTGGCTGGAGTGAATTGGTTTAATCTTATTTGGATCTCAAATGGACGATGAGCATATGCAATTAGTTTGCTCTTTTACATAGTAGCCAATATTTTTTGTAATTCATATGAAGCAGTGTGGATTCGTAACATTCTATTAAGCTTGATAGTTGGATTGTTGTTTTATAGCTTGGTGTGGGGGATTCATGCCATTAGATGATTTGGGATTTGGATTACCAATTTTGGTAAATGATTTTCCTTAGAATGGTTACTATTCTTGCTATTGTTTGGCCTCTTTTGATATTGAAGTTTGAAATTTTAATTTTCCAAGGATGTTTGCATCTGTCACGTTGAGTTGATTATTGGTGTTTTGTTTGGTTTACACGTTTGGTATACATGGTATTAGTTGATTTTGGATTTGGAGTCCCAATTTTGGCAAATATTTTTCCTACGGTGCTTAACTTTCTTGTGATTGTTTGGCCTCTTTTGACGTTGAAATTTGAAAATTGAATTTTCCAAGGATATTTGCATCTGCGACGATGAGTTGACGTTTAGAACTGATCTTCTAGACTAGTTGACTTTTTCACCGAGTTATTAGTATGTTAGGGTGAGCTAGGTTTTGCCAGTCACTATGGTTGAGCTCTAGTTCTGTAATTGTAATTCTTGATGTTAAATAATACCATGAAATATAGCATTTTTGGTGAATTCATATTTATATGGCGTGCTCTTTACAAATAAGTTGACTTTCACGGACTTACTTGTTAATGTTTCTTTGTCGTTACTGCAGTTTTAGGGGAGGTCATGTGAGCTGTTCGAACCAGACTGTGATTGTAGTAAAACAAATTTGATTGGCTTATTGGTTCTCGTGTGTGCGCACGAAATGGGTAAATGCAAGGGTTGTGGAAAAATAGGTAGAATATTACCGAGGGAAGGATATGCGAGTTCTTACCATTTTGCTCTTTTGTTGTCTCCTGTCGTTTCTGTTTGGGATTGCATCGTTCGCAAGATGAGATATTCCTACAGACCTGAGTGGGTGTAGTATTCTCGTTTTATTAGCGTTATACTCGTTTTTTTTTAGTACAATAGTTAATTAGAACTTACTTAGAGTAAAAGAGCAAAAGCAACAAGCAAAACAGTTATAGGGAAATATATACAAATTAGAATAATCATCTCGAAGAAGACGAAGTTTGTTAGGTAGATATTAAAAATCCTAGTTTTCATGGATAACATTGCGAGCAATAATATGCAACCTGTAGTGAGAAAAGCGAAAAAGAAGCAGGTGAAGGACGAGTTGGACCGACTCAAACAGGCCGAGAAGAAAAAGAGGCGCTTGGAGAAAGCCCTCGCGACTTCCGCAGCTATTCGCTCGGAACTGGAGAAGAAGAAACAGAAAAAGAAAGAAGAACAGCAGAGACTCGACGAAGAGGGCGCCGCAATCGCCGAAGCCGTCGCCCTGCGCGTCTTGCTCGGTGAAGACAACGACGATCCTTGCGAGGTCGTTCTGAACAAAGACGACGAGCTCAACCTCAACTTCAACATCAGCTTCAACAACCCTTTGAATTGTTCTTTTCAAGGAATCGGGTGGGTTTCCGACGCTCGTCGCGGGTCTGGATGTGATTGGGGAAACACTAACAGCGACTGGTCATACTATTCTCGATCATATGGGTCGAATCTGGGAGATGCGGGATTCTCTGCCGGTCTCATGGCAGCGCAGGCTGTGTCTTCCCTTCACATTGCTGACGACGAATGTGCTGACACTATGGAGTTCTGAGAAGAGGTACATAATAAGAAAGTTTCATTTTTACCAATAGTGAGTTCATGTAGTCGTCGCCGTCTTGGTTTGAAATAATGGTTTTGTGTATATACTGCTCTTCTGCTGGTGTCTTCTTCTCCAGCAGTGAACAGTGATAAATGCTGTTTATTTTCTTTCCATGTCTGTTGCCAGTTAAGTTATAGACATTTTATACTGTCATTGTGAGTTAAATCTCAGACATTTGATATATGAATCTTTTTCGATTCTTAACTACTATGTTGCAATATTTTTATGGTCTTGGGCTTAGAGTTGTGATTGATATGCCACTTCATTGATTTCTGATTTTTTTTTCAACTGGTCCTAGGACGTAGAATTATGATTAATTATGTGCAGCATTTATGCTCGGTGTATGTTTAATTACAGGTAGAATGATATGAATGTGTAGTCTTTAACGAGTTGAATTTGAGCTTAAAGGATGGTTTTGTCTGCCAAATGAATTGAGTACGCGTTGAACTATTCAGAACTCGCTCAAGTTTAGGGCTTTTATTTAAATTTAAATAGGCTTGCAATCAAGCTCATTCAATTTACAATTAATTAATTGTTCATAGGCTTGCAAACAAGCTCATTTAATTTACAATTAATTAATTATTAACAATCAAGTACAAACGGGTGGGAATGTCATAATTTTCGAACATGTAGAATGTGTAGTGCGAAATGGTAAAATGTGATTGACCCTGTAAAATATTGAAAATATTCGTTGTAGAACCAAGTTGCCACGTGTCTCGTGCTAGGATAATGCGCATTCAGATCTTTAACGGCTGTAAAACATTCTACCGCTGTTTGTAGTAGAGTATATGAATTGAGATATAATTATATGTATTTGAAGTTTCTTACTTGTCCAAGTAACTTTATATTAATCTTTGATTAGTCTTATATTTTTTCATCAACTCTTCAATGTAATTTATTTTTCAATTAATTTCTAAAACATTATTTATTTTTCAATTAGCCCTTAGAAGGTCTTCCATGTCCGACTAACATTTTAAAATACTGCTTAAAGTTGAGCCAAATCAAGGCGGCTCAACCCGTTTGAGCCCAAATCGAGCAGGTTATTTTAGAGCCGATCACTCTCATATTTTCAAGCATAATGCTTATGATGTGTAATAAACACTGGTCTGGCTTACAAATTCGAAACGTTAAGACCCAATGCATCAAAACTGAACATCAACATTTTAAGCACCAATTCTCAAAATACCAGACAGTACATGAATATGGATAAACCTCGAAATGCAAGTCTATGATGTTTGGGGCATCATCAATGTGCCAAATTTTGCAATCGTACAACATATGGGAACACGAAATTTTACATTTGACACATACAAACGAATAGCTGTCACTGGGTCTTCTGCATATGGTTGACACTGACAATATGTTGCGGCTTATGGCAATTTCTTCATGTATCCCCGGAACAACGGAACTCTACTTATACCCATTCTCCGGTGCTGCTGCATCTTGTTGTCGGTGAAGTTGATGAGCGTTTTCGTTGTCTTTCTCGAATTCCGAGCTGCTAGATGGTTTGGCGCCGTTGGTGATGAGGTTTTTGAACCACGCGCCTTGGAATTTGGGTAGGCCGCCTCTGTTGTTTGAATTGCCAGGAGAATCTGTTGTGCCGGGATTGTTGTTGGTAGCAACACCAGCGAGGAAGCGGTATGCCACTTTACTAGCTGTTACAATCTCGGTTTTGGCTTGTCTAAACTGCATTACATAAGATTAGAGCAATCTTGAGCACGTGGAGAAAGCAAGAACTAAAACAACAGATGAGAGCGAGGGCAGATGATGAGGCTGAACAATATCAGTCCATTTCTTACATTTATCAATTTGATCGGTAAAATTCACAATTAATAGAAAGATATAGTATGTAAACAAACAAACTGGTGTATTATTAGCAAAGTTCTAAGACTCGGATCTGCAACAAATAAGGAGTTTTGAGAAATTGGCAAAACTCGTAATATATTAGATATATAACTACATGTAATGCATCTAATAAACATCAATTTATTCAGATAAGATATTTCCAAACAGTTTGATAAATTAAAACAGAAGCATAAACCATAATTCAAACAAAAATAATATAAGAATCAAGTTCAAACAACAAAAAAACATAGATAACCAATTAAAATAAACAAGTCTACATCTGACTACTCCTCAAGTGAAAATCGGTCCAAACTCAGTCAACTCAGTTTTAGAAAACTTATTACTAGTGTATCCTATTTTCAAAAGTCACTAGTGAGCATATAATGCCTCTAAGGGCAAACATGTGTGCATAAATGGACTTTACCAAAAGTGTACAACATATATTTGCATCCTCCACCAGAAAAAGGCATACGAAAAATACTTTCTATTTGACCAACACAAATACAAACACAAGGTGACTTTTCGTCTCAACTAGGGAAGCTGGTTCTCTCTCTTTTTAATACACTCGTAAATTGCTGATAAAATAATACAAACACAAGGACCTACTGCAAGTATACATTATTGCTGTAAATAGTCGAGGGACACTTACCCGTACTGCAGTGTTTCCTGCTACTTCGAGAGCAGTATCACCAGCATTGGCAAAGCGATTAACCCAACCTGCAGGGGAAGTTATAAGAATATGCAGAACATAGTTATCTGCATGCCAATTGCTGTTTCTCAAGTAGCGCCTCAATACAAGTTCATATGGATTGGCATGCAGGTTTGATACCAAAAAGTTAGTAACTCTGGGGTCTGGATAGATTGCAACAATGTATATAATAGGGAAAGGCGTGTCAGATATGAGACAGTTAAGAAATGGAGGCCAGGAGTAAGAAAAAAGGCGTGTCAGATATAATATGCATAAAAGCAGTCTACAAAACTTAGGACTACACTCAACATGCAAAAATGCAACAGCAACATATTTGAAGCTTTGGTTATTCAATTTATTATTCTTTTGTCCAGAACTTGGAACATAATTACAGTCATGGAACAGGTGCTACTTCTCTTTGTAAAACATACCATAAAAAGCATTTTTACCGGGTACAAAAAACACTGTTCTATGAATATTTGACAGAGCATTCAGCAGAGTTAATGCATCTCAACTAATACCCATCAAATTATCCCCGCACCAGAACAAAATAAGACAATACAACAAAATCTCAAATAACAGTTACCTGGAAGCTTTGGCACACCAAGCCTGGCACAGAGCTCATCGCAGAAATGATTGCAGTTTTTAGACAACAAGTCATAAGAAGTTCCAGGCCACTCCTTACTAAGTTCTCTCAAGATGTGATTCACCATAGAAATTGAAAAGTTAGTTTTCCCAAGATTGATGCATTCACGGTATGTATACATGGGATTCTTTCCATAAGGGCAACTGAAAACTCCAGTTCCTTGTTCACAAAATCCAAAAGACCATTCATCCTCTCCATAAATCTGTCAAATAGAGAAATACTAATTGAATGTACATAACAAGGTAAATCGTAATATATTAAAATATAAAATAAACAACTACAGTGCATATAGTGCAAACCTGAAATAATATGACAATAAAAAGCATCCAACGTATTATATAAAGAAACTGAAAGCAAGTCACATTTCTATCGACATAATCTGTATAATGGCCATTCAAGATTATTGCACCAATCAAATAGTATAGAAGCAAGGATCTACAACTTCAAGGAGTCCCTCTTTCCCATAATTCACTAAGCTACACACTCTTCACCTATGCTGAAACTTGGGTTATTACCAACAAAACAAAATTATGGATAATCTAAACCGTAAACAATAACTTGTTTATACAAAATTACTTTAACTTATGCACAATCGATAACAACAAAAACAATATAGTTAAAGCTAAAACCATCTCTAGATTAAAGCTAAAACCTACTAAATCTACGTCAATACCTCAAACACCAATTACATAACACAAAAACCAGGACAACAATAACTTGTTTATACAAAATCACACTAACATGAACAATTGAAATGAACAAACAATACAGTCTTCTCTTTCAATTATCTCAAGATTATAGCCCAAACTACTAAATATAAGGCAAGCTCTCAATAACCAATTCCCTAACACAATAACTTGTTCATACAAAATCACATTAACATGCACAATCGAAAACAACGAACAATACAGTAGCTGAAACTACAAGGCAAGCTCTGAGAAACCAATCACCTAACACAAGAACCAATCCAAAAACACAAAAAAAACTCAAGTCAGAACACAGAATCTCGCACTATGGAGCACCAAAACCCCTAGATCTCGCACCCAAACAGCAACAATCCACACAAAAACAGCCAAAAAACAACAGGAAGAGAGTCACAAACAAGAAGAGGACCTGAACGGCGCTGTGGAAGATCCCGCCGAGTCCGATAGCGTCCTTGAAGATCTTGTTGATGTTGACAATGGTGTTGTTCGTCTTGTCCGATCCACTGTTCGTCACATCGTATACGTGAAGCCTCACCTCCGTCATCTCCTACTTCTCCTTCTTCTCTAAACCCTAGAAATCGAATCGAACTCCACAAACTATCTACTGAATCGGATTCAAATTCAGATTCAGCTCCGAGCTCTGAACTGAAATCCACCAGCTCCGTGATCGTAGCTCTCCGGATCGTAGCAGGTCCTCAGAATCTGAGATCTTCAAATCGAATCGCAAGCTTCGTCGCCTCGATTCGCTCCCATTTTCTTCGCGCTGTGATCTTCGGATGTGTACGAATTCGAGAAACTGATTTCGTACTGCGAACTTATTTTATTCCCTCTGTTTATTTATATTTATATTATGTCCATTTCTATAATTTTAGGCATTTATGTTTCGATTAATTTGCAGAAAATAAGAATTGTTATTGATTATTTTATTTCATATTCACTCACACCATCTTTTTTAAATTTATCATATTTTAATTATTTCATTATAAATATTAATAACCAAGATTTTTTTTTCAATTTAAAGAAGAAAGTTGAAGTTACCATTGTGTTAAATGATATACTTTAAAAAAGAATTAGGATACGTTGCGTTTTGGAGGTGACTATTTATCCGTTTGCTTCTGTCGCTTGTTGTACAGGGCAGATTGCAGACTGTTCGCTATTGTTGACGTGTCTTGTTCCTCTCCGATAGTTTGTCTTGATTTGTGTCCCTCTGTAAAACAACGAGAAAAATTAGTGAGAGTTATGTTATTTTACAGGCGTCGCTTCGATAAGTCTCGATTCCGGTGATGGTTTACGATATACAAAGGAAACGAACGCTTAGAAACAGACATGAAATAGAAGTTTGTCAGAAAAAAGTGAAAGGAGGGTAGTATTCAAGAGGAAGTTGAGGAAGTGATCTAGTTGGGAGAGGAAGAAGCAGAAGGAATCAAAATGAAGCAAAAGGGAGAGAGCACTAGGTGTGAAATTTCACGTCGGGGATGATGATCGTGGTTGAGGTAATATATCACGCGGTCATCCCGTTTCAAAAGAAAAATTAACGAATTTAAACAATAGTCAAAATAATTTTTTTTGAAATATATGAATAAGATATCATGCTTTTCGAGACATCTACATCCATAAGAGGTGGAGGTTGTGGGTGTCAGAGAAGCTCTTTCATAAACAAAAGAGAAGAACTGGCAGAGGGCGGTAATGAAATATGATTGTCTTAGAGTGGTGGAACACGTCCGGAACGGGAAACAAGTTAGGAACATGTTTGGGGACATGACTAGTGATTGTTGACGCATCCTCTCTACTCTCGGGGTGGGTTTCTCCATTTTGCACGCTCGACGTTCTTGCAATTATGTGGCTCACAAATTGACCAAATATACTTTAATAGTTGAGATTATGGTGAGAATGTATGTCTCACTATCACTTAATAAAATTCGTTTTTCTCACAAGAAAACAAGACAGTTGTAAATAGATAAAACAATAATTAATTGTTTAGGATATTTTTGAATAATATTTTTTATTTATTTATAAAATTAAGACCGACATAGTTTTATTTTCTAATATAAAGTTTATTATAATATCCTAATAATACAAAAAAATAAAGAAAAATAAAATGTGTGTGGAATTACAGATGAGCTACTGGTGTGGCTGTGGATTAGTGGGCCCAGCCCACTGTCACGCACCGACTAAAATATTTCGCGAAAAATATTTATTTTTCGCGAAATTACCGTAAGAAGAAATTGTTTTTTTGATTTGACGGCCCAAAGCGGCGTCGTTTCGAACGACAGCACAAAGCCTATGCTTTATCGTCTCTCTCGTCTCCATTGGATCTTTCTACAGAGACTTTCTTGTTCTCTGGTTCTGAAATCGTCTCTATAGATCGCCAGCAAGTTGCTCTGCTTGAGAATCTGTTTTGTGAATTTGGAGGTTTGAGAGGTACGAGTTGTTCGTTGTCGCAGCTTTTGAAGTTTCTGAATTTGTAGGGGTTTTTTTTGAGATTCGCGCTACTGATTTCTGGTTATGGTTTATGGATGGATTTGGGATTTTTGTGTGAAATTGAAGTGATCCGTATTGGTTTTGTCTGGAAATGTTAGCGAATCAAGGTTCTTTACTGTTTGGCGGGAAGGAACAATTTAGGGATTTATCTTTGTTTATATTGATTTGGTCACATTCATGGTCAGTGCTTTATTTGGATTTGCTGAAGAAAAATGTTTGAACTTTGATTTCATATTTGCATTGGATGTGTTGAATCAATGATGTTTATTGTGTTTGCTTGTGTTCCTTGTTTTTGAACTAGTTTTCAGTTTTGTAATGTGGAAAAAAATGTAGTTAATTTGAGTGGAGTGATTGGTGGGTATAGAATCTACTATTTAGTCGATTGGAAGTGGCGCTGTGCCACACGAATACGCCAGGCCTCTAGTTTTTAGCTTATTGGATAGTTGAATTTTTAGTATTTACTATGAAGCTTTAGGCTGTAATTGCTTGGTAAATTCAGAATCCAGTTACTCGGTTTGGATATTTGGATTTTCCCCATTACACAAATTTAACTCGTCTTAATTTTCATATCTGTGTTTGGGCGAGTCGCTGTGCCACACGATAACGCCAGGCCTCTAATTTTTAGCTTCTTATATAGGTAGATTTTTAGTAGTTACCACGAAGGTTTAGGCTGTAGCCTGTAGTTGCTTGGCGAGTGGTTATTGTATTCAGAATCCAGTTATTGTGAGTTGGTTTGGATTTTGGTCCATAACACAACTGCAACTTGTCATAATGTTCACATCTGTGTTTGGGCGAATTCACTCATAATTCTTTAGAGTAACTTGATATCAGGGTAGGGTATTGGATATATGTGATTCCATTCGATTAATTTCTGAATGTGATACATTATGATTTGTAGACGATTACAGTTTGACGTGATACAAAACTTGTCTTCTGATATTTTTGTTCCAATGCAGTTCGTGCCCCCGATTTCAGAAACTTTGGTATGCTAGTTCTGTACTGGATATTGCCTCGTCGTTGTGAATCCCTTTGAAGGATCATGGTAGATCTCATATCCTTATTATATGTGCATGCATATGGAATATTTGTAAATTTGTGTGCATAGAAACTGAAAAGTGGAAACCATGTTTCAGGACGTGTTCTGTGCTCTGTATGCGTTGGTATTGTTTTATTTCTATGTCGAGAAATTGGACAATCATGTAATTCCTTCTTCACAATCTTTGTAACCTTTTGTTAGCGTTCAGCTGCTACTTTCTTGATCTCCTCTGAATCAATCATCGCTAAAGTCCATAATCCCTGCAAATTGTGTAGAACTAAGTGTTACTCGCGCTTAATCATGTGAATATACAAATTAAAATTATCAGAAGCTTGATGACAAGACTTTCTTTTGGTTGATGTACTATCATCTGATTATTAAGACTAGCATATTTATTAGTAAACCATTGATCCTTTCTCTGGTGAAGGTCAACACTAATTGCTGTTAGCTATTTTTCTTAAGCTTTATCGCCGTCATGTAATTAAAGCTCCATGACATTTACATGTCTAAAGCTATTATTTATCTCGTATGTGATGCATCATCATATATTAGTATTAGAATCGTGAAATGGGTGCAATGGCGATGCAGGGCTCTAATAGCTTCATGGATGAGAAGAGTGAGAGCAGACTTTATGTCGGTAACCTTGATTTGAGAATAACTGAGTAAGATAAATCTTCTTGAGTTTGTTTCGGTTCCGGACTCATCCCCTAGTTGCCGCCTCGTAATTTATTTATTGTATTCTTTTATCAGGGCCACGCTGATAAAAATGTTCTCCCCCTACGGGAAAGTGGTATCCGAGGACTTCCTATGGCACACTCGAGGCCCAAAACGCGGGGAGCCCCGAGGCTTCGCCTTTATCCAGTACAGCTCCAAAGAGGTAAGTTTTTCCCGTTTTCAGAATCACACGCTTGACCGGACCAAACCTCTGATTTCCACGATTAAAGTGAGTATGCAGGAAGCTGTATTGGCCAAGGAGAGGATGCACGGGAGGTTAGCGTGCGGGCGCCCTCTAATTGTCCGTCTTGCCAGCGAGAAGAACCCGACAGAAACACCAGACGCCCCCAAATCAGCCGGGGAGGCGAAGAAGACGGTTGTTTCAGGGAACTCTTCCGGGAATGTGAACCGGAACAGTAAAATAGCTGCAATCAAGAACAAGCTGAAGGCATTGGAGGAAGAGAATGGTGGCACCAAGAAGCAAAAGCGAAGTGACTGAGAGCATCGCTCGTAGATTGCAATGTTAGTTCTTCTGACCTAACAACAGCTTGCAATGTTAGTTCTTCTGACCTAACAACGTTTGAGAGACGATCGACTAGGAATGTTAAGAACAACGTTGATTTGTGAATCGTACTCGATTTCAGGATTTTTCAGGTTTATTTGAAGTTTTAACTACATTGGAGATGTTAAACTAGTTTTATGATGCAATGAATTCGACCTGCAGATTGATTATTGTTCAGATAGTTGGATTCATCGTTTAGGATGCCCAAAAATAACTAAATCGAAAAGATTAAAAATAACTTTATAAAAAAGAATTGAATTGATTTTGTTTGAATTGAATTGAAATTTTATCGGCTTGGTTTTAATTTATAAAATTAGAATAAATAAAAAAATTGAATCGAATTGAAAACCCGTCAATTTGAATATGTAACTCATTTTAAATTATCGATATTTATTAAATGGACATGAAAATACTAAACAAAAATTAAGTCAATACCACTTTAAAATGTGGAAATCAAGTTCAAAGATTAAACAACGACCCTAAAATGTGGAAATCAAGTTAAAAGATTAAACGAAAAGGGTTTAAAATATGAGAAGTTTATGAACTTTGGTTAATAAAATTAAATCAAATTAAAATCAATATATTCAAAACTAAACTGAATCGAATTCCATTGATTCAATCATAAAAGGACCGGTGGGGAGTCTGCCTCTACTCCTTTTTAGATAAGTTTTGTTCTGGTTTTGGGTACCACGCATCAGATAGGTTGTTTATGATTTGGTTTTGAGTCGGTTTGATTTTGAGTTCAACTAATAAATTCAGTTTTAAGAAAATAAAATTTGAGATCGAACTGATGAAATTCGATTTGGTCTTGAAATGTTGATTTTTGATTTGGTTCGTCACGAAGCGAATTTCATGGAATTCTCATATTTCAGACTGTTTCGACTTGTTGTTTGACTTATCGGATTTCGATAAAATTTTATTTGAACCGGTTTTCATGCTCTCACATATTGAGTCTGTTTTGACTTATTTTTTGTTGACCTTGTATTTTTACGACAAATTGTTAAGAATCGATGACTTAAACGTCCCACCACATCCCCAAATTGTGTACGAAGAGTTTCAAAGTAGTGTGGATTCAATTAGTCGGGTCAAGCGCAAAGTCCAATGTGTCATGTACACAATAAACGCCATTTGACATATCATCCACTACTAGAAAAATCAAGTGTTACCCGACTAACTCAAATTTGACTAGTCGGGTATAAATTCCCCATACCCAACTAACACTAAGTTAGTCGGGTATGCTTAACATAACCGACTAAAATGGCGTGGCCACATTAGTTTGGTATAATGCCATGTACCCGACTATCGTGGCTCGATCATGACCATGTTAGTCAGGTATGGTCATTACCGACAATATCTCAACTAACTATACATGACTAACACTCAGTCTAATATACATAAGCTGATTTTTAGTATAGCGATTCTTAAGTCGCTGATCAGCCGTTTGGGCCTTGTATTTCATCTCGGCCCGAACGGCTGGCTCTGGCTCGGGGCGGTCGTCGTCGTCGTTTCTCGTTGTTCCTCGTCCTCGTGGGAGTGTCGACGCAGTTGTACATATACCCGATCGACCGGAACACGGACGAGGTGTTCTCGAACACGTGTAGGGCTGCGATTTGCGTGGCGCTCGTGTGTGGGTCCATTGTGGTGACCTCGATCGAGCGCGGCGTTTTTGTGGAAAACGGCGTCGTTTTGTTGTGGGGATGAGAGGGAGTTGGAGAGCCTTCCACGACAGTGTTTCTCGGAGGTGACCAGTGTGACTTATGGGTCGAGGCTTAATTTGAAAAATAAGTCACTAATTAGTTATTGTTTTATTTATTTATTTCCATTTTTGATGGAAAAAAGTAGAAGGAATATGGTGATGTAAGGGGTTCATGTGGATTTTGTGATCTTGTTTTTGTCACGGTTCAGGATATCGGTTCTCGCTTGTAATCCTCTTCCGCTCCAATTAGATCGGTGGTTCTTGTTGGGTTTAGGGTATTTTTCCTTTATGTGTAGAAACAAGAACATGACGAGTTTGGTAGGTTTTTGTGATGAACGTTCTCTTCCCGAAGAAATATCAGGTGGTTCTCAATGGATTCGAGATATTTTGTTTCTCTATAATTGAGGATATAGGTATGAGGCGTGTTCAAATTTTGGATATTGGGTACCGTTGGGTTTGAGTATTTTCTCTCTTCATATGGATGACAAGGAGGTGGGTTTATAAATTGATCCTCGTCACTGCACCCATCAAATCATCAGGGGTATCATATCCCCGTCTAGTATGGGTTATCAACCCTGTTGAGAACACATCATACTGATAAGTTTTAACATTTTAACCGTGAGCACCCACCTGAAATATTTAGTTTAAATGTTATATTTATTACAATATCGACAATTCAGTCAATCTGAAGCTCTCCGTGCCTCTGCTCTCATGTGTCTTAAACGTAAATGTAAAAATCTGGTCTTGTTATAACCCACGAGCAGATGTATACGACCCTGCACGCATACAAATTGCACGCGATGAGGGGACAAGTATAAAAATACAAAGAAAAATAGCACATTATAAAAATACAACGACAATAAGTATTTTTGTGAGAGTACTTAAATAGAAATGTTCTAATATCTCATTATTGATTCAATTTGTTTACTAAATCATCATGTTAACGTATCTAACTGTATAAGAGTATTTTGACATTTTAGATAAATTTTAACACATGATGGTGACCTGAATAATTTGGAGCACGGTGATATATATGATACAAATATAATTTTACCACCTAACAACTTGTTAAAATCGTGTTTATTTTGTTCCCACGGTTAAAACTCGGTATAAAATAGAGATGATGAAATATTTTAAAATTTTATTACTTTTAATTTGATGGAATAAGAGAATGAGATCACTAAATCTATTACATCATCATCATCATCGGTATCTATAATTTCACGTAACAAAAGACAAAAATCACTGCTATTATCATCCTAAACTAAGAATTGGGATTTTTCTTTAAAACTTTGTTGTTACATATTAAACTGAGCCTAACTCAGAATGTTCAAACAAATTCATGAACCAAAAAAATTTATTATAGTGTGACAAAATACACTTCTTTCTTAAAAGTGTACCAATTAATTAATAATCACGTTTCAATCCTAGTTGAACAGTGCCAAAAAATTTTTGAACTCTAATCAAATTCATTAATGACTTTATGTTAAGCAGTTAATCAAATTCATGAAGCATCTTTATTTTCTCCCAAGAAAATAATGCAGAGAATTGGGCACCACAAGTTCTTCACTAAAATCCACACGACTCAGATTCTTGTGTTCACAGTAAAGTCCATTTTTTTCTTGTTCCTATTCAAAGCAGATAATTAAGGAAGCAACCACATGAGTCAAGCTTTGCAACTTCTTGTCTTCTTGAAATTTATTCTCTTGAAAAAAACCCATAAAAAGAACCAGAAACACACACACACACAAAAGCAAGAACCATAGTGTAGCTCTAGAGATCATGGGTTTAGGGTTCGTTAAGGAACGTGTTTTGGGCACGATCAAGACCTTGGTCGTGTTGGTGTGTCTTGGCCACGTCATGATGTGGATTGTGATGCCGACGAGAACGTATATGAACCATTGGATCGTCAGGGTTCGTGCCGTTGCTCACACGACGTACTTTGGGAGTTTGGGTAATATTCCTCGGTTTCTCCGAACTGTTTAATATTATTTAACATAGTACTTCACAAAATTAATACACGTTGGGCTGTAAACGAGCCGAGCTTTTAACGAGCCGCTCGAGCTCGGCTCGTTAAATATTCGGTTCGGGCTCGTTATAATCGAGCTCGAGCCGAATTCGAGCTCGAGATTGGGCTCGTTTAATAAACGAGCCGAACTCGAGCCTAGTCTTTTAAGCCTCGATAGGTTCGCGAGCCGGCTCGTTTAATATTTATATTAATATATTTATAAAATACTTATAATAGAATTAGACAAGCCGAATCAACTCAAACAAATTTCAAGTTGGCTCATTTATTATTTAATGAATTATTTATTATTTATTTAATTTTTAATGAATATCTGTATTTAAATTTAAGCGAACTGAATCGAGCCGAGCCGAGCTCGAGCTCGAGCTCGTCTATTTTATTTCGAGCCGAACTCGAGCTTAGTTGTGTAAGCTCGTTCGAGCCCGAGCTGAGCACTTTTTTCACGAGTTGAGCCGAGCCCTACCAAAATGAGGCTCGGCTCGGCTCGGCTCGTTTACACCACGAGATTCTCGGTGTGAAATTAATGTTTTTTTGTGGGCTTCTTGAATTCAGGTGAAAATGTTCTGCTTTACACATTTCCTGTCTTGTTCGTTGCTACTACGGCATGCCTCTACTTGCATCTTCAGAACAAGCTCAACAAAGATTCAGATGGTAACATCAAAAGGTACATACAATTTCAGTACCAGGGCCGACTCGCTCATAAGGCAAGAGAGACTTTTGCCTTAGGCCCCAACTTTAAAGGGGCCCCAAAATACTCAACCGACCAGCCCAATATCAAAAAATGTCATATTTTTTAAATTATCATACATATATATCAAGTTTTATTATCTCAATCCAATAACATCGAAGCATAAACATTATCTACATTGAAATTCATATATACCAACTCTTACACTTGATAACATTAACAACCTAATAACATAAGTTTTATATGTGATTCATATTTCACGAGGAGAAGCGTCGAACAAAAACGGATGGTCTTTTTCAAAAGAAATGGCTAGTTTCAAATTTTTGCCTTAGATCCCAATTTTCTAGGGACGACCCTGTCAGTACCAGAGTGTTCATGTACAAGATTCTTTGTAATTATAAGAACTTACTGCGCATTGTCCAATTTTATTTTTTCGGGTGCGCATTCTATCAAATTCTGTCAAAATAGACGGAAATAGGGTGGTTAATAAAATTTCGGGAAACTCGAATTTCATTAACCGGCGTATTTTAATCCAGCATTATACGTAATCAATTTACCGCGATTAGTTTGCATCATATATATAATGAGTGGTTTTCAATCGAATAACTCTACGTAGACACAAAATATGATTCACAAATAAATTTAAAATAACTTATATTTACGTATAAATTTATATTTGACGTTCCGCCTAAAATTTTGCAATAAATAAAAGGGATAATGACACTTTGTTACATCTAACCGCAACGAAATAACACTTTCATACCTTAATTATTTTATTCTCTCTTTTAGTACCTTGATAATTTTTTTGTGACAACCTATCTCTAAAATTCCTAAAATACCTAAACTAGTCTTGGTTTAAGAAATCAAAAATTGAATAAATTCAATTTTGATTATCTTTTGTTCAGTTTGGTTTATATTTGAGATGCAATCACAATTATGCTCTCGAATCTAAAATTAAATTTGAACCATTTCAAATCCGATTTGATAAATCAAATTTGACCAATTTTATTTTAATTTCTTAAACTATAGGTATTTTAGTCATTTTAGCGTAGGTTGTCACAAAAACTATTTCAGGGTACCAGAAAAGAAAAAATAATAATTAAGGTATGAAAGTGTCGTTTCGCTATAGTTAGGTGTAACAAAGTGTCATTATCCCTAAACAAAGTACACACCACTTTTTCTATTTGAAAATGTTGAAACTAATGAACTTTAATTACCTTGAAATTAAACAGAAGCAAAGTGTTGAAGAAGCCACGGGTCGATTCTTGGAGTAGACCGGCGCTAGTGAGAGGCCTCCTCGGTATAGTCTCATGGATTGAGCTAGCTTTCTTCTCCATGTTCATTGCTCTACTTGTTTGGTTCTTCTACTCATTCAACAACTACTACTCAACACATGTACCTTCATATGCTTCATTGAAAGGAATCAAAGTGTAAGCAAAACTAACCCTTTTCGGATACATGTACATACTCGATATTGACGAGGGATGTAAACGAGCTGAATCGAAACTTCAGTTTTTCTGGGTTCGGGTTTACTCGTGAAAAAGTCTTCGTCTCGAGATGGGATGGGGCTCGAGCGAGTTTATGCAACTGAGTTCGAGTCTGGATCGGGCTCGAACGAGAGTTTATGCTTCTGATAATTAAGTTTGAATTCGGCTTGAAAGAAAATAATCAAGTTCAAGCTTGGCTCGATTTACTTAATTAATCGTCGATATAAATATTTATTTGAAGCTTAAATTTATATCGAATAGTATATATATATATATATATATATATATAATTCGTTAAATATTAAACGTGTCGCCTTGTTATCATCTTGATTTGATTCGATTTTATTTATCTAGTCTTATCGTGTTGTGTGTGTATATATTAAACGAGTCAACCTACAAGTCAACCCACAAGGTTATTAAACAATACCGACTTAGAGCTCAAATTTGGCTCAAACTCAATTATAAACAGAATATTTTTACAAATATCGAGTTTTAACGACTAGTTAAAAACTCAAATCGTTTACAACTAGACGTTAATTGGGTGAAGAGAACCCGTGATAATTAATTGAAAAATAATTATATAGAACAGTAATTAATTAATATTTTTTGTGCAGGTGGCAAGAGTGGTGTCGTATCGTAGCATATGTGTCGGGGATTGTCGGAAACGTGTGCATGGCTTTTCTCTTCTTCCCGGTGACAAGAGCGTCTTCGGTTCTGCACGTCTTTGGCCTAACCTCGGAATCGGCTATCAAGTACCATATTTGGGTTGGTCACATTGCCATGATCTTGTTCACGGCTCATGGCGTGATTTACGTTTTCGCTTGGGCAGTCACAAATACAATGTCCGAGGTATGTTTATTCAATGTCTTAAAAATGTCAGTTGCTAGTCCAACAGAAAAAGTTCTTTACAGAATAATCGAAAATGAATTTAAAACTGATTAATTGGGTAAGTTGGAATTCTTTTTAGAATAATATATAAAGATTAGTAAATATCATAAAGATAAATAACATATTTTTTTCGGGTTTTAAATTTTAATTTACAAATAAGAGATAAATAACTATAGAGTCGTCAGCACGCACTAGTGATGGCAAGCTAAATCCCAGCGAGACATTAGTCTCGCCGGTAAGGGAAAAAAAACTCGCTGGGAAAACCAACCCAGCGCGCCAGGACGGTGCTCGTTGGGAAACGGTTATGATTCATGCAGGTTATGCAGGGGTTTCTGGTTTTAAGAATCAGAACCGAATTAAAATTAAATGATTCTCTCACTTTTGAGAATCAAAATCTGACCAAACTGTTAACCGCAGTCTCTGCTCTTTTAGTTCCAGTTCGGTTTCTGGTTCTAGTTCAGTTCAGATTAATTCCGTTCTCCTCTAACTTCTCTTTGTGAATTGCTCTTATTAAAATTTGCAGATGGTGAAATGGGACAGGCTCGACGTCTCCAACGTCGCCGGAGAGATCTCCCTCCTGGCGGGGCTCGCCATGTGGGCCACGAGCCTCCCCCGAATCCGGCGAAGGCTCTTCGAGCTCTTCTTCTACACCCACCACCTCTACGCCGTTTTCATGGCCTTCTACGCCTTCCACGTCGGCCTCCCCTACCTCTGCACCAGCCTCGCCGGCTTCTTCCTCTTCCTAATCGACCGTTGGCTCCGTTTCTTGCAGTCCAAGCAACGCGTCCGCCTCGTCTCCGCCCGAGTCCTGCCCTGCCGGGCCGTGGAGCTCAATTTTAGGAAGAGTTCGAGGCTCGTGTATGGCCCGACGAGTGTCTTGTTCGTGAATGTTTCGGGGGCGTCGAGGCTGCAGTGGCACCCGTTTACGGTGAGCTCGAGCTGCGGGCTTGATTCGGAGGTTGTTAGTGTAGTGGTTAAGGAGGAAGGGGCTTGGTCGAGGAGGTTGGTCGAGATGTTCCTGTCGGGGCCGGAGCGGGTCGAGGTTGCGCTTGAGGGGCCTTACGGCCCGTCGAAATCGGATTATCTCAGGTACGAGGTTTGCTGATTATGTGTACTAGAGGTCGATAGGGGGAGGTCCAGACTTGTTATTTTAACAGGTGACATTCACACGTCTTTATGATGTGGGACTTCTAAAGTCAGTCCAGTAATGTGTTAAAAAGTGTAAGACGCTGGTTGGGGCAAATAACATTGCCTACGAATACATGTCGGACTAATTAGAGATTTTTTGTAGTTCGGCTTTGTCACGTGATATAGTATTGAATCATGTTAGAAGCCCACTCCCGCTAAGAACTTAACTTGACGAGCGTAAACTTGTTTTTATTTTTGATAACATTGTCATAGGCTAGATTACGATTTTCCTTCTTCTGGGTGATGGGATTTAAAACATGAACCGATAGTCGTGGTCTGAAATAGATGACATAAAAGGGTGTCAATAAAGCTGTCCAACCTCTAATAACACATTAGAGCAGCCTATAGTCGAGGATGCGAAACTCTTACATACCCTCCTGTCAGGGAAAAGGAAGCAATGAGCACTGCTCCCAATAGACGGTACAAATTGTTAGGAACTTACACGTGTGCTCAGATCCCACGTTGAATAAATGCAGGGTAAAAGAATAGTTAACATATGTATTGGAACCGAAACTTGATAAACTAGTCTTTTAGATGATATGTTCATTACACGTCATGTAATCTTGTTTCTGCCCATCAGATCGAGGACACTACATTAAATTCTTGTCGAGTCTGGAGATTTTTGTCATCACTAATTCCCGATTTCAGGCACGACACGGTGGTGATGGTGAGCGGAGGAAGCGGCATAACCTCCTTCATCTCCATCATCCGACACCTCCTCTTCACAGCCTCAAGAAACCCAAACACCAAAACCCCAAAAATCCTCCTAATAAGCGCCTTCAAGCACTCCCAGGACCTCACCATGCTAGACCTAATCCTCCCACACTCACCCCCACAAACATCCTTAAACCCCTCAAACCTCAAACTCCAAATCCAAGCCTACGTCACCAGAGACAAAGACCCCATAACACCAGACCCAACAAAGAACCTCACAACAACCTTAACGTTCAAACCAAACCCACTGGACTCGCCACTGTCCCCGGTTCTTGGCCAAAACAGCTGGTTATGGCTCGGGGGAGCGATCGCCTCATCGTTCGTGCTCTTTCTCCTGCCCGTGGGCGTGTTTACGCGATTCTACATATACCCAATTGATCATAATACTGACGAGATCTACTCGAATGTGGCGAGATCGGCTTTTTACATGATATTCATGTGTGCAGCCATAGGCTTGGCCTCCAGTGCAGTGTTTCTGTGGCACAAGAAACGGAACGGAGAGGACATGACAAAGGTTGAGACTTCGGAGACTTGTGACGGTGACAAGGAGTTGGAGAGCTTTCCTCGTCAGTCTTTGGCTCAGGCCACCAGTGTCAGCTATGGCGTGAGGCCGAATCTGAAGAGTGAGTCAGTTAAATATTTTTGTAGTCAAAGCAAATTGATGCAATAATATACGAAAAACGTCAACTGATTACACTTAGAATTAGTTGTTTTACACATAACTATATCCAAATATATTGAGTGTATTAATGTGCAACACATATGATTTTAAGTGTAGTCAGGTGATTCGTATAAATCTATGAAGTGTATTAACAGAAAAAGAAACTGTGTTTCAGAAATGCTGTTGGAGATTGAAGAATCAAGTGTTCTGGTTCTTGCTAGTGGTCCGAGGAAGCTGAGACAAGATGTAGCAGAAATATGTTCATCTGGTTTGGCAAAAAACTTGCATTTTGAATCTATCAGCTTTAGTTGGTGAGGTACAGAAACATGTATCTTATACAGGTATACATACATGTATATTATATGACATGGCAAATCATGAAATGTTCAATGAAAACTTATTATCAGCTTGAGCTTTCTAGGGGTCGGGATTTTAACATGGTATGAGAATTTTATCTGACTCTGCGACAACATTGTATGTTATCTGTTTCGGGCCCATGGTTCACGCGCAAATCTGGTAATCGGGTCTATACGTGGGAGCGAGTGTTAAAATCCCACATCGGAAAGATAGTGAACCACAAGACTAGTTCAACTTTTAGATGAGTCGGGTTTCTAACAAAACTGAAACATAATGTATAGTTTCAAGACTATAGCTCGTATGTTATCATCAGTCAAAATAGCTACCCAGAGTCATAAACAGAAAGATTGAAGGCAAGCATTTTCCAAGGAGATTTGCCATTGATAAAACAGTAATTTGAATGAGATTAGCATTTGTCACCTTTGAAATTGCAAGTCAAACATTGATGCTGTCTCATTGTTCACAAGCAGACACACATCACCACCAGCATAATAGTCCATTTTCTCTTTTGCTTCTGATACAAAAAATTTCCTGGTCAAAAACAAAAGCAAATGCTGAAACTAATCTTCAAAACCACGTATGTACAAAAACTAGCATAACATGACAGTTGTTCTAAGTCATATGATTGGAATCATGTTTTGACAAAATATGGTAAAAGAATTCTTCGTTTTAGCTCATAACATAGATAAGACACTCAGATTAGAAAATAAGAAGTATTGGTCCAAAGCTCACTAAAATCCATGATAAGGCTCTCTGCTGATGACAATATTTCTGAAATTAATTTCTCAAGCTCAGAGACTTCTCTGTTGGTTCATCTTCAACTTGTAATGTTATATAAACATATCTAAGAAGTATCAGCAATACTCAGAAGCCTAAACAAAAGAAGTGCAAGAAACAAAAGTGATGGGCTCGGGATCAATGAAAGAACCTGCAATGAAGCTTTTGGCAACAATGGTGTGTTTAGGGCAGCTCATGATGTGGATCATGATGCCAACCAAAACATTTCTAGAAGGCTGGCTCAACAACATCCATGCCAGAATCAACCCGACCTTCTTCGGGAAATTGGGTTTGTGCTCTGCTCAACCTTTTCTTGCTCTAAACAATGTGAACCCATCAAAAAAAAAATATTTACCTCTTCATTGACACATTATTGTTGCAGGAGTGAACACTTTGCTCTACACCTTCCCCACTATGTTCATTGCTGTCATAGGCTGCTTATACCTGCATTTCAAGAAGAAAAATTCCAAGCACGACACCAAAAGGTACCAACATATATCAATTAGCACTTCCTTTGTGTGTGTGTGTGTACCAATTGGAACTTACACATTCAGATGAATAATAAATGGTTTATTGAAAACTGCAGTGAACATAAGACTCCACCCTTTGCTTCGTGGAAAAGGCCAGTGCTCTTGAAAGGCCCTCTAGGGATCGTTTCTTGGATAGAGCTATCATTTCTAGCCATGTTCGTTGGGCTACTGGTCTGGTATTTCTACTCTTTCTACCAGTTCTTCTCTTCAACCTCGGGAAAGTCTGCAGCATTTCCAGCGTAAGTTTTGGTTACCCTTTTGAAGATTCAGTACAAAAATCAAAAGGTTAAAGATAATTGAAACATGATGGTGATTGTTTTGACAGGTGGGAGGTTAGGTTCAACAATGTAGGCTTGGTCTTGGGGCTGGCTGGAAATGTGTGCCTCTCCTTGCTCTTCTTTCCTGTCAGTAGAGGGTCTTCGGTTCTTCAACTTTTTGGCCTTAACTCGGAGTCAAGCATCAAATACCACATCTGGCTTGGACACATCACTATGATCCTCTTCACTGCTCATGGCTTGTGTTACATTGTTATGTGGACAGTCACACACAAAATGTCAGAGGTAAGAGAAACAGATCATTTACCCAATTCTTGTTCTTCCCTTCTGCTCCATATTAAGCTGCAGCTTTCTTGCATTTTCTCTCGAATCGCAGATGATCAAGTGGGACACGATTCTGATCTCAAATGTGGCCGGAGAAATAGCTTTACTTGCTGGATTGGCCATGTGGATCACATCCTTGCCTCGAATAAGAAGAAAGATCTTTGAACTTTTCTTTTACACTCACAACCTCTACATCGTCTTCATGGTCTTCTACATCTTCCATGTGGGCTTTTCCTTTTCTTCCATGGTCATAGCAGGATTCTACCTCTTCCTAATCGATCGCTACCTTCGATTCTTGCAATCCCAGCGAAGAGTCCAGCTTGTCTCAGCCCGGATTCTTCCTTGCAAAGCCATGGAGCTCAACTTCTCTAAGAGTCCAACGCTAAGTTACAACCCGACAAGCATATTGTTCATCAATGTCCCCAGCATTTCCAGGCTTCAGTACCACCCATTCACCATCACCTCAAGCAGCAATTTAGATCCCGAGAAAGTGAGCATTGTGATCAAAGCTGAAGGAAGCTGGTCGCAGAAGCTCTACCAGAAGCTATCAGAGAGAGACCATCTTGAGGTCTCTCTGGAAGGGCCTTACGGCCCTTCCTGTGCTGATTATTTGTTAAGGCACGAGGTGCTAGTGATGGTGAGTGGAGGAAGCGGCATAACTCCATTTATTTCCATAATTCGGGAACTTATCTTTATATCCAACACGACAAGCATCATCAAGACTCCTAGGATTGTTCTTGTGTGTGCATTCAAGAAGTTTGAGGATCTTACCATTTTAGACCTCGTCCTTCCAGCTTCTGGTGTGGGCGCTTCCTTTGACATCTCGAGCCTAAATTTCCATATCGAAGCCTACGTGACAAGAGAGAAAGAACCCATTTCAGATGATAACCAAGCCTTCCAAACCCATGTTCAGAACATATGTTTTAAGCCAAATCCACAAGACTCACCGTTTTCCTCAGCTTTAGGCCCAAACTCGTGGCTCTGGCTAGGCTTCATAATTTCCTCTTCTTTCGTCATTTTTCTTCTACTGGTTGGTGTCTTGACACAATACTACATACACCCAATTGACCACAACACTGACATGATGTTCTCCAACACTTCGAGATCTGCCCTTTACATGCTGTTCATGTGCACCTCCATAGCCATGACCTCAAGCGCGGCATTTCTGTGGAACAAGCGACGAAACAGAAAGGAAACGAGACAGATTCAAAACATGGTTGGACCTGCACCACCATCGCCATTACCTGAAAGCTCGTGGTCCTGCGATCTTGATAGGGAGCTTCAAAGCTTTCAACAACAGTCCCTAACAAAAATCACCAATGTGACCTATGGCACAAGGCCTAACCTGAAAAGTAAGTAACTCTCTTGCTTCCCAATTTAAAATCAGAAGCATCAGTTAGAAATAATAAAAATAACAGTACCAACTCTTGTTTTTACCATCACAGGAATACTATTAGACATCAAAGAGCCAAGCGTTGGAGTTCTCACAAGTGGTCCAAGGAAGCTGAGGCAAGAAGTAGCTAAAATCTGCTCATCTGGTCTGGCAGATAACTTACATTTTGAGTCCATCAGCTTCAGCTGGTGAGATCAAGTCCACATGTAATAGCATTTAGAAAATTTTGTGGACACTAAGGTTCCAAGAACTACTTTATGAATAGAAGAAGTATATTCTGTAATCTGTACGCCAAACCAAACTGAGCACATGAACTCAGCAACATCTGATAATACAAGGAGAAGACAAGAGTTCTGGAAAACCATGAAAAGGATACTGTAATTTTACTAAATTTAACTTTTTTCTGGCCTTGTGCCAAGGTTACAATAGCCAGAACAACCTGCTGGCTACAAGAAGATTAAACATAGAGGGCAAGATTAAAGAGGAGTAAATAAGACCAAAACTGCACATCAAGAGGACTGAAATCTTGCCTAGGAGATCAGGATTTTGCTAAAAACTAAATTCCACAGACCAACAGCAAGAAATTTGCAGAATCGAGACGCTTTCCGCCAAGGAAACAAATAAGTGAAAGAAAGAGCATAACCTTGCAACAGACAAAAAAAATCCTATCTACCATCAAATTGAACTACCAAAGCCCAGAGCAGAAGTTGTCAACTGGGCATGAAGGTTGTTTTCAGTTAGGCAGCTTCCTCCTGGAGCACTCCGGTAGACTTGAGGCCTGTGTTATTCACCTTGATCTCTTGATTCAATCTAGGTTGTTGCTCTTGATTCAATCTAGGTGGTTGCTCTTGATTCAATGTAGGTGGTTGCTCTTGATTCAATCGGGGCTGTCGCTCTTGACTCAATCTAGGTTGTTGATCTTGATTGAATCTGGGTTGTTGATCTTGATTGAATCTGGATTGTTGATCTTGATTGAATCTGGGTTGTTGCTCTTGATTCGATCTGGGTAGATCTTTTTCCTCACTACCTCTCCTTGGCAAGACATCCCTAGGTCTTCTCTCGTTACTCCTATTGCAGTCGTCATAATTATTATTTGAGCTCTTTGCCATGAAACAATCTTCTGTATCGTATCGAAACCTCCTCAGCGGGCCATCTGAATCATAGTGCCTCACTCGATGAGTCACATCATACCTTTCCCCGTTTCTCCTTCTATCATCCTCACCGCCTTCATATTTACGCCCCCTGCCAGCTCCAGGCACATCAGCATATCTCCCAGCAGGATGTATCATAGGAGGCCGGAAGCCATCATCAGAGGCATTATTCATTCTCCGCACAGGACGGCCCGAATCAAACCTTTGGTTTGGCCTGAACATCCTTACAGGCGACGATCTTCTTCCTCTGAGATGATCAACCCCACCATTCCGGTCATCGAGCCATCTGGAGTTGCGTGGTGGCGAGAAGCGATTTCCAGGAGGAGACACGAACCCCGCTTCATAACCTGGTTCAAAACCCGGCCTCTGAAAAGGCATCCTCGTCGTCCTCTCCATTCGACCCTTGGACCTGAATTCCGGGGATCTGCTGCGATGCCTTGGACCTTCATTCCGATTTCTTGGCACTAACCACGCTATTGGAGACCGGCTTCTGGATCTTGATCGGGACTTCTTGAAGGGTTGAGGATAATGTGGAGTCACTCTTCCGCGGGGTGGAGATATGCTCCGTTGTCTTCTAGTCATGCGATGAGGCAAGCGATTGGAATACTCAGTTGTCTCGTCTGGTTGCGGTCCATGATACTCCTCCCTAAAGCCGCCTCTATTAATTCCCTGAGGATATCTTCTAAAGCGCCTCCCATCAGGACTAATGTCTCTAACAGGGCCCATTCCCGCAGGCATAACATATGCATCTTCCCTTTCAGGTGGGGATCTCCTCCTAACATGAGGCCGATACACACCATTGGATGACGAATTCATAAAGGGCCTGCGGATACGGTTGTCAACTCCTGTAACTGCATCTGAGATTCCATTATCAGAAGCCATGGCGTACCCCCGGCTCTCCACCACACTTCTCGGTCTCGAGTGCCCAGAATTGTAGGAGCCGTAATTAGTTGGTGAATGACCTCGTTTCGAATTCCTGAAGTTTCCTGGAGGATTGAACGAGTAGCCGCCATTCGGGCTTCTGCTCCGCAAATGGAAGGTGGGTCTCTCTCTTCCCATAGCTTTATCAGAACCGGCCAGCCCTTCAACTCGAGGATATGAATCGTCAAAATAGTCAGACCTGAAACATACAAAATGATTAAAATGGAAGTGATCGGAAAATAGCACGATATGGATGGTGATGGTGATGGTGATGATGGATGTACAAAAATTACCTGCCCCTTCGATCAGGTAAGGCATTCTTCCTGTCTAGGATATCGGTCGATAAACAGCTTCCAGTCGATGACTGCCATTCCCTCCTTGGTGGCGGCTTAGATCCAATGGCTCTGGTGGGAATATTTTTCATATCAAGTTGATCGACACAATCAGCCGAGTGCTTCTTTATTGACCCGCCTTCTGTTATCCCCGATGTTGGATTTGCAGATATTTCAGACCAACCGGATTCCCTCATAGTATCTTCCAAACAATGACCATTTTCAATCACAAGATCAGACACTGCATTTAGTCTGCAGCTATCAGCCTTCGTCTTTTTCTCAATCTCAGCTTCCGAAACGCACACTCCTTTATCACATTCCAATCCCGCTTCCACTTTTCCAGGCATGGTGACAGAGTAATCAGCAGCATCAGTGTCAAATGCTTCTCCATTATCAGAGCCATAATCCACACATTCAGCTTCACCATCGTCATTGTCCCAACGCAGGTCTGTTTCCCTCAACTCTCCATCCTCAAACTGTGAATCGTAACCATCTTGAGTATTATTCTTTGTGCCAATACATTCCGTAGCATCTTGGCATACATCTGAGTCAAAGCTCCCAACAGGATGCTCATCTACGGAAACCTTATCTGTATTACTGGCTGAACTGCTTCCGTTCTTGCTGCACGCATCAGACCTGGGAGCTCCCACACTGGAAGACTCGATATGATGAGGAGACTCGACTTTATCCAGATTAAGAACAACAAGGTCTTCTTTATGCCCATTGCTATCCACAGTTGCCCCTTCACTCTTGGCTGAAAGGCTGGCACACAATTCCTCTCCTTTACTTGTGGGCTCGACTGGAACGGGCGATGGCGGACAGCTCCCTGTGCTCATCCTCTCTTGAGAATTCGTAGCAAACGAGCCTAACATTTTTCCGTCATCTTGAGAATTTTCATTCAAAATGGAGCTGTCGGTCTCACGAGCAACCTTTTCTGGAACAAGTTCACGGGGAGAAGATACATCATGATAAGTCACATCATTATTCAGATTCGAACAGGCGTCATAATCATCCTTTTGTTTGTCATCAACTTCAGGCTCACGTTCGACAATGATGTTTGTTTTGCTGTCCTCTACCATCTGCAAACTCGTACTATCTTCTGGCAAAGAGCAAAGATTCTTGCAGAAAACCTTAACATTGGCTTTTACTTCCTCTCCAACCTCTGTTGAGGATTCCTGAGCCTGATCAGCTGAAGTGGGAGAAGACTTGTCACAGTTCTTATCAATGCTGGAAAAGAACTCTACGTCGTTCATCTCTCTGTCTGATTTGCATACCCCGAGAATCGAGCTCTTCACTTTCATATCCTCAGTAACATCAGATGAAACCAAGCCACCAACAGCACAATTTCCAGTACTTACAACCTTGTGTTCAGTATCTTCCTTCTGTGATTCGCACCATTCTGAGATCTGTAGAATGCCTTCAACGGAATTTGCCTCGGAATCAAATTCAGGAGGCTGCTCCCAAGCATCCATGGAGACATTTAAATCCCAGTGTAGCCTCTCATCGCGCAGTGATGCTGGCCTCTTTGCCTTTCCGTCATCTATGTCACTTTGATGATTCTGCAAACAAACAACAGGGTTATCGTTATTCTTTCCCTGTTCATGCATCGGGTCTTTTTGTGAGCAGTTGATCTTGTCTGATGATGCAACAGTCTCTTGAGGTGGCCCTCCAGAAGTCGATGAATCAATTATATCTCGCTTAGATTCTTCTGCTAATGAACCCTCGGCAATCACAGAATCATCACCAATGCTGTTGCTGCAAGCAGCATCTGCCAGAATCTCAATGCCCGAGAAGTCAGTGGTTTGAGCAAACTTCATTGCAGAAGCAGACCTTGTCTTTAGTTGTTTCTTCGCTGTAGATGTAGAACGAACTTGACTTCTTGAATGCTGACTATTGACAAGTTGGCCGGGCTGTTCAATGGATCGAGGTGGTGGTGATGGAGACCGGAACATAAAACTCCTTTTCTTAATCGGCACAGGCACTATTTTGTCACTGAATCGTCTTCCAAGAACCGCCACTCCAAGCTGCCAGGTAGGCAACATAATTTAGACATCGTGTAAGAAAGAATTCGTATAAAAAGAAGTAACTAAGATATAAACCTTTTCAGATTCAGAAACTGTGGTCTCTGCATCCTCGACCATTTTGCCACTGCTATCCACTAGCTCTGCACCAACTTCCCAGTTCTTTATCGTTTGTTTTCTGGAGCGCCTAGTTCCAGTCCTGTAGCCTTTTGACAATCTATTCCAAGTCAAGTCAGGATCTATAAAATTTGTAAGTTCTAGTCCAACTCTGCTCATCATCATGCTAGTAGGTACAGATCCTTTTCCATCAAGGAATGATCTACCGCGACAAGTCTTGCAGGATGCCGTGGTTCCTAGCTTATTACTAGACACACGAGTAGAAGGCAACCCTCTAGTGCAAGCACAGCTTTGAGTCTGCAAATTGAAACTCCAATTAGAAATGAACACAGTCCAATATGGTAGATCCAGAGGATAAAACAAGTCATAAATTGCATTACTTTACCCCCAATCATACAAACCCCAATTGCACCATCCTAGTGTTTCAGTAAACTCTATTTGAAAGGTTTTTCAGATTTGGGTGAGACTTCAATCCCAAACCCGGTTCACATATGATGAAAATATGCATGTACATGACAATGACGAGAAAAGTAAAAATGTTGATTCACCAGACCTGTAAAACCTAGGCCTAGTTCGATGATGTCCCAACTATTAATATGTCATATGTGAGTGCAAGAAAACACCAATAACTTGCCTTTAATTTAGTTTCCTCAATCTTGTAAGGTACTAGATGGCAAACAATTTCTTCCTAGCAACAGCAAGATACAGAACTTAAAGCCATCACCTTGTCACCTGCAAGATGTACACACATAGATCAACAACAAAGCAAAAATTGAATACAAAAATATATATATATACACTATTGTGAAGCCCAAATTCTGATTTGGGGTCTGTCCACACATGCCAAGATATATATATACACACACTATTGTGACGCCCAAATTCTGATTTCAGGTCTGCCCACACATGCCTGGCAAAATCATATCAAGGCAGATCAAGTTAAGAAGTTCTAAAGACATGCAATAAACTCCTCAGCCCAGATTGTTGCTATGAACAAGGATGGATTCCAAATACTTAAGAGAATCACACCTTCTCTTTCAAGCCATGCAATAAAATGAACTCAATAACATAAACAAGACACCTCAATTAGTTCTTGAGTCCAATAATTTTAATTTGAAGCCCAAAATTAAACAAGGCACGAATTCCTCAGAGCAAATCTCAAGCCATCACTTTCCTCAAAAGTGAGCACGTAGATCTACGACCTCCAGTCTCAAAACATCTTATTGAGAAACTGCGATGAGGGTCTTCATTAGGTTCTTTAAGCTTAAAAGCATGAGCAACAATATGTGGAATAGATGCAAATACCATATCAGCCATATCTTAAGCCTAACACTATAGGGTATATAAATCCATAAAAGATGGAACAGCATCCAAGGAGGTCAAAATCCCGTCAACCATCAGATCGATATCAACCATTATATATTCCCTAGAGCGTTACTAATTGTTCCAATGGCATCCCAATAAGAAACAGAAGTCCTGGAATTGCTTCTCCTATCACCCTCAGCAGATTCATGCTCAGGACTCAAGAGATTGCACCACAAATTAACTTCCACGGATCCAATTGAACTTTTTGAGGGAAAAGCATGTAGCAGATCTAGTTTTTTTTTGTAAAATAAAAATCCTATCTTTCAAGCCCATCAGTACAGAACCAATCAGGCAGAAGCTGCTATGAGCAATTGGAGCAAAGATTTTCTGGGCATGACCCGCTTCCGGTGACAAACAGCTCACAGAAGCCGCAACAAATCGAACCAAACAGATCAATATCAACAGTCATGGAATCGGAGCCAGAGAGTCCAATCTGCGCGAAATCCCCAAAACCCAGATACAAACTCGACAGTCTGAGCAAATCTGAGCCGTTAAAAACTCATCCTCCGCAAAAACGCTCTTAAACAGCCCAACGCCTCTCCGTTTCAAACCCGCCGCCGCGAGCCAACCCACCCGCCGCCGCCAATGGAGCAACGAAACCGCACAAAAACAAACACGCTCATGCCGTGTAGACCACGCGCCGCCGCGTGAATCGCCTCTTCACAGCGAAGAGAAAGAGAACCACAACCACAACCACAAAATTCACGAAAATCAAAAGCTTAGGGTTTTCAGTACCTGTTCGCATAAAAGTCCTCTCTATCTCTCCTCCTCCTCCACCCCCAAAATCCGCCGCCGAAACGACAGAGATCGGCTCAACAAAACGACGAACAATCACCGAAACGACAGCGCCACAGAAACAACCCGAGACTCGATCGCGTTCCGGTTTCGGTCCCTCCGACTCGGCTTTTCCGATTCACCACGCCGCCGCCATCGCCGCCGCGCTCCTCCCCTCCGATCACACGCCGCCGAAACCTCCGATACGCGGTACGGACCGTCCGATTCGCCGAAGACACACCGCCGATCTCGTGAACCCTCCCGCAGGCGATTACTATCTCTCTCTCTCTCCGTCTTCGATCTGGCAAGTTTTTTTTTCTCTTCTTCTTCGTTCTTCTTTGGATCACCACAAACAAAGCCCTTACCCACCACGCATTTATTGTTGACTCTATCCCCGAAATGCCCTCCCAAACCTCCCATATTTACGAAACTGCCTTCCTCGCCTCCCCCTTGCCTATTTCGGTTTTTATTTTTATTTATTTATTTATTTTTCTGAATCTCGATTTGCGTGCCAAAACGTAAAGGTCAATGGTCAAATTGTTCCTTTCCCTCCTCGCGAGGGGTAATATGGGGATTTCGCCTGGGAGCCGCGTTCCCATTGGACGCTGGTTTGTTGTATTTTACGGCCTCGCCTTCGCGATACGATGGGGAGATAGATTGAATTTACCAATCTACCCTCCTCTCCCTAGGGTTTTCATGTGAAACTCTTTCCAGTGATTTGGCGATTTTATTTACCATTGGCAAATGTGAAATATTATTATATCTCCAATTAATTTGTTTTTTCTTCTCGAAGGGTATAATTGTAATTTTTGAAATGTCGGTATCGGTTGCGCACTCGTGTGAACTGAATAATCTTTTTATCTCCAGAAATGTGTGATCGGATCTTAAAGTTATTAATTAATTGACTTACTAAAGTGTTCCGAAATTTCTGAAACGGAATATGATATATGCACGTGTGGTTGATTGCAGCTTCCAAAATGTTATTTACCGACAGGAAAATGGTATTTCCAATCAATTTGTTTTTTTCTGAAGGATATAATTGTAATTTTGAAATATCAGTATCGGTTACAGACATGTGTGAACTGAATTGTCTTTTTATCTCCAAGAATGTTTGATCGAATCTTAAGCTATTAATTAACTTGCTAAAGTGTTCCAGAATTTCCGAAACAAAGTATAGTATCTGCACGTGTAGTCGATTGTAGCTTCCAAAATGTTATTTAATAGAAATAATTTGCATCTCCGAGCTGTTTGTTTTTTCAAAAGGATATAATTGTAATTTTAAATGCCATTATCGGTTACACATTCGTGTGCACTTAATGACCTTTTTATCTCCAGGAATGTTTGATCGAATCTTAAAGTTATTAATTAACTTACTAAAGTATAAAGTATTCTGACACATCAGAAACAAGATATAAAATATGCACGTGCGGTCGACTGTAAATTTATTGAAAAAGATAATCATTAATAATTCTGAATATAACCGACATCTATTTAAAGCGTTATAAAACAAAATATACCAGTTATGCATATGTAATCATTCAAACAGAGTAATCAATCAAATTTTATTTTATTAATCAATAAACTATATTTTTATGCACGTTTTCGATATAAACCTTGAGATGTGTGAATATATTTTTTCACTGATAATCCTAATTCAATTGTTTGTTTCAAGATTTAAAGTCATTATTTCATATATGTTAAAGTAAACTCTTTATCACATAATCTGAAGTTATAAATAAACATTTTTTGAAGTTAAATCGAATTTTATTTGATAAATAACAACTAACTCGTATAAAGTCAGACAACTGAAGTTACAGTTATTGTTAGCTAATGGATAATTGGTCAATTCGTGAGTTACTTTATTACAAGATCTACGAGCAAAATATAAAGAGATATCGAATAATATTTGCGGAGACTTATGATGTTAATTAATAGTTTAAGAAAACTCCAAATTTCCTAAATGTCTATGGGAAAATGAAAGATTTTAGCAAATTACTAAGGGAATCATAAAAGCTGTCTAAAAGGAATTAGGTATCTTAATTGCCTTATTTGTGTATTGTCTTCTTGTATAAATACTACATAAATGCAGATTCTTTGTACACATCATCGTGAGTTGTGAAGAACAAGAATTTAAAAATATTGGCTAACCGTGGATATAGACAAATTAATCGATGAACCAATTAAATTTATATACATTTTCCTTATAATATAAAATTAGAAGATGCGAGTGAAGTAGTAGACAACGTTGTAAAAACGTTAGGCGCACTAGTCTGGCAAAAATAGCCTTTCGAGAATTAATTAGAGATTAATAAAATATAAATCAAATTAAAAAATAAATTAAAGTTTTTAGAGAATTAATTAAAAATGCGGGGATTAATCGGATTGTTATATAAATTATTTTTATTGGAAAGCACACAAATATATAATTTATGAACCAGTTTCAATATATTTTTTGAATGAAAAAATGAATTTTATTAAGTTAATAGCAACTAACTCGATATTAAGTTAGACAATTATAGGTACATATGATGGGACAGACTCGTCGTCATTATAATCTCAGCTTCTGATAGTGAACAAGATGAAGTAATGTAGTTAATGAGTAATTTCTCAAGTACCAATATTGCACTAATATGATTGAATTACTCGTTTAGGAGAATCATATTCTACTATAGTGCCTTAGTTGAGTTTACGTTGGTTTATATGATTGTTAAGGTACAAATTTATTTGGTATGAATCAAATGCCATCTCACCATATGCAATAACAATAATAATATAAGAATGCGACACAAATTATAAAATTAATATTGCGTAATTAAGATCTTTAACGGGGACACTTCAACAATTAAACATCAGGTGAGAAGGTAAACGAGCCGATCGAGTCTCATTTTGGCAGGGTTCGGCTTGTGAAAATTGTGTTTGGCTTGAGCTCGACTCGGGCTCGAACGAGTTTATGCAACTAAGCTCGAGTTCGGCTCGAAATAAAATAGACAAGCTCGAGCTCGTCTCAATTCGGTTCGCTTAAATTTCAATATAAATATTCATTAAAAATTAAATAAATAATAAGTAATTCATTAAACAATACATGAGTCAACTTGAAATTGGCTCGACTTGATTCAGTTCGTCTAGTTCTATCATAAAATTTGTATTCAAATTTTAAAAGTATATTAATATCAACATATAATTAATTGAGTACTAAACGAGCCGGCTCGCGAGCCTATTGAACCTTAAACGTTAGGCTCAAACTCAATTATAACAATTATGAACCGAATATTTAACGAGCAGAGCTCGAACAATTCGTTAAAAGCTCGACTCATTTACCGTTAATCCCGGTAGGATATAATGGAGAAAGTTTTATGAGTAGATAAGGTTTAAAATAATTTTTTTTTAAATATTGCACAAGGAAGGATAAACCAAGAAAACCTCAGAAAATCAATTATTTTTTTTATAAACTCGTTTATATAACTTATAAGTATAATTTCAATCACGGGGACAATATTAACATTACAAAAAAGCTTAGTAAAGGAAATCAAACGAAAAGTGAATGGCGTGAGTCTTAAGTAACGCCAACAATCTTTTTTATTTAGTTTGTGTCACATGTATCAATCAACCCATCTCCTAATTTGATGAATGTAAAGAGAGAGAGAGAGATTTGAAAGAAGAGGAAAAAAACATGTGATTATGTAACTGTTGCTTCTAAAATATAGTTTCTATGGTATTTCTGAAACACTCCAACACTAGCTTCTGACTCGTGCAATGCGTAAATAAATGTGATATTGTGATTCTAAAGTGAATAAAAATTTATGATAAACTTTATAAATCATAAATCACAAACAAAATCAGTTCACATTTATTTCAACTTTGTGTTGGTAAAGTAATAGAATCTAAAGCTCCCAAGTATAAATTATTAGAGATCCCCCAATATATTTAATAAAATTTAAATTTAAATAAGTTCATAATGACATTCTGGAATAGACGGATAAAAAAGTATTCGGCTCGAGCTCGGGCTCATTCGAGCTTACACAACTAAGCTCGAGTTCAGCTCGAAATAAAATAAACAAGTTCAAGCTCGTCTTGATTCGCTTCATTTAAATTTCAATACACATATTTATTAAATAATGACAAGACAATTTGAAATTGGCTCGTCTAATTCTAAATATTTATTGAAATGTCAAAACACTATTAATATATAATTAATTAAATATTAAAGGAGCCAGCTCTCGAGCTTGACTCGTTTATTAAACGAGTCCAATCTTAAACTTGAATTTGACTAAACCTCAATTATAACGAGCTGAGCTCATTTACAGCCCTAGGGACGGGTAGAGAAAACTCACCTATAAGCATACTTATAAATTACGATTTCAAACTCTGAAATAAATACATCTCTAGTAGAATCTAAAGCTCACGACCATAAATCTATGAATTCATAGTAAAAAAAATTGCATCTTCAGTATAATTTAAGGCTCATGAATATAAAATTGTGATTTCAAACTCTAAAAATTGCATCCCTATTATGAAGATTTAAATATGTATCATTCCTGTTATGGGTTGATGTGAGACTCACCTTTCATATTGGAAGAGAAGAGAAAGGAAAAGAAACATGCTCACGACAGCGACAATGTTTTTTCCCATTATTCTCTGTTAATATGAGAATATGCTCTCCAAGAGCAATCAACATCCTATAACAGTTCACACCAAAACCTAAGAAATCAGAGGCAAAATCAAGATAATTTACACAAAATCTTATATTTTATGACCAGTTTATTATTTTATAATCTTAAAATAGACATAGACTGTCCAAACTTCTAATAGACTGTTCGAACTCGATTTTCTAAATATTCAGTTTAAGTTTCATATAATTAAGATTGAGCTGAGAGTGAATTTGATTTAATAGCGTAACAGAATTTAGTTTGACTATATTTATTTTTGAACCAAATCATAACAAATTTAAAGTTACCTCTATAATTGGACTGTGTTTAAACCAAGATAAGTGAGAATAGGGATTAGTCACTACTCATTAGATCATGCCCAAAATGTCAACTGTTGACTTCTGAAAAATGAACAGAATAGTAGGCTCTCACTGTCACTCACACTAACCATGGAGTCTTCATTCTATCATAATCTTATTGGTCTAGACATTTAATTACAAGACAAAAGTGATACGTAACAAATAAAATTAACTCTGTAATTATAACATCTGATTTAATGACAAGTAAAAATCTTTCTAGTCATTTAATCTAATTTAATGATACAACTAAGACCATAATGATATGAAAGAGAGAAAATCCTAACCATAGTTAAGATTGGAGAAGTCATGATTCATGAATGTGATTCTTGTGTTGTTTTAACAATCATAGATTTTAGTTCTCCGTTAATTCTTAAATTTATTTATTTTATTTTATTTTTTAATTAATTCTTGATTCATTTTTAGAAGACATTTTTTGTCCGACTAACTTTCTAGACGTTTTTCGAAGAGGTTGAGGTCGTAGGCGTCAGAGAGGCCTTGCCATGGGCAAAAGGAAACAACTGGACGGACGTGATAGTTAAATCAGACTGTTTGAGGGTCATGGCTCACGTCAGAAGAGAGAAGCATACGAGAAACATGTTCGGAGGTATTATCTACAATTGCAAGCGTATTCTCTCTAGTCCAATAATAGATTTCTCATTAGTGTTTGCTCGACGATCTTGTAATAAAGTGGCTCACGAATTGGTCAAACATGTTTTAACTAACAATAGCTGAGATTAGGGTGAGCGGTATGTCCCACAACTGTTGTTTCAGCTGTCCGGCTTAATGCGGGTTAGTTGCTATAACATAAATAAAATTTGTTTTCAATTAAAAAAAATATAAAAAAAATAAAGGGAGCCATCAATAAATTCACAGAATTCCCATACCTTCCTTCTTCATATTATTACCATAAACATTTTAAGGAAAATAGTAGATAATGATTTATTATTTGCCTTTTGGCATAATTCTTCTATTTCCTTTTCTTTGATCCCTTTCCTATGGTTTCTTCTACGCGTTACTTTTATTCCACGGAAGGAACCCCACCATCACCTGTGGGTCCCACGCGTCCCTATAAGTCAATCAAATTGACCATAAAGTCCTTCGTTTTCGTTGTTTTTACACAACAGCCCCAGACCATCCTAGCCGTTCATCCAAATCTCAGGGAGCACCATCCGACGGCTCATAAGCAAGCGTGTCAATAATCCCCTCCACGCAGGAACTTAGTCCCCCACCACCATCATTACGAAATGACTGCGTGACTCACTAGTTTCAAAATGGTGTACCAAAATGACTTTGTTGCTAGGTCAAACACAAGAATGGTAACATGACTTGAGTTTTAGTTTTAGTCCCACTGACTCGTACTTGAGGCCCAATTAGGAATGACAAAAATTTCGGTACTCTATGTCCCGACCCAACGGTATAAGAAAGGAGATCACTAAATTCACCTCAAACTCGTGCTTTGTTATCATCTCTGACGATGCAAAAATCTTCGAATCCGATGAAGAATCATTAAATCCTTACTCTAACCGACTCCCGACGTTACCCTGCTATGTTCCAAGAGAAATTCCACTTTCTTCATAACTCGACCAAAATCATATTTAAAATATTTATTTATTCATTAAAAGTTACTTAATAGTGTAAGGTTACAAAAATACCTAAAATCTTGACTAATGCAAGATTAAGTAGATTGAACTCGTATTGACCAACCGAACTAACTTTAGTGAGCAAATTCGGGACATCTTGCCATTCTAATCAATGTAGTAAAATTCTCCGAGTAGTCCCAGATTAATCCTTATAAAGCTCTTTCCGACTAATTAGCATCCAGAGATATTTACAAAACTAGTCCCTAATGAATCTTTTAATTCGATTAATCTATGATTAATCCCAATAAAACCCTCTCCAATCGACTAAACATTTTTTACGACATTGATCCTAATCAATAAGTCAAATATGTTCACTGAGAGGTATTGATCATCTCTGGGCGACATGTTCGTAATTAACATACTCAATAGCTTGACTGAGGACATGAACTATTTTAACTCACCCTCAAAATTTGCGGAACTAAACTAAGAGTTTCTAAAACTTTAGGACCATGAACTGACCGAACACTCCAAAAAAAGTTATATTCCATAGTAACTCTTACCCGACAAATCCGTTGCCCTCGATGCCCGTTTGGTCCTTGAGAGCAACAGGTGTCCTTGGTGCTTCGGTGAGTCCACATTACCACAACTGTTTTTGTTCTTTTCTTGCAAAAAGTCTATAAGCAACCCTTCTTCTGGAAATTGCAACACACCACACACCAAAGCGTGTGACTTGTGACTTTCCTCAAAAATGACAAAAACGAAGCTACAAATATGCGTCCAAATTAGAACTAGTACAAGGAAGGAGAGGCGCGAACACGAACCTGTGTGTCAGCAAATCCAGCTGCTTTCTTGTTCACCCTCCAAAAAGCCTGTCTTAAATCTTCCTGATAACATGGTGTTCATAGCAGTAACAAGAACAAGAACAAGAATAGATAGTGTGAACGTGGACGTGATGCCTAGATTTTCATGAATCGGAGACTCGAAACCGACTTTACAGATCAAAGGCATAGAGTAATGGGGTTGTATTATCGACTAGGTATCGATTCGTGGAGGGAATATTAGTATATGCAGAAGTCGAGACAAGAACTTGTTTTATTGCATAAAATTGAAAGAATCACACTTCAGTACTCACCTAGTCGCTTTTTCTCTCTTTCCCCCTATATGGATCCTTCCTAGTTTCCACCTTTGGGGTTTTATCCTCCAAAATTGGGAAAAGGAATCAGTTGTGAGAACAAATTGTTTTAAGGATATAAGATGATTGTGTTGATTTGGTCTAAAAACTAAGTCTACGGTTGAAAACTTGATCAGAACAAGAAATGACGTTTTCAGTAAGATTTCGCAAAAATAGCGACTTCATCTGCTGGTTCGCTGGTCATCAGGCATGACTTAGTCCCCGGAGGCTGTTCAAAGGGGAAACACCTGATAGTTGCTCCGGTTTCCTCTTTCACTCTCGTCTCATCTTCATTACTACACCGAATAATCAGAAAATGTCAACAACAAAATGCAGGAGTAATAAAGTTATAGGTATTTAGGACCGAAAACGTTACAAAACCTATATACCTAGCTGACCAAGGACCCCTTGCCCATTTGCCTTGGGAAATTGCTTCTTTGAGTTCTTCATATGAAGTCACATCCACAATGTTACTGTAAAAGAGTACCCTCTTTGTTAACGTAAAACACCAAACAAATCCCACATTATTAAACGGTATCTTAAAATATAGGGATAATTACAGATACCTCGGCTTTTTTAGTTACGCTCAGGAAACTCATTTAATCTAACAAATTTGGTGTGTAAGAAGTCCAAAATCCCTCACTACCTAATTTCCAAATTGAGCAACTATTTGATGATGTATGAAACAACCCATTTACCCCAGTTGAATAACAACTTGTACTTGTTATTCAAGGACACAATAGTCTTTTACAGAAAAATGAAAGCACCAAACAAATCCCATAATGTTACTGTAAAAGAGTACCCTCTTTGTCAACACAAAACGCCAAACAAATCCCACACTATTAAAACGATATCTTAAAATATATGCAGTTGATTTAATCCCTAGATAAAGGGAAATGTCAATTCTTATGCATCACTTCAATAAAGTGAACATTGGCTGTAATGAATGAACAGAATGAAAAGGAATTTTGACATTATAGCCGGGTTAACAACAGTTCATTGATGGAGAACAAAAGCGCACCTGTCACGAAACGATATTGCCTTTTCCAGTAGAGATGACTGGACCTCGTCCAGTTTGTCTTTGACATAAGCCACTAGAGTAGACGGTTCCATAGATATTCCAAAAACTTTTCCTTGCTTACCAGGGACATCCCTTCTAGATATGACCACACTTGAACTTGAAACATCACGAGGACCAATTTCAATTCTCAAAGGTACACCCTACAAAATCCAATGTTATTATTAAAGAGATAAAATAGCTTCATCATTTTCAAACCATATATCATAACGGGATCAAAAAGTACCAAGAGAACAGCATAAAAGGAAATAAGCACCCCAAAACTATTATAAAAAACTAAGACTAGCAACAGGAAGTTGATAGGGTCTTTTCACATGTAAGAGATATTGCCTTTTTCACAACTCCTCACTAAAAAATTTAAGTTTTCCAAGGTTATATATATGAGCAACAAAAACCAAAAACGCAAAAATATCTTATGATTCTTCCTATAACCTGTTTGAAATTGTATCACATATTCCTTTAACCTCTACATCACAAGTAACTCGCAGATAGAACAACTAGTGCTTAAGACCATTCTAGATTGTGATTAGATCTCAGAAATAAAGGTAGACCAGAAGCCTGAAACAAAGAGTAAACTTAACAAACCTTCATCTCCCAAAAATTGAACTTCCACCCTGGCGTTCTTTGTTCGGAATCATCCAGTTTAACTCTAATTCCTGCAGTTTGTAGAACATCTTTGACAGATGATGCAGCATCTAGTACTCCTGCTCTCTCGTCAGGTTTCTTCCATATTGGTACAATTATCACCTAGAACGCATGAAAAAATCAAGTACAGAACGGCAAGATTGACAAACTAACTTAAACCAGCAGCATCATACTGACTCTAGAAATCATTAGTAAGTGCACACATATTGACTTCAATGATACAAACACCAAATTTACCTGTATAGGTGCAACCTTTGGAGGAAGCATCAAGCCAGAATCATCGCCATGTGTCATGATAATACCCCCAACAAAGCGGGTACTAATAGCCCAAGACGTCTGCCACACGTGTTGCCTTTCTCCATTTTCATCTGTGAACTGCAAACGTTCACAATTTGGTCAAACATGTCTTTCATTGACGGACAATATGCCACAAAATATGAGATATAAAGATTTAATCCTAATAAGGAGCAAGTCCAAATATATAAAAGAATATGGATGGCATATATCGAGACTTGAGAGTATAACTGATGCCATGCAAATTAGAGAAACAAATGATAGCCCAAATTTGGTAGGATTTCATGTCAAATCCTGTATTCTTTTTGTTACTGGAGGCAAGCAATTAAGAAGGCACTAAGCACTGGAAGAACTCATACAAGACAATTTACCTATAACCTGTGCCCTGACCGATAAAAATTATTGACATAATTCAAATGATAGAACACATTATCCTAATTTCATACGAAAGCATGCTAGAACATGGATAAGACGTCCTTCCTGACATAGTTCAGAGAGGCTCAATATAATACTCTACAACATGTAGCACCCAAGCAGCCACAACAGGATGTGAGTTGCAAAAAGATCACAAAAGAGAGAGAGCATCCATTCGATTTGGTGTCTACTTTCTTTTTCTTACTCATATATCGGTTCCAATGTATGGAAGGAATCATAAACCACAATTTCTTCTCAGTGTATAGTTGGGAAGAATATATTTTCTGAATGCATTAACAGAAACAACATTCTTGCCACAATGGCAATATTCCACTCAAATTATAACGCTTTAGTTTGCTGAAAACTTTTAAGAAAGTGAGCATATGTCTACTTAAACTTAGACTCATTATAACTAATAATTAACTTCTGCAACCACCATAAATGGTGTTCTTTTCAATCAATTGATTAAAAAAATGTGGTACACGTTCTCACAAATATGCACCTGTGTTCCAAAAGCCCGAGAGAAGTTTTGCCCAAGGTTGTGGCTTGTCCCGGCCTGTAATGCTTTTCGATCACCCATCATAGCCTCTATTGTATAGGTCTTGGAAGCACCAGCAAATGTTTCCATCTTCGATTTTCTACCTGGAATAACAGGTATTGCCGTATGCTCATAAGCAAATCTCGTATAGATATCGATCATTTGTAAGGCCTGCGGTAAGCAACAAAATGATGTTATAGTGCACCAATGGTTCAATTATTAGAGCAGATTTAAGTAGATTAGATGCAAACCTCCTTTTCTGCCTCTTCCGGAGTGGCATGAGCAGTATGGCCTTCTTGCCAGAGAAACTCTAATGTCCTCACAAATGGTTTTGTACGCATCTCCCACCTTGTAACATTAGCCCACTGAACCAGATTAGGAGCAAAAGTTAGTTCACCAACAGTATAACTGGAGGAATGCAAACAAAAAGACAGCATAGAACCTGGTTAATCATGAGTGGTAGGTCACGATGGCTATGAATCCACTGAGTAAACATGTGATTCACTATTGTTTCACTTGTGGGTCGAACCTGCCAGAGCCTCAAGGAGTGCCACAATCAAAGCCAAACCTTAGGCCAAGTGATTTTTTAACTTGAACAAGAGCATATATACGTAATATGTTCATCGTAAAACACCAAATACAAAAACAGGTTGATAAACTATACATATACAAATCCCAATTTAATTTTACTTTTGAAAAGAATACATACCACAAGTTTTTCTTCAAGTTCCTTCCCTCCACCAATTGTCACAAGTGCTAGTTCTGGACTGAAACCCTCAACATGACTAGCTTCTTTCTCTATGAACGAGTATGGTATAAACTGCAATCAAGACCAGGATCCTTCAGGAAAGAAAATAAAAAAGGGCTTCCAATGTGCAACAATTACATTTAGAATTTGATTCAGTGGAGGAATCTGGAAGATATTCACATTGAACTAGTTACTCATCAGCTATGCACCTCTGCTGCATATTTCACAACTTCGCTAATTTCACATATGTATCAGAACTGCATGTGGCGTCAACGTCTAGATTGGAGAGGCACCATCATGAAAGAAGAGGATACTCTGAATTTGTTCTACAAAAGACATTCTGTCCATATAGAAAACCTAAAATTTTATGCAAGTATTTGAAATATGGGGAACCTTTAGGGCATGTTTCTAGAAGTTGAACTGGAACTTTGTGCAGAAAGCTATCGTAGAACAGCTAAAGCACTACTCCTGTGATACAGTAATAATACTGCCAGGAAATTAAGTTGATGTCCGTGCTAACAGATATAGTAATTAGAACAGAGTGGCTGTAGGCTCTGGTGGATTTTTTTAGTAAAATTGACTGTTAAGATGTCCAAATACAGTACAGCATATACAAAATTATCAAACTCATCCTCATATATCTAAAAGTTCAAGCCGATAGAACTGTTTTATGGATTATAGAATGACGATTACTATTATTTAAACAAATGCACTTAGATCCAAAATCACACTACATAAGCATATGCAATTGCCTACAAAACATTATGACGTAAAAGAACAATACCACCGAAATCCATGGGACACCCAAACAGGTAATAAATTCACCATTTATTTTGATGCAGCAAACTGGAAATTGTTGGCATCGACAAAATTATGCGATTAAACTGATTTGGGATTTACGTCAGAGAAACTCCAATGAGTCCCCTAACTAAATTCGAGCTCATATTCTTATTTCACTTGTCAAGAACAAAAATTAGCTCATGACATATCAATGAGTACAACTGAGTAGTTTCTGTACACTGAACAACAAAAATCATCAGAAGCTCACCTGTGGGAAGTACATGTTACTGTGACCAGTCTCCTTGAACTTCACATTCAAATAATCCTGCCAAAAGTAACAAGAGAACCAACGAAATTACTCAGCAACTCAATGGTTGACTATGTTGGGTTTGTGGAGACTTTCCTATTTATTTAGGGAAGCCACAATTTCCTAATTGCATTAGGATAATGAATTAGAAAAGAACTCCTAATGTGCAAAGAATTAGGAATTCTAGGTCTTTCTTAATTCCCCCTAGTCTTGCACTATAAATACATGTACTTGTAATCCCATGATTATTCATGAGTTGAGAGCAATAATAAGAGAGTAGTGTGACCGTGGACGTAGGCAATTTGCCGAACCACGTAAATCCTTGTGTTCTTGTGTGATTGTTCCTTATTTCTCTTGGTTACTTTTGCTAGAGAATTGTTCCACGTTGTTATATACCCCAACAACTGGTATCAGAGGCTAGGTTCGTGGCAAGTGGGAGCAATGGCAGAAGAAGGGAAAGTTCGAATCGACAAGTTCGACGGAAGGGATTTTGGATTCTGGAAAATGCAAATAGAGGACTATTTGTACCAGAAAAGGCTACATGAACCTTTGTCAGAGACCAAACCGGAGAAGATAAGTCCGAGCGACTGGGCGTTGCTAGATCGGCAGGCTTTGGGTGCGGTGAGATTGACATTGGCAAAGAATGTTGCATACAACGTCATGAAGGAGACAACTACCTACGGACTCATTAAGGCGCTATCAAATATGTATGAAAAGCCGTCTGCATCAAACAAGGTATATTTGATTCATCAATTGGTTAATACGAAGATGAACGAAGGTGCTAGTGTTACTGATCATGTGAACGAGTTTAATACGATACTATCGAGATTAGTGTCAGTGAATATTAAATTCGATGATGAGATACAAGCCCTGTTGTTGCTATCATCTTTGCCTGAAAGTTGGTCAGGAACCGTTACAGCAGTTAGTAGCTCAACTGGAACTACTAAGCTATCGTTCGAAGGAGTGAGAGACTTGATTCTCGGGGAAGATATCCGAAGAAGGAATCAAGGAGAGTCGTCTGGCTCGGCGTTGAACGTAGAAGGGAGAGGTAGAAAGTCTGAAAGGGGAAAGAGTAAGGGTCGTGGAAGATCAAAGTCTAAAAAGCGAGGCACAAACGCAACTTGTTGGAACTGCCAACAAACTGGTCACTTCAAGAGTCATTGTCCAAACCCGAAGAAGGAAAGCAAGCAGGACAACTCGGTAAATGCAACGGAGGAATTCGAAGACGATGCTTTGATCTGTTGTGTAGAGAGTCCAGTTGAATCATGGATCATGGATTCAGGTGCGTCCTTTCATACTACCCCTTGTAAGGATTTGTTAGTGAACTTTAGACCTATAAAAGGTAAAGTTCATCTAGCTAATGATCAGACGGAAGAGATCATGGGTATAGGAGATGTGAACCTCAAGACTACCATGGGTACGATTTGGACGTTGAAGGATGTCAGGTATATCCTCACCATAAAGAGAATGTTGATCTCGGTGAGTCAGTTAGACGGTTTAGGATACAAGATAACCTTTGAGAACGGCAAATGGAAGGTATCAAAAGGGAATCTGGTCACAGCTCGCGGTTGGAAGAAAGGAACTTTGTACATGGCGGAGATGCCAGTGGAGAGGGTTAATGCAGTCACTGATGAGGCTAATCCTTCAACTCTATGGCACCAAAGGCTTGGGCATATGAGTGAGAAGGGGATGAAGATGCTAGCTTCAAAAGGGAAGTATTTAATACCTTTAAGAAGTGGAAAGCTGCTGTTGAAAATGAAACCGACTTAAAAGTGAAGTGTTTAAAGTCTGACAATGGTGGTGAGTATAGTAGTGATGAGTTTGAGGATTATTGTGCTGAGCATGGTATACGAATGCTGAAGACTGAGCCTGAGACACCTCAGCATAATGGTGTTGCTGAGAGGATGAACAGAACGCTTAATGAGAGAGCGAAGAGTATGAGGATTCAAGCAGGATTGCCCAAGAAGTTCTGGGCGGATGCAGTGAGTACAGCAGCGTACCTCATAAATCGTGGACCCTCAACTCTTTTGGGATTCAAGATCCCTGAAGAGGAATGGCGTGGAAAGGAGGTAAATCTTCAACACTTACGAGTCTTCGGTTGTGATTCTTATGTGCGAGTGAAAGATTCTGACAGAGACAAGCTTGATCCGAAAGCAAAGAAGTGTGTATTTATTGGCTACGGTTCTTATGACATGGGGTATAGATTCTGGGATGAATCAAAAAGAAAAGTTATCAGAAGTAGAGATGTCACATTCTATGAGAATGATGCACACAAGGATCACTGCGGGGCAGAATCAGATGTCACAAAAGAAGGAGAAGACAAGGAAGAAGCATTGTTGGAAGACATTACTGAAGATGATCTTGCAGGCAACAGTCAAAGTTCAGTGCACAGAAATAATGAGGAGATAGTATCGACTACCCCAGTGGCTGAAGTGAGGAGATCGAGCAGAGTAACGAGACCTCCCGAACGGTTCTCTCCGTCACTACATTATTTGCTGTTGACTGAGAATGGAGAGCCTCAGTGCTACACAGAGGCGGTTCAGATGGATGATTCGGTTAAGTGGGAGTCAGCCATGAACGAAGAGATGATGTCTCTTGAAAAGAATGAAACTTGATCGTTAACTAAGTTACCAGCTGGGAAGAAGGCTTTACAGAATAAATGGGTGTTCAGGTTCAAGGAAGAACATGATGGCAGCAAAAGATACAAGGCAAGGTTAGTGGTCAAGGGTTTTCAGCAGAAAAAAGGCATTGATTACAACGAGATATTCTCTCCAGTAGTCAAGATGACTACTATCAGACTTGTGTTGGGTATCGTGGCCGCAGAGAATCTTCATCTAGAGCAGTTAGACGTCAAAACTGCGTTCTTACATGGCGATCTTGAGGAAGACATTTACATGGTACAGCCAGAGGGTTTCTGGATAGCTGGAAAGGAAGATCTAGTTTGCAAGCTGGGTAAAAGCTTGTATGGTCTAAAGCAAGCACCAAGACAGTGGTACTTGAAATTTGACGATTTTATGATGAGGAGTGGATACACAAGATGTGTCATGGACCATTGTTGCTATGTCAAGCACTTCAAGGGATCCTACATCATATTATTGTTGTATGTTGATGACATGTTGATTGCAGGCTCTAACATGGTGGAAATCAACAAGTTGAAAAGACAGATGTCTGAAGAGTTTGAGATGAAAGACTTAGGTGAAGCGAAGCAGATACTCGGTATGAGCATTAGCAGGGATCGATCTGATGGTAGTTTGAAGTTATCCCAAGAGAAGTATATTGGGAAGATTTTGAACAAGTTCAGTCTCCAAGATGCCAGGGTTAGGAGTACACCGCTGGGAAGTCACTTCAAACTCACTTGAGAGCAATCACCTAAGACGGATAAGGACATGGAAGAAATGACTAAGGTCCCTTATGCATCGGCAGTAGGCAGTTTGATGTATGCGATGGTATGCACAAGACCAGACATTGCGCGTGCAGTGGGAGTTGTTAGTAGATTTATGTCTAATCCAGGAAGAGAGCATTGGGAAGCGGTCAAGTGGTTGTTTCGCTACTTGAAGGGGACTTCAAAGGTTGCACTACACTTCAAGAAGAAGGACGTGATCCTAGAAGGGTTTTCTGATGCAGACTTAGGTGGATGCCTGGATACAAGGAAGAGTACTACAGGGTACATCTTCACCTTGGGCGGCACAGCAGTTAGCTGGATGTCACGACTCCAGAAGAGTGTTGCTCTTTCAACCACAGAAGCAGAGTACATGGCTATTTCAGAAGCTGGGAAGGAAATGATTTGATTGAAAAGTTTTCTGGAGGAGTTAGGCAAGAAACAATCGGACAGTTCTTTGTATAGTGACAGAGCGCTATTCACCTTGCCAAGAATCCTGTGTTTCATGTTAGGACGAAGCATATTCAGTTGAGATATCACTTCATCATGGGGTTGATGAGTGATGGCACTTTGTCCTTAAAAAAAGTCCTTGGGTCAAAGAATCCTGCAGATATGTTGACCAAGGTGGTTACAACTGAGAAGCTGAAGCTATGTATAGCTTCAGTCGGTCTTCACGGTTAGTGAAGAGAAGGCGTCACACTAACTCTAGAGCTTATTGCGGAGATCGTTGGGCGTGTTACTGGAGATACATGATTGAGGGTGAAGACGTGTGAAGACAGTCTCCAAGTGGGAGATTGTTGGGTTTGTGGAGACTTTCCTAATTATTTAGGGAAACCACAATTTCCTAATTGCATTAGGATAATGAATTAGAAAAGAACTTCTAATGTGCAAGGAATTAGGAATTCTAGGTCTTTCTTAATTTCCCCTAGTCTTGCACTATAAATACATGTATTTGTAATCCCATGATTATTCATGAGTTGAGAGCAATAATAAGAGAGTAGTGTGACCGTGGACGTAGGCAATTTGCCGAACCACGTAAATCCTTGTGTTCTTGTGTGATTGTTCCTTATTTCTCTTGATTACTTTTGCTAGAGAATTGTTCCACGTTGTTATATACCCCAACAGACTAGTCTCTCGATCACCAGCAACAATTGAATACATCAGCTTATCACAGACAACCAAAACAAACCATAAATCAAATCACCTGACAGTTCGCAGATCATTTCAATTTCAATTTCTCTTCATGGACAAACAAAATGTACATCCAAAACTAACACGAGCTTCCAGAAATCACATGAACACAGCAAATAATCACAGACAAGCAAAACAAACCAGAAACCAAATCACTCCACACTCCGATAATTTCAATTTCAATTTCTCATCACATTCAAACAAAACGCACATCCAAAACCACCAGGACTTTCCAGAAATCACCTGAATCGCTCCCCATATAGTGTATCCATACTTTCTAATCACCATAGTTCCTCAAACCAGACCATAATCCGCAAGCTCAATAGTTCATTTGTCTCTCAATTACCAGCAACAATTGAATACAGCAAATAATCACAGACAACCAAACCACTCCATACCCAACAGTTCACTGATCATTTCACATTCAACTTCTCTTCGCATTCAAACAAAATGCACATCCAAAACCAACACAAGCTTCCCGAATACATCAAACAGACACAAACAAACCAGAAACCAAATCACTCCACACTTAGAACACTTCACTGGTCATTTCAATTTCAATTTCAATTTCTCATCACATTCAAACAAAACTCACATCCAAAACCAACAGGACTCTCCAGAAATGAAATCACCTGAATCGCTTCCCAAATGGCGTATCCGTACGGCCTAATCGCCATAGTCCCTCGCACCGGACCGTAATCAGCGAGCTCCGCGCTCGCGATGATATCCAGATACCAAGCATTGAAGTCCTGAGACCGAGGCGTGACGGTGAGCTCCTGAACGCGATCCTTCTTTCCCTCCTCCGGGACGGTGCTCCGGGAAGAGAAGCCGGCGGTCGCCGGCGACCTGAAGATGCTCCGGCGGCGGTGGCTCCGCCGCAGAAAGGCGGAGGAGCGGAGAGAGCCGGAGGGAGATGAGACGAGGAAGGCGAGAGGCGAGAGCCTCAGAGACACGGCCATTGGTGCTCTCTGCTCGGTGGTTTTGGGTTTTTCGCAAAGACGCTTCTGCGAGCGAAAGGTGTGGGTGGAGATATGTGATGAGGTCTCGGCGCGGGTGCACAGTAGCTTAGGGTGGACTCGACCGCACCGACGCGTTTCCGTTTCTAGGCTGTTTTTGACCGTTGGATTGATGGTCAAATTATAAGACAATGGGATAATTCCAGATATCACCCCCTAAAATATACCAAATCTCACTCAACACCCCTAAAACCATTATTCTCACTTGCACCCCCCTAAAATGGGCAAAAATCTCAGTTATCAAAAATTTATCGTAAAAAGGCAAAAATACCCCTCCCCCTCACCTCCTCTCACCATACCCTCTCTCTTTTCCCTCCCTCCACCGTCGCCGGCGAGCCTCCCTCTGGTCAATCCCCTCCACCACCGCCACTCCTGGCGCCACCTCGAACACCTCCGCCGCCACTGTTCAGCCTCGCTTTCCTCCCCTCCTCCGCCCCTCCATCTTCGTACTCTCTTGTGTTGCAAGGCCAGGACAGTGGACACGCGGCGGGAAGGGATTGGCCGAAGGGAGGGTCCGGCGGGGCAATTTCGGTTATGGAGAGGTGAGGGAGTGGTGAGGGAGATGGGTATTTTTGTCTTTTTTCAATAATTTTTTGACAACTGAGATTTTTACTCATTTTAAGGGGGTGTTGGTGAGAATAATGGTTTTATGGGGTTTTGGGTGAGATTTGGTATATTTTAGGGGATGGTATCTGGAATTATCCCTAAGACAATTCATTTCTGATTTTGGATGTTTTGAAACTTTTAAATGATAGGGAAAATGACACTTTTAAAAAAAAATGTAAGCGTGGAGCATGTAAAATGTAATAAAAAAATTTGTATGATTGAATATGTAAAATTCACTTTTAAAAAAATCATTTCAGTGAACACATTTTTTTATAGGGATGATGACACTTTGATACACCTAATTATAGCGAAATGACATTTTCATACCCTAACTACTTTTCTCTCTTTTTTAGCACCCTAACAATTTTTTTGTGACAGCTTACCTTTAAAATGTATAAAATACCTAAATTACCCTTGGTGTAAGAAACTATAAATTGAATTGGTTCAATTTTTTTAATCTTTGGTTCAATTTGATTTGTACTTAAGATGCAAATACAACTATGCTTGAAAATATAAAATTAAATTTGAACCATTTCAAATATGGTTTGATAAATCATAATGGACTAGTTTTATTTTGATTTCTCAAATCAGGGGTATTTTAGTCATTTTTACATAGATTGTCACGAAAAGATTGTTAGGGTACCAAAAAGAGACATGAAAGTGTCATTTTAAAAAAGAGACAAAAATAGTTAAGATATGAAAGTGTCATTTCGCTATAGTCAAATGTAACAAAGTGTCATTATCACTTTTTTATATAATTATAAATAATTTGTTCAAAGATAAGTGAAATTTCATTTTATCTCATTTTACTGCATTTAAAAATAATTAAAATATTTTTATTCATTTTTTTCGTTGTCAAAATCATGTCATTTTATTTCGTTTAATTACCACTAGAATTGACTATTTTTCGCACACTTAACAACTTAAAGTATTTTCTCAAAAAAACAACAACTTAAGACCTTCGTAAAATTTTACATCTTTATAAAACGCCAAGTTTCATGAAAATTTCGGGTTGTTTTTGAAATGAAAAAAAGGCAAGTAAAGTTTATTTCTCCTTCAACATAAGTAATTTTTAAATGATTTTTATAGATAAAAATTTTTAATTTGTGCAGCCAATTTTGATTTACATGAAATCAATGCAATAAGAACGAGGGAAAGCAAAATATATAAAGAACAGAAGATGAATTACAATTACAGGAAATGAAAATATGCAATTAACTAACTTCAATTACAAGAAATTAAGGCTAAGAGTGTTTTGATCAGATGAATCAAACCTCAGCAAGAAATATACTAAAACTGTCAACTACTTACTTCTTTCTTCAGTGCAGAAAGCCAACAACAAACAAGTCAATGATGATGATCTAGACAATTGGTGTTGTAGACAGAACCACCCAGATAAGAAACTCAGTGCCTTGACAATTTGGGTGTCTCAGTCAACATGAAACTGAAGCTGTCGTTGCAGTCCCACGGGCTCGCCACAAATCGACTCGCTGATTTTGGAGTTCTGCAATGTGGAGGAGAGTGCTGCAGGTTGTAGGACATTTCAGTTTTCAGCATGAACTGATCTTCAAGCGACGGCTCATCCATCTCGTCCAATTCCAAGTACTTCATTGGACTCTCATCAAACTGGTAATAAAATGTTGGCATTCAGAAAAAACCCACAAAAGAGAACTTCAAAAATGATTTTGCAAATAACTTATATAGTACCTTTGACCTGCTAGACAATGGGGACGCGATCGGTTTGCGATGACCTGAAAAGAAATATACGAACAAATGAGAGACAACGTTGATATATATGGTATTGTTATAGTGTCGAATTCAAATTCAATTTACCATTTTCCAAACCGATTGTCTTGAGAAACTCGTCCATGTCCATGTCAACAGCCTTGTTTTGTGCCTTGACGCATTCATGATGGTTGTGGAGAAACCTTTCGTCTGCAATCGACTCTTCACACAGAGAACTCAGTTTGGTGTTTTGGTTCTTCTTCGATGCATGGTTCAAGTGTGGCCTCCCCGAGTTTGAAATATCAGAAAGAGCTTTCCTCCCGGTTTTCAGAGCCTTCCCTTCATCTTTAGGGACAGCCTTGGAATTCTGCTTCTTCGATACCAGAGTTGAAGCGGGTGTGGCTGCATTTGATAAGTCGCCAAGAGGCTTCCTCGTGCCAAGCCCTCTACCTCTCTGTGATTTCAGGACATTGGGCTTTCCAACAGAAACTCCTGCACCAAGTATTTAAAGCAAGTTCACAAAAAGATGGCCAAATAAAAAGTTGAAAAGTAACGATTCTATATAGACCAAGGTAATGGGTGCATACCATTGAAATGCATGTTTAAGTTCTGATCTCGGGCAATTCCGCCAGCGAATAATGATGCCATGGATAACTGATGAAAACAATCTAGATCAACGTTCTGCAAAATATAAGGAACTGATAAAGTGTCAATGATTAGCTAAAGTAGAGAAAATTCACTAATACTAACACAAATTGGGTATAAACTAACGCGAATCCAGCAAAAAATGGTGATACTCAAAGTCCAATTTCTATGATGTCATCTCTGACTGATGAAAACAATCTAGATCAGAGTTCTACAAAATATAATGAACTGATACAAGTGTAAGATTAGTACAATTTGGGTGAAAATTAACATAGTCCAGCAAAAAACAGAGAGAAAAAAAAATGCAACACTATAAGTGGAATAGCATTGGTGATGTTCAAAGTTCAATTACTAACCTACATAACATTCAATATGATATAAGATTCTCATACATAAAAAAGACCACCTATATGCAGTGAGCAACAACATAAATTTGTGTTTCACCCTTCACAAGATTTTCGCACACTTGACAGTTCTAAAAATACAATAACTACTCGAAGGCGCTAAAGAATAGTCCAAGTACAGTGAACGATAAATTCCCGCAAAATTGAACGACATCAACTCTCGAACAACTTCTGTTCACATCACAACAGTAATGAAAAGGAACCAAACAGTACTGACACTCAAATAATTGCAGGCACCAACCAAAACACACACAAAAATAACCTAACGCTAACAGTAATATGCTTTCAGTGAAGTGGCTTGATTTCAACTGGATCACAAGAGACATAGCGCCAATGTTGAAATTGTTGGCTCTTAGGTTATTTCTGTATTTTCTTAACAACCAAACAGATTATCATAGCATTGTTTGTTCTCTACTACACCATTTCAAACATTCCGTGTACCCCAAATAAAACAAAAACTCAAGAAGTTTCATTAAAAGGATTTACTATTATCCAAAAGTGTAATAAACAAAGAAACAAGACCATCAAGTCATCAAACCCTATAATCATAGCATTCTTTGTCCTCTACTACAACCTTTCAAACATTCTGTGTAACCATAATAAACAAAAAAACTAGAGAAATTTCAATAAAATGATTTACTATTATCCATAACTGTGATGAACAAAGAAACAAGACCGTCGAGTCATGAAAACCATTTTAGGGTTTTCGGTCGCAGAGAAAAACAAAAAAGAACCCACAAATTCTTTTGCATCAGATCAATCAATCTAGTCTTCGATTCATGAACGAAACAAAATAAAGTTCAAAGAAAACACTATTCCTCCTCCGATTTCTCACAATTTCACCATTTTAGGGTTTTCGGTCGCAGAGAAAAACAATAAACAAACCCACATCTGATCAATCGATCTAGTCACCGATTCATGAACGAAGTAAAACAACGAAAACCCAATTCCTAATTCCTCCGATTTCTCACAATTGAATCATTTTCTCGGTAACCAAACAGCCACAAACAAGTAAAAAATACAGAAAAATCAGTAGAAGTGTTCAAGATAAACAAAAACTCACTGTGCGTTTCGGAGGAGGGAGAGATCTTCGTGCGCTGCTCTGAGAATTTTCTCGCGATTTCAATCTGATTTTGTGATTATAAAGAAAATTTCGAGAAATTGTGTCTTCTCCACTCGCCGAGCTCTATTTATTAGAAGCGGAAATGGGCAAGGCTCTCCAACGGTAACTTTGTTCGATTTTACGTTTATGTCCTCGAGTCCTAACGAAATTTACACATATTAGCAAGCCCTCTATGTTAACATGGGCCTGATCCATACCGTACACTGATACAAAAAAAATCATGGTTATGGGCTTATCTTTCAGAAAAGCCCAACCTAAATACATGTGAAGCTCAAATAGCCCTAATGCAATATCTCCAATGGGCCGCTAAACAAACCTTGGGCCAAAGGCCCAATCAATGAAGCAGGTAGCAACCTAGCTTCATTTCACAAACACACTTGCGAGCAATAATTTAAAATTTAAATGTATATTTACTTATAAAATTTAAAAAAATACTATATTACATATTTTGTTTAAATAAAGTTATATATATATATATATATATCGGACACAAGACAGAGTATGGTCGCCCTGACCCTAAACGGGAATACTGTATCTAGGGTTGGGCACTTTAGATCCGGAACCGGACTCAAATCGAGAACCAAATCAGCTCTGTAACTGAAAAATGAAACCATGGTTAATGATTTAGTTTTGGTTATGAATTTGAGAAAGCATTAAATTTTAGTTTGGTTATAGTTCTTAAAACTCGAAATTATAGATTAACCGATAAAAAACAAATCGATTCGCATCACCACGTGCCCGAGTCTCGTCCACCACATACATTATTTATCTTTTATTTGAGAATTTTATATTTAAATTGAGTTGTAATAATTAAAGAAGGAGATTTGTGTTTGTCAGTATTCGTTATAGTTGAAATTTTATTTGTTATAATTGAAAATTTAATGTTTTGGTTATAAGTCATGTTCAAATTTGACATATAAATTGAGCACGAATTCAAGATAAAAAAAAAAGTAATCAGTTTCATCCGAACTGGATCATAACCGAACACAACCAGACTCAAAATTGAACCGTTTTTAATATAGTGGTTCTGGGTTTTGTTTCAAATATTGAGAACTAAAGCGTTCGGTACGGGTCGATTGTGATTACTTAGATTCCGGTCTGAAACCTTGTCCACCCCTGATCGTATCCATTCCTTTATTAAAAACATTTTGTTGTTCAACTTGTCTTAATTGAATCGAGGACATCAAGTTTACCATGTATAAGATACTTGTTTACCTTATAATTTACTTTAATTGAATCGAGGAATCATGTATCTCCAATTTAAATAAAATAAGAGATTAATTACTGAACGCGCTTTAATTATCGATAAATTATATTTCGATATAAAACTAAAATATTTTAAACATGATAAACACTCGATATTTTTAAATTGCAAGAGTCCTTTACCTGTCATTTTTAAAAATTTAATAAACTTAGTTACAAGTTAAAAATCATATGGATAATATTTTATCTTAGTATAAGGGAATAAGTGATGATGTGAAGAGAATCAAGTATCACACCTAAACTTTAAGTGTGCTTGAAGAAGAATTTATCAAAAAAAGGATCATAGGCCAACCACACACATCTCTTTAGCCCACAATTTGGCAAGCAAAACCCAACTTGAGCCTCCTCAAGTTACCTACTAGGCTATGACATAACATACATAGGTGTGACAAGTTGAGAGGTCAATTTTGTGGAGTCTAAGATAAACCAAACAAAAATCCCAATTATAATTTAAAGACTATTTTGTCAACTGCAAGAGAATGTGTTGGATTGAAATTTTACATACTAACATATGTTGATGTGTAATAAAGTGATCAATATTTGGACATCCTAAACTACACATACCCCATTCTTACGGACCACTCAATGAAGCTCAAACCGTGATCAGGGCCACAACAGATTTCAGACTGGACCACTGCGTCAACTGGGTCTTTATTAAAGTGTTGTTTAGTTGATATATAGTACCATAATTTTTTTATATATTGAAACGACATAATTGTAATACTAAAACTGTTAACTATTTAAAGAGATATAAAGTCAAAAATTAACAAATGGTTTTATTATTTTTTCTAGTTATAAAACGTTTATTATGATATATTCTCTAGTCAATTAGGGTGTCATAAATAACATAAGTTTATTTATGTAATAAACATAAAATGAGAGGATTCAATCTCTTTTTTTAGGGAAAAGACGAATATTATTAAGCAACTAACCCGGCCGACATAATGTCAGACAGAAGCAACAGATGGTGGGACATATCCTGCACCGTGATCTCATCTACTGTTAGTTAAAGCGTACACAGCTAATTTATGAGCCACATAATTGCAATAGTGACGATCAAGATAAATAAAAACACATGTCTTAAAAGTGATCCAATATCTTGACGATATTGTTATTAAATTATTGATGTTAAAAAAATATGTATATTCCCTTTTACTTCAATAAAAACATATATATATATATATAATTGTGATTTGTGGATTCATGTATAAAAATCTTTTATATCCATAATTTGTATTTATGTTTCTCAATAATTCTAGAGTGTTTTCTAAAATATATCACATGGCTAATTTATGAGCCACATAATTGCAATAGTTACGATCAAAATAAATAAAAACACACGTCTCAAAAGGGATATGTATATTCTTTTGGCGATAATGTTATTAAATCACTAATGTTAAAAAATATGTATATTCTCTTTTACTTCAATAAAAGTATATATAATTGTGATTTATGGATTCATATATAAAAATATTTTACATCCATAATTTGTGTTTGTGTTTTTGTTTTTCAATACTTCCAGAGTGTTTTTTATAAATCCTATCAAAATATGCATATGATTGAGAGAGAATATATCAATACCCCAAAACAAATCTCTTGTAAAACTCAAATATTTCAATTTCCTACTTTCAAGATTCTTGCAAACCTCAAAACAGAACATGGCACACAATCATCAATATTAAAAAGTTACAATCATCATGATGCACAAAACATTTGAAAGTGCAAAAGCACAAAATTAATATTGGAGTTGGGAAAATCAAAGAACAAGTAATGACTATTGACTAATGAATGGGAGGCCTAATTGTCCCAATGATGTCACCTTTGGAGGAGCCATTTGTAGTTTTTACATGAAGGTAAAAAAAATAAGAAGATAGCATTTAAACCACATAGAACAATGTGGACCTACATGCATTCAAAGCTTGATTCCTCTTGCCTTCTCCCATCAAGACCTTACCAATTGCCAATCTCTATCAACTACATTTTTCATGTTCTCAATCATTGCCAAATATAAACAAAAATATAACTTATCAATTTACTCTTCTAATACATGCTATTTAAATTACTGCTGATAAAAAAAATAATGACATTTTGATGTAATTATCTTTTCATGTTGATGAAAATAATGACAGCCGCAACCAATTACTAGTAGAATTATATATGTTTTACCAATTTTTTATATATAAACAAGAAATTTGGGTTGGGTGCGAGAGAGAAGATAGAGAAGAGGGAAAGTTTGAATGGCACATGTTCGAAAGTTAGAATAATATGTGAGGGTATTTTAGTATTTTCAATTCAATTCTAATAACTATTTCAACCTTGAGGGTATTTTAGTCATTTTACATGTCAAAAAATGTTTAAAACTGACGGAATTGGACAGAATGTGTAAAGTGAAAATTTTGCACATCTTAGGCGTAGCCATCTGGAAAATAAAATTATGTGTAGCCATCTGCTTGGTAGAAAGTGAATGTAAACTGGTATAACGCAATGAAACTGATATACACACGAAAATGATCGTGGTAGAACATCCCTGTCACATGGTGGAACAAATATCGTCAAATTTTGATTGATCTAACAGTTGATAAAAGTTCGGACGTTGTGCCAGTGATGTTAATGGTTATTTGTGTACAATTTATGGCTATGTTTATTATTAATAGAAAATAAAAAGGTTAAGAAAATCATAAACAATAATGGGTTGGAGAGGGTTCAAAAAGCATGAAAATTATATGACTGGTCAACTTATAGGGAAGTGGTAAAGTAGTGGAAAAAAACTATATATAACCTGGTCAATGTTGAGATATATGTTTGGATGCATGTGAATATATAATGGAGTAGATAAGTGTTTTCAAAATATAATTATAGTTCCTTAAAAAATATATAATTAGTCACTAAACATGAGTTATCATGATTTAATTAGTCCTAATGTAACACTTACATAGGGTCACACCTTGGAAAAAGAGTTTATAGAATCGAATATTATTGAGTATTGAAGATGAAGATGAAGATCATTTTTAAATATATGTGATAGAAAAATTGCACAACTATTTTTGGAAAAATGAATAAATTTTGAAAATATAATTTAGTTATAATATTTTAAAATATTGTTCTTTTATAATCTATATGGGTTATATAAAATTTAATGTAAAGACAATAAGATATTTTGAACATGTTTTTATATTATTCCAATTATCCACATAACAAAATCCTCCAAAATCAAATTTATATGACAGTTGGATTGCAAGTCAACATCACCAACTGGATTGACTTACATTGGACACTCCAAACTTCCAAAGCAAATCATCAAGGCTTTTATCATGAATATTATTTTGAAAAAAATATTTTTTATTATATTTGTTATTTTTTACACATTATTCATGTTCTAAATTTTTGTAAAAACTGTTATTCACTCGTATTCATTTTTATACTGTCCATGCAAATCCGTAAAATTAATAAAAGTGTCACGTAAGTGTTAAATCAAGCGTGATAACTCAAACGTCCAATAAGTAAGTGACACTTCTTTTAATTTTTACGGATTTGAACATGAGCGAGAGAAATTTTTGCAAAAATACAGTGAATTGAGAATTTATGCAAAAACAAACAATTGCAAAGAGGTTATTTGTAATTTTTTTATTATATTTTTTTACTTTTTTACGATATTGGTATATATAAAAAAATGTGTATATCATGTAACAATTTTAAAATATTATAGTATTAGTTAGAACGTCAAATTAATTAATTTCTGCTTCAAAACGTTTTGAAAAAGCAATCCCATAAATAACTTTTGGCACATGCAGTGAGAACATGGCTTTGAAAATATCGGCAGCAAGTGGTTAATTTTCACTTTTATGTTGCAAAAACGAAGTTGATTAATTAATTAATTAAATAAAAACAATAGGTTTTGACTTTTGAAGTGCGTTTTGTGTTGTGGAAAATTGGTATTATATTATGTGGCTTTTTGGTTCCACAATCCAATCAACCCATCAAATCTATTGCCATCTTCTTCCATGTGACACTACAAAATAAAGCAATATTTGTCATTGTTAAATAAATATTACTATAGTTTTATCATTTCGGTCATTGGTTGATAATTTTTTTAATTAAAATTTTATGTATGCGCAATTGATATAAATATACGATATTTATTAGATGTGATTTTAAATAGTTATAAAAATAATATGGTTTATTATCATGGAATATAAGATTTTGAACTAATTCACGTGTAAGTCGAATGTATGCAAAATAATTATAATAAATGAATTGTTAGAAAAAGTGTTACAAATAAAACTTTTTATATTCTTTTAATATTATATATATGAAATTATAAGTAAGATGTCACGTTAGTGTTACGTTTATACGTGATTTTAAAGTTTTATATTAAAGAGTATTAGGCATAGAAAGTGTTTATATACACATCACTCTAAACTCTGTAGACTAGTCTTTTGAGTTAATGACGAGCTCGAATGTGTATGTGAGCTTTTCTGTGTGACCCTCTCGGGTAATGCCTAGATCTCCCAAAAAATGGTACCAGATCCTGGTTCGGTAGACTGTCTTGGTCAAATGGGTCGGATACTTATATAGTTGTCAAGAACATGACCACGATCGGCTCCTCTCGTGGCGAGAGTCCTTAAGATTGAGTACACGAAAGGTATAAATATGATGTGATGAGACTAAATGTGGAATGGAAAATTGATATGTTCATGTGTGAGTTCAAAGTTACACATTGGAAGATTATTGAGTATAATAATAGTTTATATAAATATCATACCCTATAACTGATAAACTAGTATTTTGAGTTAAAAATGAACTCTAACGTGGATGTAGACTTTATTCAATGCTCCTCTTTGACAAGACACATATATTATATGCTATGATGATGGCAGAAATGGGCCTTCAGGGCCATGACAGATTTTCATTGTTGTATTTTAAATATAAATTAATTAACACACACAAAAAACAATACATATTATGCTACAAGTTATAATATTTTTAATATATTTTTAAAATATAATTAGTTCGGACAGAACCGACCCAAATTGATTCAAAATCAGCTAAAATCAATACAAACCGGCCCAAAACAACTATAACGCCACGGCATCACGAGACGCTCGTGTAATTTTTTGGGTCATGACGGCCGCCATTTAAAACACTTATAAAACTATATTTTATAAACTTCGTATCGAAATAATAATTCTGTTGATGGACAATCATTATGTAGCATATGACACTGATAAAACCTACCAGTTATTAAATAGCTTTTTATCATGAAGTAAAGACCATGATGCATCTATACGTTATAATCATTATACACTATATAAATAAATAAATAAATATATATATATATATATATATATTAAAAAGAGTTCACATATCTCTCATTTTATTGTATTTTCAAGAGACAAGTCAAATCCACGTCAATTATTTCTTTAGGATTACATATACTTCAAATCTCCAAAGATCCAATTTATGTCATGATCAAAATAAACAATTGACAAGTATATATAATTAATCAAGAAAGCTAAAGACAACAACATATTCTAATTATGAAACTAACTAATGGTACGATCATATTAATTGTTTTCACTGTTGGCTATTGCAATTTTATTGAAAATCTTACAGAATTGTGTTTGAGAAAAGCATCTTTATGATGTAAATTAAAAAATAATTTCAATCATTGAACAGTGAAGTAAAACATTCAGATTAGAATATGTCATTAACGAAAAAAAATTCAATTCAAGTTTTCCGACTTGATCGCAAGTCGGTAATCATGGTAGCAAGGCAGCTGATACGTTTGTCAATTTTGTTTTGTGTAACCTGATATGAGATTTCAGAGATAATTCTGTTTCTCCAGATCTTTTAGTCGCTATCCGGTGCGATGCCGTTCGACGAGCTTGATAAAGTCAAATTTTCTTTAAAAAAAAAAGAGGATACATTAAAACTTAAATAAATTCAATCGTATGGCTTTATTTTGAAGATTAAACACCATATAAACTCTTATTTTTCATCTCAATTGTGATTCACTTTAACAATTAAAAGTTCATATCATGCGAGATATAGTCCGTTAAAATAAAACTTATTTTTCAAAATTTATCCTTATGCATACTTACAATTCTATCCTGAATTGTCCTAAGCAATTATCAATTATGATTATAACATCTAATTCTCTTGATCATGGAGCTAATTGAGATAAACTAAAAATAATTAAATTCATACTCTATTTAGATAAAAGAGATAATTAAAATAAAATCTCCATTAAAGTAATTAATAATATGACATAATATTGAATTTAGACAAATGATATTTAGATAAACTTAGATGAACTAATTTTAAGTTCTTATTTATATTCTTATCATATTAGATATGAACCAAATGGAAAAAAAAATTTAAAGTAATTAAGATGAGCAATAAATTGTGGGGGTGAACAAAGTTATTGCATCTCTACTCCAAGTGTGGTTTTGGAGCCACAACCTCTGCAACACACACCTTAAAATAAGGGAACAACACACTGACCATGTCTGCCATGTTTCTCTTTGGTGCTTTCTAAATCAATTTCATTAAGTTTTGGTGCACTTTCTATTTTGTAGTAACTGAAGTTTTTGTTCCAATCTTGTCTTGTTGGGTTTAAGCCAAATTGGCCTAATTTCCCACTAAAACAAACCATTTAAAGTAACAAATATTGGGACATGGAAGATGAATAATAGAAAATAAAAATGAGGAATGAATGTTCGTAAGAGGACGCTATAACCCTTAAGCATCACATTGCTTATGGTGAGGCCGTAAAATTTTCACTGAATTTGATTTTCAAAAAAATGAATAATGTGTATTATTGACATTCAAATGAAATTTGATATAATATTTATTTTGAACAGAGATATGTATATCGTTTAGTTTTTTATATAAAAGAGTCGTCAGTTTTATTTTAAAACACAAAATTTTATATTTATTTCAGTATAAAAATATATTTATATAAGATGAAATCAAGTCAAAATACATACTAATATTATGAGGGGTATCAAACCTAATTGAATATGCATGAATGATGATATCACTATAAAGGGTCAATGATGTTATTTTAGTTCATTAAACTCTGGTACGATTACTGTCGTAAAAAATATGCTACTCGTCAGTCAGGGATAAATTACCTTCTCATAACTAATCAAAAATTAATAAATCATTAAAATATTAACCGGAGATTAATCAAAAGAATTGGATTGCTTCGAAGGGAAAAAACAATGAATATACCTAGACAATTGTATAAACACAAACAATTAATTAAATTTATAAAAATAAAAGTTTAAAATTATATATTTGTGCTCTACTTCATTATTCTAGGATATTAAATTAATAAAACACAAAACTCCAAATATGAAAATCTCCAGATTAATTATATTACCATGTGAATAAAAAAAAAACAAATCAAACAATAAATAGAAAATATACGAACATTAAATGCCCCAACACTCGTGAATGACTCAAAATTAAGCATCACATAAACATTCAATCAATAGAAACTTTCCCTGATTTCCTCACATTCTCTCATTTCCTTCCTAAACCGTTGACAAAACGTCCTCATTTATTAAGTACCTTATCAGTCACACGTGAGCCCCGACCAATCGCAGGCCGACACGTCACCCACCAACAAAAATAGAATTGGAACAGAGAGAGAGAGAGATTGAGAAAATAAATAACAATAACAAAATTGGCCCACGAGTCAGAAATAATATTACCAAACGCTATCTTCAATTTGCACACACACGTCACACGTACAAAACGCAGCTGCTACTAAATATTCATAATTAATTAATTAAATGCACTCACAACGAATTTACCCATTTCTTATTTTGATTTTCTCTTCTTTTTTTTTCCGTTTCGGTGCATTTGTTAAAAAAAGAAAAATATTACAATTAATAATGATAAATAGAATATTTAAAAATCAGAGTTAACGCCAAGCGGACAAGACGGTGAGGGTGCGGCCCATCCAGCCGAAGCAAACGGCGCCGTTTCGGTCCTCGACGGTGAAGCCCGGGTTGACTCGGTTTCCGGCTCTGAGTCGGGCGCGCATCGACTCGGACACGTGGTGGTTGAGCGGGGCGGGTTCGAACCCGGCCATGCACATCCTGGACTTCCACTTCCCGAAGACCTCGCACCTCTCGACCCGGTCGCGTCCCTCGCACGCGACGGTATTGGCCACGCGCCGGGCCAGGCCCTCCTCGATCCTGGCCCGCTCCGGGCTCGAGCCGCTGCTCACGGCGGAGATGGACTCGAGGAGGGAGCCGTAGTACGCGCTCGTCTCGGCCACGCGCGCGGTGAACGGCGCTGTGTTGGTGTTGAGCTCTTGCTCGACTAGAGTGACGATGTGCGGGGAGAGGGACTTCACGCGCCGGAGGAGCGCGTCGCGGGGGTTCTCGGTCGAGACGCTCTCGTCAGGCATGCGGTAGAGCTTGAAGGCGAAGTTGACCGCGAGTGGCTCGTCGGGCTCGCAGCTTAGAGACTCGCGCGTGAGGTCGGAGAGGGATTGCGTCACGGCGTTGAACCGGAGCGTGACGCCGACGCGCTCGGCGAGCTTGGCGAGGACCTCCCTGACCTCGGCGAGCTTGTCCTCGGTGTTGGGGTCGCTGACGGTGGTGATCTTGAGGGAGGAGCGCTTGCCGTTCACGTGGCCGGAGAGCGCGTGGAGGAGGTTCACGTACTGGCCTCCATGGCCGATATCGAAATCGACGACGTGGATCTTGTTCACCGCCATCGACGTGGGCTGATCTCCTACCGTCGCTTCGATGATCGCCTGGTTCGCGGCCATGAAGCCGAGCTTGAAGCACGGGGACATCTCGAAGAGCATCTGAGTCGACGACGCGTGTTCGTGGCCGTACAGCTCCGCCACCGGAGGAGCGTTCTCGGAACCGTTCAGGCGAGATCTGAGCGCCGAGACCATGAAATCGACGAGCCTCTTCTCGGAATTGCCTCTCGGACTCGCCGCCTGAGCCAAACGAACCAAAATCTCCGACGCCGCGTCCTTTTTGCCCTCGGAAATCAAGGAAGCGACCTCCATTAGAGACTGCTTCGAGCAGGTCGTCGTCGTCGTCGTCGCCGGAGAGGTCGCAACCGAGGACGTCGACGAGGAGGAGGACGAAGTCGGAGACGGAGAGATAGGGATGAGATTCGGATTCATCAGGCTCTGGATCGTCTCAGACCACTCGCTGTTCGTGTTCGTAATCACCGAAACGGCGTCGCCTCCGTCTTCGTCGTTGTCATCGTCGTCGTCGAGGAGCTCCTTCTCGAGCTCCTGAAGCTTCGTCATCATCTTCTTCTCCGATTCCTGAGCCATGACCTGGCTCTGGACCTGATTCTGAACCGTATTCACAACCGCTCCGTTCGAATTCAAATTACAATTCCCGATCGCGATCGGATTTTGCCGGAACTGCTGGAGAATCGGAGCCCCGTAGCTCTGCTGCAGCAACAACGAACCAGACGCCTCCGGAGCCAAATTGATCCCAGAATATTCGATCGGAGAGAGCAGCGAGATCGCCGAGGCGTGATTGTAAATCCTCGGCTTCACGGACCGGAGATTGAAGCCATTCAACACGTGGCTCTGGCTCAGGTTCTGGTACTGGTTCTGCTGTTGCTGGTGGTGGTACTGGCTCTGAAATTCCGACAACGTCCTCTTTCCGGCGAGTCCCGCCGCCGCGCGGTGGCCGATCTGAGCCGTCGGATCGAGAAAAATCCCGGAGAGCTGCGATCGGTAGGTCGGCAACGGCGCGTTGCTCATGGAAGCTCCGGCGAGAGATCTGTTCCCGAATCCGCCGAAGAAATCACCTCCCTGACCTCCGCCTGAAAATCCAGACGCCATTTTCCGATCCCGGCGACGAACACGAAGAATCTGAGATTCGATTTACAGAGAAACTGAATGATTTTTCAGTTCCAGACCCAAACGCATGAGCGAGAGAGACGGAGAAAACTGAATGATGATTTTCGAATTATTTATTTTTGTCATCAAATTTAACGGAAAGAAGGAAATGAGGAGTTTTTGGAACCAACTGGCTGTGAACCTCTCCTCTGGCTTTGGTGGTTTATGGTTTCTTTTATGTACGAAAACGATGCGCATTTTCACGTGTACGTCTACCCTAACTCACCCGCCGTCCGATCTCCCCCGCCCCGGTCAATCCCACCACTTCAAACAAATCAACGGCTTTGATCTCACGTAGACGAACACCTCACCACCACCCAACCCCTCCACCCCTTGCACCCTCAACTTGAACTGCCCCGCACGCGCTTTTCACGCCCGTGATCCTCACGCGCTTCTCCTTAAACCAAGAGGTGTGGCCACGCGCGGGATTTGAAACTGGGGTTGAGGAGTTTCAGTGCCGATCTTTTATTCATTACTGATAAACCCACCCGGCGGTGACGCTGGGAAGTGAAGAAGCAATATATGACGCAGGATGGGAAACGGAGGGACACGTGTGGAGATCTAGGGTGACGTTGACATTGGGTTCTGACGTACGGTGAGTGAGGCAAACTGATTCCTTGCCGATTCGAAATCCCAGTAGCTGGTTTTTTCTTGGTGACTGGCTATTCCGGTGGGTGGTGAAGGGGGTTACGGACACGTGTCGATATCTCCACTTTACGTCTGAGTACAGAATTTCGATATTACCAGAAAGCTGTCTACGTTGGCCTATCTCCATCCATTTAAATATTATTGTCTTTTTTTTCTTTTCAATTTCTAGTATTCTTCTCCGCAAATAAATTATATATATATATATAGTTTTTATTATCCATGTTCGATATAAATAAACAATAATAATCCATATAGAATATACGAAAGTTCTTGAAAATACGTGATGGTTTAACGTGTAATCACGTATCAAGATTTCTTAATTCGTACGAATTGGAGACTGTGTTCCAGTATAATCTTTATAAATTTGAGTTGATTGGTCTCCAAAAATATCATAACGTTCTATTCAAAGTATTTTACAGTTGAAACCGGGATTTCTCGATGCATATAAGATGGAGGCTGTGGTTCTGCATGATGCTAAACGGGTCGGGTCGAACATTTATAGAGGTTCCAACATGAAAAGTCGGTCGTATAACTCTTCTAGTAAGTTCGTGGCTCACGAATTACCCCAATACATTTTAACTAACAAAATTTAAAACTACAGTGCGAGATTTGTCCCGTCACTTATTGTTTTGGTTGTCAGGTATAATAGCGGGTTAGTTTTTATTTAATAATATTCGTGCTTCTCCTTAAAATACACACACACATATATATATATATAACTAAAGTTTCTGATTATATTTTTAACAGATCACATATTTAATGTTATTTACCTAAATAATTTGAATTTTTACCGTGAAGTACGAGCTAATATATACGGAATTTGTTGAAAATTCAAATTAGAAATATTTATTTCCTTTGCTTGGTGATATGAATATTTAATATAGCCTAGGTTGGCAGTTGTATAGATAACGTAATTAAAGGTATTTAATTAAAATTGGAGGCGTGTGTTGCAGGTGTGAAATTACAAGATTACCCATTCCTGTGTTACAATAGTGGTCAACATGGTCGATTATAGAGCTGGAAAATGAAATAAATATTGATGATTTGTACAATTGTACGTGAAATCTCAATGGAGATGGCATGAATGGTAATTTTTTTTATTAGAGTATGTGATTATTAAATATGATATGGAATTTACAGGTTAACTGAACTCATTAAAAATTCTATATATATATATATATATATATATATATATTAACTTATTAACTTATGTGTGCATGTTTTAGAGATGATAATGGAGCGGGTTTGGGGCGGATTTGAAAATCCTGTCTCCGTCCCCATTAAAAACGGGACTAGAATTTCTGTTTCTAGCGAGGCGAGGTTTTCCCGTCGAGTTTCGGGGATTCTCCATTTTTCGTTTCCAACCGAAAATTATGTTCAAATATCTGATAAAATTTGTATTAAAATATTAATTTAATAAAAAATATATTTAAATTATTATTATTTTATTAAATTATGTATTATAAAATAAATATTTAAAAATATTATTTTTCATTAAATATACATTTAAAATATAATTTTTGATTAATTTTTTTTTAATATATCGAGGCGGAATGGGGCTGGGATATCTCACCCTGTCCCCGCCCCGTTCGGATTCGAAGATTCCCTGTCTCATTCTCGCCCGAGTTCGGGGATCCCCGTCGGGGACGTAGAAAATTGTCATCTCTACTATTTTTACATCTTAAATAGATTTTTAGAATTGAATACCAACAGTATATTCATAAATATATGTATTTTAGATTCTCAAGAGAGTTTCTTGAAACAGATGAAGCAGAATTTTTTAAGTATCTCAAATTCTGTGATATTGATATTTTAATCTAAAATGTATACTTTTCAATACAGTTAAACTCTATTCACTTAAATAAAAAAAAGTAGACCGCTGACTCGAATTACTAATTATGGTATCGGAAAAAGAGTTCATCCGAACTTACAACCTACCTGAAAATATGATGTATATGACGAAAATACTTACAAAACACCCCAAACAATACATATACGTTTGTTTAGGAACTTGATATTAAAAATTAGATGCCATATCATAAATTTACACCCTTCAACTTTAGCTATACTCTAAACAATGAATTTTGAGTGATATGTTTATTTTCAATACTTAATAGATATTTTACAAACTCATTATTTGAGATTCATGGGTTATCACAAACTGTGAGACATGTTGTTATTTACATGTATCAATTACACACATTTATCAATTTCAAGCCCACAGTTCAAGATAAAGATGTTTGTAATTAATATGCTCCATTCACTATACATTTAAGAAATATATTCTTTTTTATCATGGGAATATACTGTGGAAATTATAAATGTATAGCAATCAAATTATTAAAGGGAATTAAAGATGGTAAAAATAAAATAAATATCTGCAAAAATAATCATGAAGCATGCACATTTGTTACCAAATCAATGCATATGCATTTTCAGATTTTCAAGAATGTTTCTTGATACTCATTATCATGTGTTTTTAAAGTATTGCTTAATGTAAGATTATATGATTGAAAATAATGGAGCATCCCATTAGAAATTACAATATTGGGTAAAAAATAAATATTCCTAACTCAAAACCAGCACAAAAATAAATTTAGTTGATTAAGTAAAACCTCAGGAAATATCAACCATATTTGATTTATGTTATATACATTTTAATATTTTAAAATAATTTATCGGAACTCGTTACGTGATGCAGCGTACGTGGCTAGGAAGAACTCTTTCTCAAATTCGTTGATTCTTGCGAATACCGAAGGTGAAAGATTTGAGAGAAATCTCGATTTTTTTATTAAACTTCAAAACTTACGACAATAAACTTATATGAGTACTTAAATAGGCAAAATATAGTCAAACCCTAATTGTAGAAAAGGAAACCCTAAACTTATTGGAAAATGAAACAAATTATTAAAATTGTAAAAACTGCCTGAAACTTAAAAACTGCTATTTTGACCTCTAAGACGACCTCGGATGGCCGAAATACACCGTACTTCATGGTATAATCATGAGTTTTGCTCAGAACGTCGTTTCCGCCCATAAAACACTAGTCCTTTGTCAAAATCCGACACTTTAACAATAACTCCAGGTGTTCTACATTCTGCATACCGGCTTCTTCGACCGCACTGCATCATTCTCTCCTGGATGGAGAAGATTCGACCTCGAATCTGGATCCGCAACATCCTCCTCATAAGAAAAATCACCCCGGGATCCCATATCTTTTTAACACCTCCTACCAAATTTTTAGCTGTATCAAGTACTCCCACCTTGCTCGCAAGCTGGATCGTAAATGTGTAGAACTTCATCTCGGGTTCTATGTTGAATTTCTGGAATTTTCTTATCAAAGTGCACGTCCCTTGATCGATTACCCAACCTTCAAATTCGAGCCTTCTATCGTTGATACATGATGCTGGTATTAAGTTCTCGTTGCTGATTAAGGCAACAATATACATGTAAGGCTTCCAATAATTTTCAGCTACTCTTGCAAGATTTTCAGTCACGCCTTCATCGTACAAGCTCTCGATGCCCTCCAAAAACTGTTCGTAACTATTGTTGTATGAATCAGCTAAGAACAAGTATTTGACGCAACATAACGTTTCATCCATTGCTAACAAACTATATCTTCCTCGAATATTCTGCTCATGTTGATTCAATTGTGCTTCTACAATTTTAGCTTCTGCATCTGCATCTGGTTCAACATAATCATTATAAATCGGGGGTGATAGCCAATGTATAAACTCCTTTGGTTTAAGATTGCTATTGTATTGTGGAATTTCCACCTTGAAACCCTGTTCCCACCGTTGGTTAGGGCGTTCGGGTGAACGATTCCGGTAACCGGCGAAAGAACGTAATTCATCCATTCGTCGTGTCAATAATTCAACCTGCCGCCTCAAATTGTCGTTCTCACGTCGAAATTTAGCGTTTTCACGTCGTAACTCAGCTTGATCATCATCAGCACCTTGGGGAGCGGCTCACTGTTGTCTACAGGGCGGCATACCTCAGGATCAACCAGCCTCAGCTTGATCATCATCAGCACCTTGGGGAGCGGCTCACTGTTGTCTACAGGGCGGCATACCTCAGGATCAACCAGCCTCTGATACCAATTGATGCAGCGTACGTGGCTAGGAAGAACTCTTTATCAAAATTCGTTGATTCTTGCGAATACCGAAGGTGATAGATTTGAAGGAAATCTCGATTTTTTTATTAAACTTCAAAACTTATTACAATAAACTTATATGAGTACTTAAATAGGCAAAATATAGTCAAACCCTAATCGTAAAAAAGGAAACCCTAAACTTATTGGAAAAGGAAACAAATTCTTCGACCGCACTGCATCATTACGTGAGATTCCTCAACTAACATAAATTCTGAGATGAATTATGATTTAAATATATTTTAAGTTGATAAAATTACACGCTTCAATTTTAATTGAACTCCAATACCCATGATAAGATTCGTGTTGATCCTTGAATCAGCATATTACAAAGTGTGAATCCATAAATATCAACTTATTCGAAGATAATTAATAAATTAAAAATGTAATAAATACAGACCGTTATTCAAAAATATGTCATTTAAAAATTTTAAAATAATTTATTGAAACTGATTGACTGAAAAATTATAAGTGTTTCGAAATTTATGAAGTATAACGATAGTTTAATTCTTTCCTCTCGATTAAAAACTTACTTTATTAAAATCTCACAACAAATATTAACAATATTTACTTTTGTGTTATATATATATATATTTTAAATAATTAAAATAATTTCTTCAAACTCATTACATGAGATTCCTGAAGTAACGCCACAGACTCTGAGATAAATTATCATTCATATATATTTAATTTGATAAAATTATAAATTTGAACTTTAATTAAATCTAATACCTATACCAGAAGGTTTTGATTTGATCTTTAAATGAACATTATAAAATAAATCCATAGAAATCAGATTATTAATTAGAGGAACCAGGAAATTAAAATTTTCATAAAATTACTCCGAACCCAAAACCACGTAAAAATAAACTTACTTCATTGAAACCGCACAACATATCAACAATATTTTTGGTGTTACATATGCTTTAAAAATTTTAAAATTTTTTTTCCAACTCAATATTATATGAGATTCGTGCAATAACACAAATTCTGAGAAAATTATCATTTAAATACATTTACGTTGATAAAATTACACGTTTAAACTTTGATTGAACCTAATAATTAATGATAAGATTTGCTTTGTTCTAAATCCATAGAAATCATATTATTTACAAGTAACCAAGAAATTAAAAATGTGATAAATATACCTGCAAAAATAATCATGAACCATGCACAATTGTTACTGCAAAATTGCAGTGATATTGGTGCTATGGATTCCACAAATTAATTCAGCTTGCATAAATATTCATTAATGGATATTAAATCAATAGCAACCCACACAACATATCTCTCTCATGTGAATAAATTCCTCAATGAATTGATATATTCACTGAAATTAATTCACAATATTTATTCTCTTAAATATATATTGGACATCGATATTATATTCGCATGGTGGCCATTATTATCCAGTTTTTATTTATTTATTTTTTATTTTCTTATTGAGATCACTCTAAAATAAACAAGATTCACTACGCTCCTTTAATAATTAGATGATTCATGATTTTGGATTAAAGAACACTAATTAATAATCATCAATCATAGTCAAGAACTCCCCTATTGCATATATAGGAGACAAAAACAGAGACAATATATTTAAAAAAAACAAGCATAGAACAATTTTGTACAAACAATCTATAACATAGAGAACGTAATGTTTAAAAAACTAAACTTAAAATACGTGAATGCGACTTTGACGTGTATATTATAAATTTATTAAGAGCATAGAATTAAATCAAAATTTCCAATTATTTTATCATGTCGGGAAAAAACAAAATATGCATTATACATAAGCAATTTATTCCAATGTAATATTTAATAAAACTCATTTAATTTTTTTTTATAGAAAAACACGAATATTACTAAGTAACCAATCAAACATTACGTTGGACAGTCGAAAGAACATATAGTAGGTTAAACACCCCGTACCGTGATCTCAATTTATGAGTCACGGAATTACAAGAACGACGAGGTAAATTAAAAGAAACATTTGTTTTATAAATTGACAACATGCATCGTGTTGTTTGAATCAAAAGATTTAACAAAAAATTCAAATATTGGTTGGAGTAATTTATAATTTATACAATGTTTTAAATTCAATCTCAATTACAATTTTATTTTTAAAAAAAAGTAAATATAAATAATTTTATATTTATCTATTTGACAAATGATCCAAGTAGTGGCGTGTGGGCAAATTCTTTACGAAGAAATCGATTAGCAACTAAACAATCCAAACCACCATTTATCATCTCTTTGCCTAAAACGGCACCGACCCACTCACCGCGCGACACGTGTAAATTACCCACCAAACCTGCCACGTGTCCCCTGCCTAACCCAACCCCCTCTTCACCATATATTTATTTCGCAAATAAATACACACAAAAAAAACATTTAAAAAATAATAATAATAAATCATCATCCAAAAATCCAAGTGTACCTAACTCGTTAAAATTAAACACTTCCCATAATTTCCAACCCACACCCCACCAATAACGTAACCAACACCACGAACCCAGGGGCAAATCGGTCATTTCGCATCATCGTATTTAAGGTGGGCGATTATTTTATTATTATTTCGTGCTGGTGGAGACTGCCTAACAGAAACACATTCACTCAAAACTCGTGGCGTCGGGGCAGTTTGGTAATTTCGGGTTCTATTTTCGGAATGAAAATGAAAACTGTGGGCCCTGCTTTTTAGTCACACCGAGAGAAATGCGGCTCACGCTCTCCGGGAGGGGTTTCGGGCTCACGCGCCATCGGTGCCACGCGAAGCGCACGCTCTCTGGGTTTTTTTTGGGTAAGCGAGTTGACAGGTAACGGATGTTCACACGTCAGCAAAATCAACGCTTGTATATAAATAAATATATTTATAATTAAATTATGTATATTTGAATAATTTTTATTTATTTTTAATTAATCTCTGATTAATTTTTAAATGAACTCGATACGAACTTTAAAAATAACTGCAACTAAATATATGTAACTAAACACGTTTCGTTCGTAGGTAAACTTTTTTAATCTGCCAAGCACATCAGTATACGAGTAAAACAGTCTTCTGAGCTCACGAAAATTCACCTCCTTTTAATGGTTACCCATCGTATAAATCAGTCTGAGATGAAAATGCAAAATCACTTAAAACTGAGCAAAAATATAAATATTGAATGATATAAGTAAGATTAAACGGAGTTGGAATATTGGCGGGTAAAAATGTGTTTGATTAAGTATACTTAACTTCACCAAACTTGATGAGTCAGCTAATTTATTGGTGATTTAGTAAATAAAATAAATTCTTGGATTGGTGTGAACATCTCAAATATATGCAAGCTGGTCCCAAGCTGGCTGTGGGGTTTTTGGTACTTCAAAGATTCTAACAAGTTCATAAAAATAATAATATTTAATACTAAATAATATAATATCTTATAATCTTAATTGTGATTAAATATAGGTTAGGTCCAATTTACATCAAACAAACAAATTAACGGAGACTAAACTTTCTCTAACACTATTGGGTTATTTGACTTTTTAGTTTTTAACCGATGAACACGTGGCCATCGATTTTATGGAGTTACTTGGCAAATTCAAAGTTGACATGACCATTTTCTGATATTTATTTACTAAATCTTAAACTATAAATTAAATGGAAAGTGTATTCACGGAAATTCAGACACGAGGTCGCCGTTAAGTTACTGTGACGGCGGTTACTTTTCAATGTCCGAAAGCGAGCATTAATCCTTATTTTTTCCGAAACCTTCAATGTTCGGATTTTGTATGTTCTATATGAAACTACAAGAAAACGGTCAATATGTTTTTGGGTTGGGAAATATATAATTAAATAGCTCGTTGAACAAATTTGATATAAGTTCCACTAAAAATCGAGCATATGTTCTTTAGAGATCATTCTGTTTTGAGTTTACTCAGACTCAAGTTCGACTATGATTTTAATGAGATTATGAGTTTAAAAACGATTCGAAAACATATAGTCAAGCTTGAATTCGTCTCAACTCACACAAATTTATAATTTTTGTTACTAGTATCTATTAAAAAACACTAAACATATCAGCGTACGTGAATAGGAATAATAGTTTATCAAAATTTGTTGATTCATGTGAATACCGAATGTGATAGTTTTGAAGGAAATCTCGATTTTTATTAAACTTCAAAAACTAAATAACATAAATATATAATACTGCTTAAATAGCCAAAACCTAATTGCATAAATAAAAATCATAAACTTATTGGAAAAAAGAAACAAATTATAAAAAATTTAAGAATTGCCCGGAACTTAAGAAACATCGATTTTTACCCCCAAGACCGAAATCCATCGTACATCATGGCTAAACCATATGTTTTGTTGAGAATATCGTTTCTGCTCGAAAAACACTAGTAGTTTGTTGAAATCTGACACTTTCGTATTTGCACTGCATCAATATATATATTTAATATGTTAAATAAAAATGTAATAATGTAAGCATAATCGAGTATACTCTCAAGTCTAATATTTTGTTGTAAGAACTCAATTGTACTGAGCTAATTCCTAATATTTAACGAGGAGAATTCAAAATTCAAATGATTCGATAAATGCTCAACTCGATTACAGTCCTAAATATATACACATATACACAATGTTGTACTCTTATTTATACGTTAAGCACTTTCTCATTTAAAATTTTCAATTTATATATTAACGTTAAATTTATTGTTTAGTTCATAAATAAATAAACATTGATTAAATGTGAAATTTAACTATAAAACGGTTTAAATTACAAATAATACACATGACCAAAGTACATTGGCTACTCTAAACACACAGCAATAGCTAATTATCTCCATCTCTTCCAACTTCAAGGTATGATTTTGACTCATCAACCTCATAACCTACCTATAATTAACCATGTAAATCTGAATAAAAACTAAATTAAAAGGTGGCCATTAAAGTGGTAAATTCTCTCGAGTCACATCACAAAACACCTTTGCAATGTGACAGTTCTGTGGTTGAAAATGATCTCAAGACTTTCATCAAAATGGGATCGGCAAGAAAAAGGTAAAATAAAAGCTCAAAGTACAACAAGTAGTAGCAAATTGAATTTACCCAACCATCACAAAATATAAACTTTAGGACAACGAAAAAATAAAAATAATTAATTAAAAAAGGTGGGTCAGTTTAGGACATGAAAGTGACCGGCTATAGCCGGTGAGGGAAAGATAAAAAGGCTAAGGAAAGGTCAAATCCTTTCGGACAATGTTGCGGCCGACGTCACGACAACAACTCACCGAACTCAGCGTCGGTTTTTGTTTGTTTATTTATTTATTTGTTTGTTTTTTGAAATTTTAATTTAATTACGAGCTGAGGCAGCGCCGTAATGGTGTCTGAAACTCTGTGAGCCGATCTCAGCCGTTGGATGTACAACGTTAGATCTTGTCCGAAGACACGTTTCGTCTCAGGATCTTGAGATGACTGTGAATTGTGTCAGTAACTATCCTACGTGACCTTACACTTCTGGTTTATTTGTACTCTTTGTTTTCAAATCTTTTGAAGTTTGAACTATTTTTTAACATTATTTTTGTCTTAATTGTTTTTATTCAAATATGTATAAATTACTGGAACATTTTTATTTATTTCCATTTTTACGTACTTTGGTATGTCAAATTTACACTCGTTTGGTTGAATAAAGTGTCTCACAGACTTAAAACTTTAAATGACTTTATTTGAATATTTTTTAATTACGTAGTTGCATGTACTGTCTACGACGGTAATGAATTGAGCTTTTCAACGAGTCGTTTGAGTTAGATGCGATAAAATTTTGATTTAGATTCGTTATAATTAAGTTCGAGTCGGATTCGAACTTGTTAAACGAGCTAAGCTCGAGCTTGGAGATATAATACTTGATAAGTTTGTGAGGTAGCTCGTTTAATAGTTAATCAAATATTTTTTTTTATTAATATATTTTAAAAAGAATTAATAAATATTTATAATAACATTAAACGAGTTGATCAAGGCGAGCCGATCTCAAGCTGACTCGTTTAGTATTGAATGAATTATATTAAAGAATATTGTATTGAAAATTAAGCGAACCGAGCCGAACCAAGCCTTGCCAAATGAAAGCTTGATTCGGCTTGTTCACACCCCTAATATTACTTTATTCAATGTCATTAGTATTTAATCAATGACATATTTTTATTAATATAATTTTTAAAATTAGTAAATATTTATAAAGACTTTAAACGAGTCGAATTCGAATCTAAAATTGGGCTCGTTTTACAAACGAGCTGAGCTCAAGCTTAGAGATATAATACCTGATAGACCCGCGAGCCGGCTCGTTTAATATTTAATCAATGACATATTTTTATTGATATATTTTTAGAAAATTAATAAATATTTATATTGACATTAAATGAGTCGAGCCAATCTCAAAATAACTCGTTTAACATTAAATGAATTACATATTTACTTTTATTTTTAAAGAATATTATATTAAAAACTAAGCGAATCGAGTCGAACCAATTCTTGTCAAATAAAAAGCTTGATTGGGCTAATATTACTTTATTTTTATCATGTAGATGATCTTTAAGCTTTATGAATAATATTATTAAAAAAATTGTCAACTTTATTTTCTACATCAACTATATTTTGGAACAACTTTTACTTGCTCGGGAATATTTTCTAATCACACAAAATGTCCATAATTTTTCACAAAAGTATTAGTTCCAGGTTTTATGTTATAAATTATCTTTAAGCTTTACAAATTTTGTTTAAAATATTCAAACAACCATTCAATTTTTGTAATATTATAAAAATGGAAAACTTTATTTTATGATATCCATTATATATATATATTTTAAACAACTTTGTTTTTTACCTTTAAGTGGAGATTCGTATGTTTTTTTATATACATAGTGAATAGTGATTAGACGGAGCATCTCATGCTATCTCAATCAACCTCTTAATCAGTCCCAGTATCATTACTAATTGTACTTAATTAATTAATGAATTAATTAATTAAGAGTTTAAATTTTATGCTAATTAATATTAAATTAAAGTACGAAGAGCCCAAGGGAAGCTTCACAAATGTTGACTTGGTGACCATATAAGATGAATGTATTGATTGTACGAAAATATTGTTTACACTTTATTAATAATAAAGAGGAGAGCGGTCCAACAAATAAATGTTTTTATTTAAAAGTATATATTATATGATATGTGTTGGAATATGTATGGTTAGGTAGGAGCCAAAGCTATCCATTTCTTTGTAATAGATCTTTAAAATTGTTGTGGGTGTAGTTTAGTGGATGTGCCTTGTTGGAAGACCCATGCGTGGGGGTGCTTGTGGGGCACTTTGGGTTTGGCCATGCCCTTTGTAGGGTTTGGATAGGACAATTCGGAGAGAGAGGGTTGGTCCTTTCTCATTTTTCAGATATATTGTAGGGTTCATCGGTGAACACTCTCGAAACATCATTTTGATTGAAAAATTTTAAATTTTGGATATCAAAATTTTTGAAATTGACGAAAATTTGATATATATGATTTAATGAATGAGAGGTCGGAAATGATAAAAAATACACCTAAAGGAAGAGGGATGGTTCCTCCCCTTTCGGATATATTGTAGGGTTTGGTCTGTGAACACTCGAAACGTTATTTGAATTGAAAAATAATGTAGTTCGAACGACTTGAAAAATATGGATGTTAGTATTGCTGTATGCTGACGACAATTTGATGTATTTAATTCGATCAAAGGGAAGTTGGAAATCACAAAATTGTCCATGACGACGGGAACCCGATATCCATGAAACATGATGCGATCAAATTAGGGTTGGGGACGCGGTGGGTTCGGGGTAGATTTAACGATTATCGTCTTGTATTCCTCGGATCAAAGATACCATACTCCCATCAAAGTTCGGAAAATGTTATCACTACATTGGATGGAAACGGGTTTAGCAACGTCCCCTACTCTTCCAAATAGGGGATATCATATCTCCGTCGGGTGTGTGAATTATCACTCAATCAAATTGAAACATACAGAGTTATCTCTGTCTACTACTCTTTCGATCAAATTTGATATCTCTGATTCCATCAAAATGAGGTCAGAAATCACAAAATCCACCCAAAGCAAATGCCCCAAACCGACAGGAACCCGATGTCCTTGACGTGATCGAGCTAGGAGTCGGATCACAGTGGATGGCATCAGAGAGGGATTGAGGCGAATATAGCGATCCTATGTGACATTAGATGTCTGTTGTGTTTGGGGATTTGTGTCGCTACATTTAATAGAAACATTTTAACGATCTATTTCCCCGACTCTTTTAAACAGAGACACCAGATTCTCGTCGGGTTTGAGAATTTTTGTCATTCATCACATTGCCACCACAGTGAAAATGTTTGTTGGAGCTGTTGGATGGTCTTATTGCAATGTTTGGGCTTGATGCCAAATGGGTTTGGCTCAAAATCCAAATCAGGTCTTCTATGGATCTCGCTTTCACTATTGGGCCTGCAAAGCCTGTATTGGACTTCCAGGCCCTTTTCATTGTCGAGCCTGTTGCTAACACAGGTTTATCATTTATGCCCCCAAAAGTCCTAGCGAGTCTTGTTACTGTATCGACATGTAGGTTATGGACCAATAGGCCCACTTATTCTCCATGGGCCCAAAGACAGCCCACTGTGAACACAGCGAAGCCCATATCGTACTTTGATTTTTGTATAAAATTTGTATATGTACAAACATGACGAAAATTCCCATGAAATTAAAAATTAAAACTGTTATACAATAATTCTTACTTAATACGTGTTAACTAAAAAATAAAGCTAAAAGATATTTTTAATTTTTTCAAACTGTTATTTTACATTTTTCTAAAAAAATATTTCTCTCTTTAGGGAATAAAAAATAGTTATTGGTTTTAGGGGAAATTTTGTTATTTTATATAAAAATTAAGTTTTTTTGTAATATTTTTGCAGAATCTCACCTCATCTGAGGTGGAGGTCGCGAGGGTGCCAGAGGCAAAACGTTGCACTATTTTTTATTTTACTCGTCATTCTTTTAATTTTATGGTTCATGAATTAGTAATGTTTGTTTCAAATAACAGTTGCCGTACAATTTGACCTTTTCGTCGTTGATATAATATCGAGTTACTTAATTTATAATTTAATAATAATATATCGCATTTTTCTTAAAAAAACGACAACACATTTTTGTCGCTACGAAAACACACCCACACATTTATGATTTATGCCATATTCCTTAAACAGAACAAAACGACATTTACATTTACAACTTTTGTCTATTAACGTTTTGGATTTGGTTTCATATTAAATTAAATCCACGCCCTTTTTATTCATATACTATTAATTTTTTTCAAGATACTATATATTTTATTTGTCCGAAAGAGTGCTACGTAGACAAAATTATTGCATGGACTGTGAACTGTTGCACCGACGTGGATCGGTCGGGCTTCACATATCGCACCTAACAAAACCATACAAAACGACTTAAAAACGTTGCCGTTTTTGGTCCCCACATTCTTGTTTTTGGTAGGTTGGGTAAGTATGGGTAGGTGCGTGCCAAAATGCATTTATATATTTACGTCCTGATATTATACTATAAAGTCGTATATAAATATAAATATTAAAATTATTATCTTTTAAAATATTTATATTGGGATAATTTCAGATATTACAGTTTTTAAAACTATATAAATACGGTGTAAATACGGTGTGGGGTAATTTGAATTTTATTTTTATAAAAACTTCACAGAACGTGTTCATGTTTTGTATTGTGTAAGTAGAAATCATGTATACGTAAAATTACTATATTTATATTTTATTAATATTATTTGATAATTTTCTGAGTCACACTCGTATACCAACTAATATTCAACGTACTATTTTGTACTCTAGTGCTTAATTTTTCTATGTGATCTGGGTGTGATTTTATTTAATATCTTTGTCTTTGTCTGTTTACAATATTTTGCATATTTAAGAGATGATGAAGACTTTAGTATTACTGCACCTCGTTGACAGATCAGTGGTATACTCAGAAGGAGTGGTGGAACATGTACTCGTAAGAGCAAGGAAATTTATTTTCCATGCAGATTTTTTTACCAGCAAAAAATATTATAAATGACGAGAAAAAAACACAAGGGTGAGCTGTCAAAAAAGAAATAAAATACAAGGAAAGAGCATGAAATTAAAGCGAACTCAAAATCGCCCTCGGGTTTGCACACAAGTTAGGAAGTGCGCACTCCCCCGTCTGAGACTGAATCACGCTCCCTTGTCTGCCTACACCAATTATGTAAGAGTGAATATGTAATTATGTGAGCTGAGATGTACCAGAATTTTATAGTGATCAGTCTGCTTAAACTCGCCTCGCCCCTCTCTCCAAAACCCTGCAGCTCCACCCCACGAAAAAGATCACTCTCCCGATCATTACTTCTGCATCACTCACACGAGAGCAAGAGGAGGAAACTGGCAATGGTGCGGCAGCAGCACAAGAAGGCAACAAGTCGAACACTAACAAATATTCAGGGAATCAGCCCCATCTACTAACCTACCACACACACAAGATTATCCTGAAAGACGAACATCACTGATAAGTACAACATCAACGGTGGTTAAATCCCGCAATGAAATAAGTGGTGAAAAAAAGAGTATTAAAATGGTCGTAAGCGAGAATTATTTTTCTCATATCCCAGTAAATGGGCGAGCCCCGTACAATGTGTTCAGAAAAAAAACACACATTTACAAAAAAAAATCAAAACAACACGACACATTTCTACCCCTAACAAACAACACATCACACTCTTACAAAAAATTGTCGTACGCTATTTCTCCACAATTTACACAACTTCTTACAGTTTTCTCTTACGTTTTTAATGCATCGGATCGAAGCGAGAACATCGATTCCCGCACCGGCACCGCCACCGGCACCGCCAACTTAATTGATGTGGTGTCATTTCTAGACCCTTACATAATGAATTCACGGTGCACGCAATGAATGACGCAAGTGTGTGGATTCGAAGCCAGAAACGAGTCACAAGTTTTGGTCTCACATTCAATGTTAATTTGGATGGTGAGACTGATAGGTGAAGAATTGTATTTTTCAGCCTCCACTTTTGGGGGTTAGGTTGCTCTAACAACCAATTATACATATATAAAAAAATCTATACTCTCCACAAGTGGTGGAGAACTGGAGATGCTGGTTGCTCAAGTGTGATCCTTGTGAATAATAAATTAATAAATATAATATATAACAATAATGCAATATATAGATATCATTATTTACTAGTATTATTTATTTATTATTATTATATGGTATAATTGATTTGTGTTATTTAAAATAGGGAAAATGTCACTTGCATCATTTGTGGTATACGCGATTTTCACTTACCTTCCTTGGCCGACTAATGCATCTTAAGAGATCCCTTTACTTTTAAAATTTCTCACGGAGGTCCAACGGTGTTAGTTTTTTTTGTTAAAATGACAAAAATGCCCCCATATTAAAAAATTAAAAAAACTTTTTAAAACTTTTTGAAAACATCTTCTTAATATATATATATATATATATTTATTTATAAAATAAATAATAAAAAATTATTCTAAAATTATTTTTTAAAATATATTTTAAAAGAAAAAAATATTAAAAATGAAAAACGGTTTTTAAACATTGTTTTTTATGTTTTATAATTTTCTTATTTTAAAAAAAAATAATTTTCCAATACTAAAATCAGTTTTTTATTATTGGTTTTATAAAATAATATACTTTAAAAAAAAGTTTACAAATAAATTTTAAGTTTTTAAATGCAAGGGATATTTTTGCCATTTTTACAAAAAATAGTTGACTTCGATCAAAAACTAACGGCGTTAGGCTTCTGTGAGAAAATCTGAAAGTACATGAACTTGTCAAGATGCATTAGTCGGTCAAGATGCAAGTGACATTTTACCTTCAAAATACTCCTTTTACAAGTACATATATATGATCCAAAATAATAAATAGAATAAAATTATCCTTAAAAGCATACAGAAGATTGGAAGACATTAAAATAAATTAATAAAAAAATAGTGCCTTACTGATTTTAATATGCACCATGCATGTAGATTTCATAATTGGCTTTATTTAAAATGTTCTCTTTGCAGGTTCAGAGGAGCCAAAATAATAAAATATAAATGTTCAATTATCATAAGGATAGACATAGTTAATTAATTAATTAATTAATTAATTAATTAATAAATATAAAATATATTAGTATGCTACACGTACATATATAGCACTTACTAGATTGGAAGATTATAATTAAATAAGAGAGATTATAATTAAATAAGAGGATAAGATATAAAGTATATACGTAAGAATTTAACAGACAATTAATTAGCATGAATATATCAATTAGAGAATAAAACACGATTAATATTCCCTCAATTTCACGTGCAAACAAAGCATTATATATTATTAATAAAAAAGATTACCATTAATTATATAATAGTTTCTTTTTCTCAACCAAATTAACCCTATGTAGCAAAGCTCATTAAATGATCATGATTAGAGAAAGACAGGCCCTGCAGTTCTTAACCTCTACATTAAATAAAGGTAAACTACAAAAGCAACTTTTCATTTTTTAAATATTGCAAAAAATATGTGATTTTATTAATTGTGTGCAAATATTATACATATACTTGTCCTAACAAGAGAGACTAAAATACTCTTAAAATTGATAAATAATATTCTTCAACCCAAATTCGCTAATTATTTTATTAATTTTGATGGTTTGGGAGGGAATTATTTTGTAATAGAATAAAGTAAAGTTTACAACATTAACACTTTATCTGAGCTGAAAAAAACACCAGTGAACTTGAGCTAAAAACAAGATTTAAATTTTCTTTTTTCATTTTCAATAGTTACAGTTACTTTCCTCGAGTTATTCTTAAATTAATTAATTTTTTTTTATCTTAGTGGTTCTTTTAAATATTTTTTTATATAGTTTATGAATTAATTTTTTAAAAAAAAGAACAGAAAATGAAACAAGTTCAAAAACTCGGCCCGAACCAAATTGCTTTTGGGTTTCACCCGTTCCGTCGTGAAAAACTCTCGTTAAACTCGAGCTGAAAATTTTTTTTGTATAAAAGTATTTTAGTCATTTCTAATAGTCCACGGTCACTTTCTACGATTTACCCTTTAATAAATAAATTAAATAATTATTTTGTGTTTTATTTCAATAAAAATTGTATATTGTTCATCATTTTGAAAATATACTTAGCCAATGGCTCAATTTATAATAAAAGAATATTTTAGTCATTTTAACGATTTACGCTTAGATGAATAAATAGTATAGTATTTGTTTATGGTGTTATTTTTTAATTTGTATACATGGTTTATGAATAAAAAGAAAAAAAAAAGAAAGGAAAATGAAATATACATGTCCATAAAAGCGCGTGTGAGGAGGAGAAGAGAGCCTAACAGAGAGGTTTCTGAATCACGCAGAGTTGGTTGAGACTTTGAGAGAGAGAGAGAGAGTGATCTGAATCTCGCCGGAAACCGCCATCTCCGGCAATGGAAGAGCCGTTGCTGCTCGGCGATGGCGTCGCCGAGGACTACGCTCCGGCGAGGACCGTCTCGGAGGTGAAGTCCATTTTCTGGGTGGAGACGGTGAAGATGTGGAGGATCGCAGGTCCGGTGGCTTTCCAGATCATCTGCCAGTACGGGACCAACTCCGTCACCAGCATCTTCGTCGGCCACATCAGCGAGATCGATCTCTCCGGCGTCGCCATAGCTCTCTCCGTCATCGGGACCTTCTCCTTCGGCTTCATGGTCTCTTTGCTTCTCTTCAGATTCTGCGGTTTTTGTTTTGTTTAGTTTAATTACTGTTTGATTGAGATTTTGTGTTTGGTTTTGTGGGGTTTTGGGAGCTCGAGTTCATTGCATGGTGTGTGTTTGATGAAATGATTTTAGCTTAATTGATGAGAAATTGGTTTTAAACCCTGACATTATTGTTTTGGGGACTTGGGAAGTAGTGATTTGAGTTGTTGCAGTGTTTGGCTGAAGTGAATCACTGGTTTTGGTAGCTTTTTTTTCATTGATTTTGGATGTGGGTTTGATTTCAGTTTCTATTTAAACTTAGTTCATAGATAAATTTGTTATAAACGCCGACATTTCCAGTTTTAGGTAGTGAGGTGTTCGTATTTGGACTTGGATGTAATGATCTAAGTTGTTGAAGTGTTTGGCTGAAGTGAATCACTGGTTTTGGAAGCTTTTTCATTGATTTTGGATCTGGGTTTGAGTTTAATTTCCATTTGTAGGTAGTGGAATGTTGATATGTGGACTTGGAAGTAACCAATTTAAGGTGTTGCACTTTTTGGTGAAATGAATGACTGGTTTTAGAAGCTTTTTCATTGATTTTGGATCTGGGTTTGAGTTCAATTTCCCTAATGATACTTGTTTGATGAAGCATTTAAACTTAGTCCGTAGAGAAATTTGTGAAAACACTGAAATTTCTATTTTTAGGTAGTGAAGTGTTGATATTCAGACTTGGAAGTAACCAATTTAAGTTGTTGCAGCTTCAAGCTGAAATGAATCACTGATTTTAGAAGCTTTTTCATTGATTTTGCATTTGGGGCTGAGTTCATTTTCCCATATTATCACTGGTTTGTTTGATGAAGTGATTAAGCTTAATGCATAGAGAAATTGGTTTAAACCCTTAAATCTTCTAGTTTTAGGCGGTCAAATGATGACATACAGACTTGGAATTTATCAATTTATGCTGCTGCGCTTTTTACCTGAAATGAATCACTGGTTTTAGAAGCTTTTAATTGATTTTGCATCTGGGTTGGAGCTCAACTTCCCAAGTGATAGTTGTTTTATGAAGTGATTGAGCTTAATGCATTGAGAAATCGGTCTAAATCCCTAAACCTTCTATTTTTAGGCGGTGAAGTGTTGATATTTAGATCGGGAAGTAATGATTTAGGCATTACACTTTTTAGCTGAAATGAATCGCTGGTTTTAGAAGTATTATAATTGATTTTGCATTTGGGTTTGAATGGTAGGTATTTGATGAAATTATTTAGCTTAAATATAGAAAAAATGGCTAAACCCTCTAAACTTTCCATTTTTAGGAAGTGAAATGTTGATATTTAGACTATGAAGTAATCAATTTAAGCGGTAGCATGTTTTTTAGCTAAAATGAAAAACTTTGACTCTGGTTGACTCATGTATGATACTCTGTTTTGCGCTGAAACAGAGGAAGGTAAAGAAGAAATGTTTTCACGGAGATGAGTTTCAACCTCAATTTTGGGTTGAACTTGCCTTCTACTTTCACTTCTCCCATATTTGATTGTTTTTTTGTAGAAGGAATTTATTTTTGGAGTTCTTCATCTAACAGAGTTGATGGTGTACAAAATTGCAGCTTGGTATGGGAAGCGCACTGGAGACCCTATGTGGCCAAGCTTTTGGAGCGGGAAAAGTGCACATGCTCGGTGTCTATATGCAACGGTCATGGGTGATCTTATGGTGCACTTGCATCCTCATGTTGCCCATCTACATATTCGCCACACCACTCCTAAAGCTCCTCGGTCAAGAAGACGAGATAGCTGAGGTCGCTGGCAAATTCACCATACAGATCATCCCTCAACTGTTCTCGCTTGCCATTGTCTTCCCAACCCAGAAGTTCCTCCAATCCCAGAGCAAGGTCCAAGTGATTGCTTGGATCTCGTTTCTGGCTCTTCTTACGCATATCGGTATGCTTGCACTCTTCATTTACGCTTTTGGCTGGGGCACGAGTGGCGCGGCCGCCGCCTATGACATAACGAGCTGGGTTATTGCTGTGGCTCAAGTGATCTATGTTGTCGGTTGGTGCAAGGAGGGTTGGCATGGATTGTCGTGGTCTGCTTTTCATGAAATTTGGGCCTTTGTTCGTCTCTCTTTTGCTTCTGCTGTAATGCTCTGCCTTGAGATTTGGTATATGATGAGTATCATCATTCTCACTGGTCACCTTGACGATGCAGTAGTTGCAGTTGGTTCGCTTTCTATTTGGTGAGTTCTTCATATAACTTACATAATCGTATGCATGTTGTGTTCTTGTTTTTTTCTCTTCCTGATCTGATATTCCGTATCAAATGTCTGATATTTCTATTTTCTTGCTATGATTTGTTGATTAAATGTGTATCTGTCCAATGTGCTTCACTCTCACATTTCTCTTGAATTATATATGTTTTCATTTTCTTGCTTGGATCTTTTGGTTTAACCCGTATATATTCAATATGTTTTACTCATACATTTTGTTAAGTAATTGATGCTTTTTCTTTACTTGATCCAACTTCTGTTTATCCAATACATTTTACTCGCACATCTGATTCATCTTTTTGATCAGCATGAACGTCAACGGATGGGAAGCCATGTTGTTCATCGGAATAAATGCTGCTATAAGGTGATTGACCTAACACTTATCCACATTTACACCACTGTTTTTAGTCAAAATCACAACCATAGTTTTGAAACCTTGTTGACTGGTTGCTAGAAAGTTTGCAATGACTCTTATGATTAACCCAAAATTGTAAAAAGTAGTTGTGAGCTAATCATTTTTTTGCAGAAAAATGGTTGTGAACTTACCAATTTTTTGCAAAATGTGTAATTTTGTCCAACACGACGAAAATACCCATGGAGTTGAAAAAAATGATTAAAAATATTTTTTTCAAACTTGAGCTCATCGGTTTTCCTCGACTTTGACCAAATATCACCGGCCGTGGCTTGATAACACCATGATGAAAAAGGGGAGCCGGACCAACTCGACGACTGGAGAAGAGAAAATTATGCGAGCTTGAGTTGGAAAATTTTTATTTTAAAATTCAGGGATATTATCGTCATTTTTAGACAAATTTACACATTTTGCGAATAAAAAGGATAAGTTCACGGCCACTTTTTACCATTTACCCTATGATTCATGTTTGGTTTTGCTTCTTCCTTCAGCGTGCGTGTTTCCAATGAGCTAGGATTGGGGCGCCCTAGAGCGGCCAAATATTCCGTCTACGTGACAGTCTTCCAATCTCTCCTCATCGGTCTCCTTTTTATGGTCATTATTTTGATCACTAAGAATTATTTTGCTGCCATCTTCACAAGCAGCACGGAACTTCAAGTAGCTGTCTCTAAGCTAGCCTTCCTTCTTGGTATCACTATGGTTCTTAATAGCGTTCAACCAGTAATATCAGGTGCTACTCATCTTCCTCTCTCTAAATCCGAAGCAAATTCATTCACGCCTTGAAGTATAAACTATGAACTAAATTTAACCGACGATGCAAAACAACGGTGACCATTGGATTGGTGGCACGGCCCATTTCAATGGCTAGGATGAGACGATATGCATATATCACTTTTGCTCTCTAAATATATTTTGGATATGAAACTTGCATTCTCTCTCTTATTAGTTTATTTTCTCTGAATCATTTCTCAGGCGTGGCCGTGGGAGGCGGATGGCAAGCTTTGGTGGCTTATATCAATTTGGGTTGTTATTATGCTTTCGGACTCCCTCTAGGGTTCGTTCTCGGCTACAAAGCGAACTGGGGAGTAGAGGTAAAAACGATACGCACTCTCTCATCATTGTCTAAAAAAATGTCATTTCTGGCTAATCATCGATCATAATGATACTTGAACAAGAAAAATGTCACATTGACTTACTCGGGTTTTTTGTTGCGCTTGTAGGGACTTTGGGGTGGAATGATTTTTGGAACGGGTCTGCAAACCTTGCTTTTGCTTATTGTACTATACAAAACCAACTGGAACAAGGAGGTAAGTCCCGTCTTCTACATGAAAGCTTCCTAGACTTCTAAGTTTCATGACGTATTGAAATGACAAAACAACCTTAACCCACAAAACGAACCACTGCATAGTCAAAAGTTGATCAAAGAACATAACTGAACTCGGAACGCTGAATTCACTTACAGGTTGAACAAACATCAGCTCGAATGAGGAAGTGGGGCGGGCAAGAAATCTCCACAGACACGGTTAATGGTGTATGAAACTGAAAAGGTTGTCGTGATCATCTTGTACTCATTCAGCTCGGTTAAAATTCTACAAATTGCTATCCCTTCCTCTTCCCTCCCACTTTTTTCTTAGGCGTTGCGATTTTGAGATGACATGAAACTGTTCAAGGCATCATATAACATTTGCTGGATGCGGATTTTCAACTCGGGTTCTGTAAGAGTAATAGTTACAGCATTTCTGTGTTAGCTCAGTGAATTTGTAGTTGAAACCTCTAGGAATAGTAGAGTCAGGTCTTGTAAGTTTTTTCTGGGTTTTTATTTAGTGTTATTGTCTTGTGGGTCGTGGAGATGAGTTGCAGGTTGGGTTTGTTGTCTGAAAAAATGCACAATGAGTTATGTCTTTGTTAGGAGCATTAGCAATGGAGTGTTAGCTTTTGATTTTGTTATTACTAGTTAATGTATGTGCCCTCTCTTCAGACCAGAAACAATTATTCTGATGTGTATTTTCAGATTCAATAGCAATAAAAACATTTCAAGATTGAGTAAAAAATGATATGCAAGGTAACTACTGCGAGCGGTCTAAACTTCAACCCTTATTTATTTTTTCATAAAAGGGGAGCTAACAACCATGTAACTGTTTGAAAATATTGGCCAAAACTATGCAAGTAAAGAAAATATTAAATATTTTGAAAGATTTGGGTGAAATAAAAATGATGAATTAAGTATGTTTATTAAAAAGAGCTATTAAGAAAGCTAATATTTTATTCTCTAAACAATACATTTTGTTCATTATAATCTCCTCATTCTCATATAACCATCAATCAATGGACTTTCAGCAATAGAAAACCATTAAATACCTAAAACAATTATCAGATTGTCAAAAAAAATCAAAACTACTTGTATAAAGTTTTTCACTACACCAGAATGATATGTAAAATGAAAGCATGGCGTTTCTTTAAAAGGTCCTAAACACCTAAGCACCAGCCTTCTGCTTCTTCGGCATGCGGTAGCCACCAACGACGCAAGCATGATCACGCTCAAATGGCTCGAGGGTCACTTGTTCAGATGGCTTGAATTGCTCAGCCTGCAACTTCTTCACTTCTTGTGTGAAGACAGCTTCCGCAGGGACAGTGGAGTCGATACAGTTAGCCTGAGAGCATTTAAACCTATCTTTAGAATTCTAAATACCAACAATTATGATTATCTACACAAATTATTCGAGGTCACAAACCTTGATTGAAATGACAAAATGACCTCCAGATTTGAGGAAATAAGAAGCGTTCAGAGCTAGAATCCTTGCCTGTGAGGAGCAGTGAGGCATAAAATTCGGAGCACACAGGAACACAGATGGGAGTTACAAAAAATTAATTTACAAACGAGGTAAAATTATATGCCTGTACCTATTAAGTAAAAAATAAATTTTATGTTTTTTTTCAAATAAGAAAACAAGTGACATGATGAGCATCAGAATCTCGGGTTTACATCATTCAAGAAGTCTTGAAGGGGAATCCGAGTAAATCATCATATGCAGTATGCCAACAATTAAACAGAAAGATATCGTAAAAACACAAAATGTCTTGCAAAATAGAAATTAAAAAAAATGATTTTCAAGTAAGTGTCAGAAACTCGAGTTTACATCACCTATAATATCTTGAAGGGGAATCCGAGTAATTCATCATACAAATCAATACTAGTAATTATGAACAATAGCTGTAATGATAATATAGCAAATTCAGAATTAATATATCTTGCAGACATAAAATATATTTTCCGAGCTCAGGAATAGAATCAGGAATACGATAGATTCTCCTGACATTGAATTAAATTAATCAAACTGAATGATGATGATAAAATTTATAGAAGTATTAACCAAAATAGAAGCATCGAAGAGCCATACCTGATCGGGCTGAGCGACATCAGAAAATATCACATCAACCATACCGACAAGCATTCTATATTTAGCAGGATGCCGAGCATCTTCAATGATCGGAATGACATTGGTGCGCTTCTTGGCCATGTTAACCAAGTCTCTACCACTTCTGTGAGAGAACTCAACAGCATAGACACATCCAGTCTAGTGACAAAAACAGCTAATACTTATTAGCCAATAACAAGAAATATATTGATATAGAAATTAAGGTTGTGCAACTTACGGGTCCAACAATATCAGATACATGAGAAACGGTAGTGCCCGAAGCAGCTCCAAGGTATAGAACCTTAGCACCAGGTTTCTGCAATAAACAGAAGAAAATTAGAACATACTAAATAATTTACAAAGGGTAAATTTGAACTTCACAAAAATGGTATAAAATAAAAAATAGAGAATCAGAAATAGACGTACAATCCATATTTCATCAACACCGCCAAGAACAGCAGCAGCCAACTTTGAACGGAAAGGGTTCCACACTCTGTACTCAGTTTTCGTTCCATCTTCATTCTACAAACACAAAATTCAATTAGCAAAAAAATATTGACCAACATGTAATGATTAAAAAGAAATGAAGGTCATGAATTGGATGTCATACCTGAACCGAAATTCTCTTCTCATTGTAAACAGCCTCCCCAGGAACAAGGTTCTTGGTAACAAGAGCGTCTTCTTTGCCCTTCGCAATGAAAACACCCTCATGTCTATGAGGCTCGACGATGACCTTGCTTCCTCCTTTCATGCCTCCTCTTCCCCTACCTCCACCTCTCCCTCTACCGCCATCTCTACCACCTCTTCCGCCACCAAAACCTCTGCCTCCACCGCCACCTCTTCCACGGCCTCCTCCATCACTCCTACCTCCCCTGAATCCTCCTCGTCCTCCTGCATATAGACAATTCAGATTCAACATCTAAAATAAACAGTGAACAAAAGTGCAAAATCACAAATACAATGTCCTATTTTTAAACACTCAAATAAACAATCCAAAATTAATAGCTGGCACTGATAACTAAACCAAAAGCAAGCTTCAAAATCATATATTTTAAATTATATGAACCCACCATTGTGATTCTATCAGCAAGCACAAACAAGTCATCCATAAAACATGGGAAAAACAGAATAAAAATAAAGTTGTAAGCTACTGATTCGCATGTAGATAATAAAATACAGTAACACTGATACATAGCATTTCAAAGAAAAACCATTCAAAAATTAACTAGAGAAAATGTATAGCTGACAAAGATAAATTACACCAAACAATACTTTAAAATAATATCTTAGAACATATACAAAACCATTTCATGATTCTAAGAAACCAGAGATTCATATGATATACAGAACCCATGATTCTCACATCATATAGTTACAATAAACACTACTTCTGATTCTGATCCTACACTACACACAAATCCCATCTGGCTCAAAATCTTTCAAATAAAACAGAGCAAATGAATAGCTGACAAACATAAATTAACCTACACAAAGCTTTAAAATCATATCTTTGAAAATATACAAAACCTTATCATGATTCTAATAAAACAGGGCATTAACATCAATCAATCCATATACAATATTATACAAAAACCCATGATTCTCACATCATATAGTTACAATAAACACTACTTCTGATCACTATTCAACACTACACACAAAACCCATATGGCTCAAAATCTTTCAGCTTCAAAAAACTAAGGAACAAGGTAGCAGATTCAGGAACAACGGATCATACCTCTCATTGGGGGCCTCATTTTTGCAGCTTTGAGCTCCGAGAGAGCTTCGACAATGGTGGCTGTAGCTGGTCTGCTAGGGTTTTGATGAAGCCGAAATGTGAAATTCGATAAAGGTTTGAGCTTTTTTTTATAGCCTGCAAAATTAGGGTTTTAGGGTTTTTGAGAATCTCGGTCTGAGTCAGTTTCTGTTTGGTCTGTAACTTCCGTGAACCATGTCAGTGGCTGAAACAGTGAGGCCCATTAATGCTTTGGGCCGGATCGTGATTTTATAGCCCATTGGGCCTGCTCGTGGGTCCTCGTTTCTCTCGACAAGCAAGGACAAAATGTTATTTTGAAGTCGTTGGTTCTTTAAGAAGAGAAGTTGATGAATTATTTATAGGGAATCCCGACGAAGTCTGTCCTAGCTGCGAGAGGGGTACCGCTACCGATTGCACAATGGCGTGTAACTGGACGTCACGGTTCTGGCGCGAGATCCATGACTCACTCTACCAAAGAAACCGTTCATGGGTTATTCACCGGATAGAACTCTGGGGTGACTAAAAGGGTGGCACGGAGATCCTGAAGCAGACTGATTGGGTGAGCAGAAACAACCGCGTGTTTTAGAGGATGGAGAAAACATCTAGGAAGGTCATGCGGTTTGTGTGGCTACGCTCTTATACCTTGATGCAGACTGACGAGGGGCCGAGCTTTGGAGACTTACAAGAGCGTAGTTTTCTCCTTTGGTATGCAAACCCGCAGGTGGTCTACGAACTCTTTAATCTTCTATACACTTTTTGATCTTGATGATAAAAAATCAAAATATTAAGTCGAAATCGGTATAAAGTATAAAAATTTCATGAAAAATGGTTCAGAGAAAATCTATTAAAAAACCAATAATTTAATAAAAAAGTCAAAACAATATAAAAAATAAAAATTTATTGAGTTTGGTACAAAAAATCGATATTTTTAAATTTTAAATTAAATTTTATCGGTTCGGTTCAAGATCAGATCATAAACAAAATCACCTATTCCCAACAGGATTGAGCACTCAACTTCACAAACAGTGTGATATTTAATTTATTTGTTTTTTGGTATTTAATTAGTTCTATATTTAGTTTGATATGATTTGCAATGAGAACAAAAGGAATTAAACTAAAATAATAAATAAAATTACACTTGTCCATATCTGACACATCCCAATCCTCACTCATCACAATCACAGTCAGCGACAAATTCGCTGGTACGAGATCCAAACCGATTTTCATTTTCTTCAATTTCATTTCACTTCCGATCTGACTATAAAAACACCTTCTCTTTCTCTTCCTCTTCGATTCTGGATTCTCGATTCTGCAGATACAGTGATTATCGTGTTCACGGCCATGGCAGCCATCGCCGACAAGCTCTCCGATCTCGCCATCGACGCCGATTTCGCCTCCTCCGTCCCCAATCTCTGGAAGAATGTCTCCCTCCTCTCGCCGGATGAGGTAATTTGAATCTGTTTGTGGATTTGTCGTGTTGTGGAGTGTTTGGAGTGTGTAGATGATGGTTTGTGGTGGATTTTGCAGGTTGAATTGGCGAAGATGCTTGTGGAGATGGGGCAGGTTCATTTGTTTGGGCACTGGGCCGAGCCTGGGGTTGATGATCGGGAGAAGAAGGCGTTTTTTGAGCAGGTTTTTTTGTGGTTATGATTTTTTGTGGATTTGTTTTGGGTGTTGTGGATCCGAATTGTTAAGTGTAGTGGGCTATGAATTGGTGGCATGTAGAGTTCATCAGGTGTTTTGGGTTTTTGGTTGTGTAATGTTTAGCATTTGCAATTTGAATTATAATTATGAGTGATCAAATATGTAGAACATTCCTGTAACCTAATGAAATATGTATTGGTTGAGTAGAGTTCAGCAGGTGTAATGGGTTTTGGGTTCTGAGTTTTACTGTGTAATGTGTATCATTTGGAATTTGAATCTTAGTTGTGATTAGGCTATGAAATAGAAAAGGGAGGGAAGTAATCAAATGTGTAGAGCATTCCTGTGACCAAATCCAGTACAAATGTGAACAATAAGTCAATTTGGTCATGGGTTCTAGTATATAAGAACGTCATATCATTGTTCTCTTGTTTTTAGGTGAATAAGCTTAATACAAACTATCCTGGAGGTTTGGCATCTTATATCAAATCTGCTCGAGTACTGTTGGCAGATTCAAAAGCAGGAAAGAACCCATTTGATGGCTACACTCCTTCTGTAAGGATACACATACTTCATGCCTGAAATATTCATATATTATGTTTACATTATGCAGTTGTAAATTTTGGCAACCTTATTGACAGGGACTTAGACAATGATATTGGATAAGTTGTAAGTGTACCATGCAATTTAACTCTAAACTTGCTGACTTTCAGGCATTCTGTTTTTGTATATTAACTTCTAATATAGCAGTAATTTTTCGGTGTAATTGTTGCAGATTAGAACTTACAAAAACTGGTTTGAGACTAAAGCATAGTTTTGCAGGTTCCAACTGGAGAGGTTCTGAAATATGGTGAAGATAACTTCATCAATTTTGAGAAGGCCGGTGTCAAGGAGGCCCGGAAAGCTATATTTGTTCTTGTTGCCGGGGGACTTGGGGAACGTCTTGGGTATAACGGCATTAAGGTAAACTATATATTAAGATTCATTTGTTTTTTTATCAGCATTAAGATTTATTTAATTGTACAGTTCTTTGGATCAATATACTGAGATGCACATAGATTTACCTAGAACTAGTTACACCATTTTTTCCCCATGGTTATACATTTATCAATGCCTTCAACTATAATTTTACTCTTAGTATCTTGACTCTTGGACTAACTATTGACTCATTAAAAAGTTCAGTACTTCTATTCATGTATAACCATAATATCATACACTGTGTTTTCTCGTTGTATTCCCTATTATGTTGTTCTAAACTTACCCTAAAAGCATATGTTCTCTCTTGCGTTGATAATTGATCTCAATGCTAAGTGAGGATATCAGATGAGTCCTGCTCTGTATCATGCATGGCGACGGTGGATCTTCTTGTTGTAGAAGTAGTGGAAAGTTGGCTTATTTTTGTATTCAATACAAATAAGTTCCATCTTTCTCAGCAATTTTTACTTATTGCAGGTAGCTCTTCCCGCTGAAACTACTACGGGAACGTGTTTCTTGCAGCACTACATCGAGTCTATATTAGCTCTTCAAGAAGCTAGCTGTAAACTGGCAGAAGGTTTGTAATCATGTGAATCTTATAGGAATAATTAGTTTATAACTACTATAAAAAAAATTCCAATGACTATTGGATACTCCATCCATCCTATAGTAAGTGTCCTATTTGACTTCATGCAAAAATGAATGGTAATATTGTTAGTATCTGACTTTCCCCATGAGCAAAGCCCTTTATTAGCAAAAAAAGGAAATATATGTATATTAGATTAGACTGTTCAACTGTAGATTAATTCTTTTTTATATTCATTTGTCAAGGTTCTATTAAAATTCTCAGTGTGAAGATAAGTTTCAGGGTCTGCTATATATATATTATTTATGGTGATTCCCACTTTAAATTTTAAACAACTTAGCCTTTCTATGTTTTTTTTATGGAATGTCATTGCTATTCATATGCAGGTGAATGTCAAACAAAGAACCCATTTGTTATAATGACATCAGATGACACTCATGAGCGCACCGTAAAACTGCTAGAAACAAATTCTTATTTTGGAATGGAACCCACACAAGTAAAACTGTTAAAGCAGGTTTGTAATTTGCTGCTCAGTGTCTTTTTGGAGACAGTTTGGTCTAGTTGCAATATGGTTTGATTTGAAATGTGAATTCCATATTTTTCCAGGAAAAAGTTGCATGCTTAGAAGATAACGATGCAAGGTTGGCATTGGACCCACACAACAAATATAGCATTCAGGTTGATTATAAATAACTAATCGTATGTCTGGCTGTTCTTGATTTTCAATCTTTTTGGAATATCCATGAGAACGTAACTTAAATACTAAATCTGTGTTCTCCCACCCGTTTGTGTTGGCGATAGACAAAACCTCATGGTCATGGGGATGTCCATTCACTTCTCTATTCAAGTGGCCTTCTGAATAAATGGTATGTTTTAAGCAAAATTCTTATTTCTGGAAATTGTTTGTGTATTTTGCTGTTTAAGCTTGTTTTTATCATGAGATTCTTGTCCATGGTGTGTGTGAATTATAACATCCACTCTTGGAAGTGGTATAAGTACACTAATGTCGGTGAATGCCTTGGGAACTAGATGAATTCATGACAATGCCCATTTAGAGCAAAATACATCAGTCCTTCCACCTGTAGTATTAAATGATTGGATTGCAATTTGAATTATTGGTTTCAACCGGTGCTATCTTTCATGACATTTGTATTTTATGTTCTATGAAGTTTGGTTGATGGTCTGCATTTCTAGTTTGACATGATTCTAATATTATTTTATTATTTGCAGGCGAGATGCTGGTTATAGATGGGTTCTGTTTTTCCAAGATACAAATGGGCTTCTATTCAAGGTTTAGCTCTACCTCTCTCTCCTTCTGTGTATGTGTAGTCATAAATGGACTTGGCTATAAAAGCAATTGCTCATCTTATGCAGGCAATTCCAGCATCTTTGGGTGTCAGCACTACTAAAGGATACCATGTGAACTCTCTTGCTGTTCCCCGCAAAGCAAAAGAGGCAATTGGAGGAATCACAAGACTTACTCATCATGATGGTATTTTTAATAAAGACCATCCTTTTGACACTGAGTTATTGTATAATATTCATCTTTATTAATGTTAATTAATCTACAAGTTGGCTGTCTTGTTTTGAAAAGTCATTCTAATGGACTCTGGCATACTTTCTTATGTTATTGGGAAAATTTCGTTGAACTTCAAAATTCGGTTTCTTATTATGTTCACTGAATGGCTTCAGTGGTAGGCGTATTGGCACATCATGGAAGTTCACACATTAGACATATATTACCATTTAATTTTGATACTTACAATAAACTTTTGCCTGCTACTTAATCTATTTTTGTTTCTTGAAATTCCTAACCAAAACATAATGCACATGAAACATAATAGATGTAGCAGTGTGCCAATCAGACACAAAATGTTTGTATTTCGTTCTAAATTATTAAGACTTCAGGGAGGTCGATGGTGGTCAATGTGGAATATAATCAGCTTGACCCTTTGCTCAGAGCATCTGGATATCCTGATGGAGATGCCAATTGTGAGACAGGCTACTCTCCTTTCCCTGGAAATATAAACCAAGTAATTTTCTGGCACTCATTTTGTCTCTCTTTGTATTATAAAAATGTTTGTTTCCTTGAGCAAGTCAAGCCAATGAAAAATATTTATTCATTATGGTTTTCTAAATTTCTGCCATCATATAGTGATCATACTGACATGTGATCCACCAATATTCTGCATGTCTCTATTTTATTTTTTGGAGATTGCATGTTTCCTTATGCTTATGTTTGACACTGCATTAATAACTCTCATGTTTCCTTGTAGTTGATTTTAGAACTTGGTCCTTACATTGAGGAGCTCACAAAAACAGGAGGTGCTATAAAGGAGTTTGTTAACCCAAAGTAAAGATTTCCATATTACTCACCCATCATCAGTTTTGTTCTTTGGATTTTGTATTAGTGATTTAAGGGTTGTGGTAATGAATTGTTTTGTGAACAAGTCTTTTCGTATATATTAGTTTTTTTCCCTTAAAGTAAATTTGTTTTGCTAACAATCATACAGAGATGGGGAAAATAGTTTACTTTTAACTATTTTATGAATCTTATATCAATTTGAAGTTCAATGACTAGTATTTTAGAGTTATTTAATATCATGTGTACCGAGTAGGTCGTGAATAGCCCCTTCATATTGTTACTTAGTTTTATCCTGGATGAAAGTAGAAAATGATATGTCCTGAAAAGAGTATTATAAGAAAGGACTGTGTATTACTTACAGCAACTAAAACACTCTTGCATACATGGTGCAACATGCCAATATGCCCCGTATGAACTTCTACATATGCATTTATTACTATTACTAGATGTTTAATATATCTTGTTAATCTTATTGCAGATATAAAGATGCCAGCAAAACTGAATTTAAGTCCTCAACTCGACTAGAGTGTATGATGCAAGACTATCCAAAAACATTACCTCCATCAGCCAGGGTGGGATTCACGGTAATTTATCTCCTTGAAAACACAAATAAAAGATGATAACTTAGATTCTTATGTCTCTAAGACTGACCTAGTTATCAACCGATAGCTTTTCCTATTTATGTGCAATAGAAGTCCTTATCAATGGTCTTTTTCCCCACCTTTGCTTTTCAAACTTATTTTGCCTTGACATTTTCTTTTCTCTTTTACCTTTAGCTACGAAAGTAATGTTTATATATGTAACTGCCTAGGTCATGGATCCGTGGCTGGCTTATGCACCTGTGAAGAACAATCCCGAGGATGCTGCTAAGGTAAACAATTTGAAATGTATAAATTGCAGACTGATAGTTATTAGTTAGTTTCATAGTTAACTCAATAGGGAGAACCATAAAAAAACTGGATTTCATCTACAAGTTCCTCTGAGTGACTTACATAATATATCCTTGCACAAAGTCTTGGAAGATAACAAAGCATTCTTCTGGGAGGCTCGTTACGAGTGCTGGAGCCCACGAGGTAGATGAACATAAAATAGTTACTTTTGTTTTTAACTCCGAGGTTGTGTTTCTCTTAACTCCGATAGTCTGGAAAAGTGCCATTCAGAAATAGTTGAATACCTTGTATATGTCCACCTTGTAGCTCTGAAATTGTCTTGACAGGTCGTGAAATTATCATATATGTCCTTATCTAATCAATACCATTATAATCTGCTTATAATTATTTTTTTGTAACTGTTGAAGGTACCTAAGGGAAATCCATATCATAGCGCAACTTCTGGAGAAATGGCCATCTATCGTTCTAACAGCATGGCTCTTAGAATGGTAAATAAATGTTACTACTATTATTTCATTTCTCTCATGTCGCAATGCCCTAAAGCAAGAACCCGAATAGATTCAAGAGAAACAACCCAAACCTCTGTGTAATAATATTCATACCTTGTCAAAGAACCAATGAAGCTGCAAAAGTCACATCACCACACAACCTTCCCGTGTCAACTGCCAAATAAGAAACCTCTAACAGTAGATGAATTTGGAACCCTGAGATATTTTACAAAGTCGTGAATCCTAAAGGGTTGAGTATTTATTTGTGCATATGCAACATGGGAGGTAGAGATGGCAACAGGGTGAGTTATGGGGATTTTGCCTCTCTATAGGACTGGCAAGGGATGGGTTCGAGGCGGATTAAGTGATCCCCGTTGGATCGGTGACACCTGGTCCCCCATCAGGTTCGGGGATTTTTGCCATCCCTAACGGGAGCGCTGTGCAATTATAGTTTTACTGCTTTAAGGATTTCTGCCACACAAACATTTCTTCATAAGTAGCAATGCTTAATAATTTAAGATTTACCGTCCCATACATATTATGAAATTTTCTATTTACGTTAACTCATGTAAAATCTATAATTCATTGTAATTTTCTTTCAGGCTGGCGTCAAAGTAGATGATCCAGTAAAGGACGTTTTCAACGGGCAAGAAGTCGAAGTCTGGCCTCGGATCACATGGAAGCCAAAATGGGGATTGACCTTTTCGGACATCAAATCAAAAATTACCGGAAACTGCTCCATTTCTCAAAAATCGACCATGGCCATCAAGGGCCGCAACATCTTACTCGAGGATCTCTCCCTGGATGGGGCACTAGTCATCGAATCTGCAGAAGACTCCGAGGTACATCAATAAAGCATGGGAAAATTGAAAAAAAGTTGCCATGAACTTTTCTAATTTTGCAAAAAAGTGGTTGTGAACTTTCATTTTGGCAAAAAGTGTCTGGGAACTTGCCAATTTTTTGGCAAAGTGCGTACATTTGTCAAAAACTGACAAAAATGCCCTTAAAGATTATTTTTTTGAAAAGACAAACTAAAAAAATGTTTTAAATTCGAGATCGCCGGTTTTTCTCTTTACTCTGAACTTGTCTAAATCTGAAGTTTCACGGAAAGACATCAATGACATGCAGAAAAGAAAAAACCAGAAACTCTAGTTGAAAAAAAAAAATTCTAAAAGATTGATTTCAAGGGAATTTTCGTCATGTTGGACAAGTATACACAAATTGCAAAAAATGGTAAATTCATAGCAACATTCTGCAAAAATGAAGTTCATATAGCAACTTTTTGCAACATATCCTTAAATCATCTGCATTTCCCTTTACTTTTAGCCTTCAATCAATACAATCTCGTTTTCGTTTAAATCAGGTGAGAGTGGGCGGTTCGGTGAAGAACAAAGGTTGGGTGATCGAAAAGGTCGATTACAAAGATACTTCGGTGCCGGAGGAGATAAGGATCAGAGGTTTCAGGTTCAACAGAGTTGAGCAGCTGGAAAAAACATACAAGGAGCCTGGAAAATTCTCATTGAAGAATTAAGAGGTAAAAACTTATAGAAGCTGATGTTTATAAGTTGATGTGTTCATTTCTTATTTTCTTTTAGTGTCCAGACACTGAAATAATAATTTATCTGTAACTTAGTGTAAGCAATTTGGTTTTTTTCCCATGTAACTGCTTCTTCTTTTTCTCAATAAGGAGGTTTCAGGATGATCTTTTTTGTTGTTAGTATTGTCTTGTGATTCATTTTATCTATACGGGTCGGGTCAATCAACTCGTGGGTATCCCGTCTTCGGTCACATCGAGAGATGACATCGGGATTAGGACAGATTTATTGATTCTCATCGGATCATAGGTATCAGTTTTCGTTGAGTTTGAACTATTTTGTCTCTATAAGACGGCAATGAGTGGATTTAGTGCAGATTAGTGATCTCTTCTCCTATTCGCGGATTGGGATATCGAGGCTCTGTTAGGCTCGGAATTTTTTTTAACAACCCTAGTCGTATAGCGTCGATATGTATAATTTCCCACTATCTAAGAAATGAGTTGCATATTTTCTGTTTTTACAACTAGTCTTCTGTAGATGGTCAGATAATGTGTCAAACATCAATATATAAAACAAAATTAAATATTTTAATAATATCTTAACTAAAATATTATAAAATATATTTCAATATTTGACGATAGATTTTGAATATTGGATTTATTAATGTAAGAACGGCAAATCATGTTTGCTAATAATTTATTAATTTTAAAGTTTTGATTGGAATGATATCTTAACTTTTTTTTTATTGGCTGGCCCTAATTACCCGAACCCAAGCCCAAACTAACACGTAAACTAACTCCCGACCTAAACTACAAACCCCACAACTCAACGGGGTAAGGCAGGTCTCGAACTCTGGCCAAGGCCAGGGCTGAGAACTCTGGCCGAGATCTTAACTTAACTTTTAAAGTTGATTATTATACAATATCAAAATATCAAAATATTAAAGATAGAGATTTAAAGTAAATAATTGAGTATGAGTTTGAATAATAAAATACTAATTTTAACAACAATTTGGTAAGAAAAATAAGTCGAGACCGGCATTAAATATGGGAAGTTCATGAAATTTGATTAAATGAAAATCTAAACGAAAATCGATCAGTAAGCTAAAATTGTCTAAAATGTGATAACTTCCAAAAGCTTATAGAAAACCAAACGGAACTAAAAACGGATACGTTTAAAACTAAATCAAATCAATTTTTTTTAGTTTTTAGGCCCAAAACCTATCTATATATGGTTGGAGATGTTGATTGTCATAAGGTTTTTTCTTGGTTCTTTCCTCAAAGAGAAGATGATAGGAAACAAGTAACCCTCAGAAAGGAGAAAATCAATGCTCAACATTTAACTAGAAATTTCAAATATTCCTAATTGGCTCGAGCAAGCGTGTGGAATGAAACAATTGTCTCTTCCATAACCACTCAATTCCCATAAATATCCGCAAAAGCGAAGACCCCAAAACGAATCAAAGACTTGTCGGCTTCTTCACAGAACCTTCTTCGAAGCTTCTATTACAATAATTAAACGCCTCAACTTCGTACTTCTCCGTACGTAAACATCCCAAGACTTCGATCTCAATTCCTCTATAAATATATCGAAACATTTGTAGAACCATCCATCACCTTTCTTTTGTACGATATATTGTTTCATACCCATCTCGTAATTTTTTATTGTTCGATCAAGTAAGTTTTGATTGTTAATAGTGTCGACCTCGTAAAAATATCATAATTCAACCAAATAAGTTTTAGTTATCGTATTTGCTCTCTGTCTTATAAATTGGTTTACGATTTAGTGTTATCAGTTTCGATCTTCAGATATTTTTTATCGTGTAAATTTTTTAGTCAAATATTTTGGAGTCAGGGTATTTTCTGTCTTGTACTTTTTTTTCGATTTAGTGGAATAATTTGGGATTTTGGATATTATTTTATATCATGTCGGTTTTGAGTTGCGATGACTTGCGCCGGATTTTTCATAACCTGGACAAGAACGGGGACGGTTTAGTCTCCCTCGAGGAGCTGAACTGGCTCCTCGAGAGAATCGGGGTCGACCCGAGCTCGTACAAGCTCGAGTCGCTGGTGGGAAAGTCCGCCCTCGACTTAAACGAGTTCTTGTTCTTTTACAACTCGATCTCGAGCCCCGAAAAGGACGCTAAACGAGAATTTGGTGGCGGCGACGGCGATCTCGTCGAGGCGTTTAAGGTCTTCGACATGAACGACGACGGGTTCATTTCGTCGGAGGAGCTTCAATGCGTGCTCTCGAGATTGGGTTTGTGGGACGAGAAGAGCGGATTGGACTGCAGGACAATGATTTGTGCCTTTGACGGAGACTCCGATGGCCGCGTTGACTTTGAGGAGTTCAAGAACATGATGTTGCTCAACATTAATTAGATCGAAAACTTGTCCGTACCGTTTCGGACCGGGCGTTGGTTCTTGTCCGAACAACAAGTGCGTTGTTGTTGTTGTGTGTATCTATTTTGGTCGTAGTTTTGTGAAGTGATTTTGAATTAGAATGTTACGTATATGATGATAAAGTTTCTGTGTATAATTGGACATTGATTTGAAATATTATAAATTTAAGGGACAATGACACTTTGCTACACTTAACCATAGTGAAATGACACTTTCATACTCTCATTATTTCTCTCTTTTCTAGTACCTAAAATGATTAAAATACTCATGATTTAAGAAATTAGATAAAACTAATCCAATTTGATTTATCAAATCAGATGTGAAATTGTTCAAATTTAATTATAGATTTGGGGTATAATTGTAATTTTATCTTAAATATAAACCAAATTGAACCAATTCAATTTATGGTTCCTTAAACCAATGGTAGTTTAGGTATTTTAGAGGTAGGTTATCACAAAAAAAAAATATCAAGGTACTACAAAATAGAGAAAAATAGTTAGGGTATAAAAGTGTTATTTCGCTATAGTTAGGTGTAACGAAGTGTCATTATCCCTAGATTTAATTAATAGATTCGCTGATTAAATTTTAATACAACGAAAAAAATAAGTAATATAAACGAGTTGAATATGGGTATAGCTGAATAGAAAGATGGTTAAGTTTAAATTATACTCGACTCGATTTAATTCGTCTAGTTTTTTAAACGTGTATATTTGTTTTGAAAATAAAATTTTATATTTCAATGATATTAAATATAAAATTATAAATAATTTAATACTAAATGAGTCGGATCGCTAGTGGTTTAAATTTCGATAATTTGACTCTAAGTTAAACTCATATTTTGTTATAACTCATCCGGGTCTAATGTTTAACGAATTGAATTCAATAATTTGTGTCTCAATTGATCATTTTTTACAAAAGGGCTCGGCGTATATTTTTTAAGTGAGAATGAATGCTCGTTTGATCTTGATCCTTGTAGACCGAAAAAGAGCGATGCCCGATCTACATAAATCCCCTGATAATATACATTATGAATATTACTATAAGGAAATTTGGGTGCGTGGTACACATCAGTGCTCCAAAAGCGCAAAATAAGTTAATTTCTTATATGGATAAATATTTTTACCATATTCTTTTTCTCTCAAAAAAAATATATCCATCTAAATTACATTACATATAATAAACTCTTTCTATAAGGTGAGCGATAAATTAAAAATTAAATCTGGCCTTATAAATATATTATTATTATTAAACTTTTGTTGACTCTCACGTGAATCACACAGTTCCGATTCAACGACTTAATATTAGCCTCATAAAAAGTAAACACCTAGAAAACTTCTTGTATCTTCCATGACCATTATGTTTATACAAATCTATTGACATTTCTTTTGTCCAATTCTTGAATTTTCTAGGGAAAATAGCAAGATATTTTCTTTTTCCATACAAACACTCCATTAGGGGGAGGCAAGTTTTGAAACCGGACCGAATCAATCCAGAATTGGAGTGGATTATTTAATTATTTAATTATTATAATCATATCTAAAATTGTGTTGCGTGAGGAAATAGACTGATTTTAACTACGGTTTGATTTCGATTCTACGTAGTTGGAATCAATTGTTTTTGTTTTAATTTAGTCTTTGTTCAGAGGCTAAATTAGGCGAACTCGAGCCTAGTTTATAGCAAAAATAAAATGTTAAGTTTTTATTGTTACTGCACAATTAAAATACTAAATTTGAAAACAAAATACCCACAAAATTAAATAATTTTCTCAAATTCAGTATCAAAATCGAATCACTAATTGTGTATTCAATTTTTTAGATCACCTAAGTTCAAAATGCACACCCACAACCTATTGTTGGTATGAAAAAGGGCCTCTTGTTGAGCCTCTTTTGGTCACAACATAACCCTATGAAAATGAATCATGGGCTTTTTATTAGACCAAGGCCCAAATAATGTGGTTTTATAGGTAAAGAAATGCCCATCTTGATTACTATGGGCCTAGAGAAACCCATATATGTATATTTATTTATTTTACTTGTTTGAGCGTGACAAATTATTCTAAACTCGACTTCCAAATCGCCCAAATCAAATGTTAAAATATAATTACTATTACGTTGTTGTGAGTGTCTGGTTGAGTTTGAAAATCATAAACACCGCTCAATATAAAGTAACAAAAGTTAAATTTACACCCCATTTAATATTATATGTCACCACCTTCGATTATTAATTTTCATAAACCTAAAATTTCACTTTTTTAGAACGGTTCAAAATATATATGACAATAGCCATATCATATCTTATGAATAACCTTTTTATTCATTGCATCAAAATGTGTAAAATCATAAACTCCCCAACCTAAAATTAGGTTAAAAATTGAATACAAGTAGGGTGCAGGTGGGCTTTAGTGTGGGTGATCACATGAGAGTATAGGGTAGGTCCTTAAAGGAGTCCTTTTTTATTACCACATTCACTGCCTTTTTACAATAGGTCAATTCAGATCCACCCATGACCCATTTGTGGACCACTTTAAGTGACCCAAAATCAATGGCTTGTACTCAACTTACTTTTAATCCCAATTTTAATCTCAATACCAAATCAGTGATTCTTTTTATTTCCCTCAACAATTATGTTATCGTATTATAATACATTATTTATCAAAATTCGAGCGAGACATAGAATTGAGTAAAAAACATTTCATGACAAACAAAGTATCGAACACTAATAAATATTTTTCATATTTTGAGAAATGGAAAATTGAGTAAAAACGTTTAATGGCAAACAAAGTATCGAACATTAATAAACGTATTTCATATATTTTTTATCATTACAAATTTAGTTTTTCTTTTGCTCGACAACTAGTGTATTATAGTTTAATGCATTATTTACTAAAATTTGAGAGACAGAGAATTGAGTAAAAAAAACGTTTCATGACAAATGAATTATCGAATATTGATAAATATTTTTTGTATATTTTTGGCTATTACATATTTAATTCTTCTTTCGTTCAACATTTAGTTTTTATTATATATTAATACATTATTATAAAAAATTTGAGCGAGACATAGAATTAAGTAAAAACCGTTTCATGACATGTAAAATGTCAAACATTAATAAACATCTTACATATATTTTAGTAATTATATTTTTCTGATGTATTTGACAAGCATTGTTTTGCTTCTTTAAAGTTCTTTGAAAGAATAATAGATACATACACGTCGAATTATTTTAAATTAAAACTCGGTTCAGTTTTTATCGTATCGAGTTTTTATCGTATCGAGTTCATGTATTGTTAAAATGACGTGAATTTCATTATTTTCTAATACCCCAATTGATCATATCCCATGTAATAAAATTGATTTTTTACAGTAATAAAATATATTTTAAATTCTCACAATAATTGAACCACCATTGATGCTATTAAGTGTGAGTTATGAAAATAATAAGGGTTGGATCCTAATATTATCTACCACCGTACTATCATTTTTAAGACCAACAAAATTGCCAGCTACAGAAATAGGTTTATTTAATTTGACCCCCCAATTTATTGAGTTTGTTATCATATTATTTTAATTATACTATATACAAAAACTAATTTGATCTTGATTCTTTAAATTTTAGTTGAGTTTAAATTTAACGTTCGTGCATATATAAGTAAGAAACGAGTCGGTTCGCAAGCCTTACAAATCTTAATAAACTGGCTCGAGCTAGACACGTTTAAAATACAATCCAACATTGACCTCAAACTCGGCTCGAATTAAATTATTATAACAATGTATATATATATGTTATATATTTTTAATGTAACAACAGATCAAACGGTTTATTTCAATAATTTTCAAATTCTCTGGCCAAGAAGCATCCCCCAGTAAATCCACCCCTGATTACAATTATTGTTTGTCTTATCGATTCATTTCAAATATAAAAGCAGAATAAAATAGTTCATTATTCTCAAATTAATTTTGTAACTTTTATCAACATTCTTGAGCTGCCTTCTAATAAGATAATTTTGAGTGATGTATGTATTTAATTGATTTAGACAGCTTTAATAGCTATATATTGAAGTAAAGAAAATCGACAATTCCCCTATTTTTCAAAATTATAATTAATTAAAATAACGTTGAATTTCATGCACAAATCCGAAAAAAAAATATTAATTAAGTTATTTTCTCGAAATAAAAAGTCAACGACAGAGGACATTGAGCTTTAAAATTAAAATCCCCACAAAATTAATTACCAATTCAATTATTGTTATTATTAGTTGGTTTAATAATAGTAATAATTCTCCTCCTTTTTCCAACCAATTTAACGGCATTACTTCATTACAAACCAACAACCTTCTTCTACATAACCATATATATATGACTATATATAAGTCAACCCCAATATCTTATATTGTTGTCCCTATAATAAATTCATTTTATTTTTGGTCATGTTTAAGATTATTTGTAGCCTTTTGAAAATTCGTTTCTGCGCCTAAAATAGTATTTATATGCAACAACATATATTCAAATTTAGTTGTAAATTTGAAACATAAAAAGGAAAATAAAAACCATTTAACAAATGGGATATGAACGCAAATTGATTTTGCAATATTACTCGTACGCGAAATTTTAAACAATTTATATGTGAAATTATTTTTTGGACGTATAATATGTGAGGTCTTTTATAATTTAATTGACGCGTGTTTAAGTTTCGAATCTTGTACAATATGACTGAAAAGATCTATTCATAACATGTATCGATACATATCCGCACACAAGATTTTGTAAGAAATACATATGCATGGTGGTTCTTATTTCAATTAGCACACTTTTGGGCTTAAAACCCTTAGATAACAAATGATACATTTTCTAACCCAACACATAACTATCATACATTATCTAACATGATCATCGTTGTAGAAAACGTCAGACGCTTTAGTTAGTCGGGGAGAGCCTTCTAAAGATTAATTGAACATTAATTATAAATTAATTATAAATTATAGAGGATTAGTTAAGAATTAATCGCAATATTTAGAGATTCTCACAACATTTGATATGACTGAAGATAAAACCCTAAATCTTCCTCGAAATGTTCATGTTGCCATTATATAAGAAGAGAAAATGCCATAAACTCATCAATTAATTTAATATCCTCAATTCGACAAGGTGTACATACATGACATAAATCACTGTATTCGAACCGAACCACCGCCTTTCCATCCCTACTCTGAAACACAGCCAAACCCAAAATTTAAAAAATACCAAATAAGAGAGTGCAGTCCATAACCAAAAATAAATAAATAAATAATAATTTATCGTCATCCCGAACTACAAACCCATTGCATGCATGATTCAACACATAAAATCAAACGAATTAATTTATAATTAATTAATCGAAGATTAATCAACATCGGGGATGAGATGGGATGAAAACCCCGTATCCGCCTCGAAACATCCATCCTCCCACATTTTACGTAAAAAAAAGTAAAACACTCTAAACCCATCAATAGTTCAGTACCCTCGATTCGACAACGTATATAAGTTACAAAAACCACCCGCTCTCCACCGCCCCTCTCAGAAACAGAACCAAACCCAGAATCAGAACGACACACCAATAAGAAAAGTGCGGTCCATCGACACAACCCAAAAAATAAAACAACACCATTTTTCTCGTCATTAACCTCGAACCCCAAACCCCAACGATATACCAATCAGAAAAGTGCGGTCCATCGACACAACCCAAAAAAAATAAAAACAACAACACAATTTTTCTCGTCATTAACCTCAAACTCCAAACCCCAACGACATACCAATCAGAAAAGTGCGGTCCATCGACACAGCCCAGAAAAGTAAAAGCAACAACATTTTTCTCGTCGTTAACGTTAACCACGGAACCCCAGACTCCAAACCCCAATACGATGCATATGACAGCCTCACCAAAACCCAGCAGAGGGCAATGAAAACACATTAATGACCCACAACCACTCCCATGCCACAAACATAAATGCCACCTCAACCACACCCACACCCCCACACCTCCCCTATATATCAACCCCCCCAAAACCCATCCCCTCCCACAAAACCCACAAACCCACAAAACCCACATTAATATATATTACACATACATGGCCGAGCCGAATCACGTGAGCGTCACGTGCAAGTCCCTGGTGAAGCCGAGCGCCAAGGTCGGGCACAGGGAGTGCCAGCTCACCACCTTCGACCTCCCCTACGTGGCCTTCTACTACAACCAGAAGCTCCTCCTCTACAAGGGCTGTCCCGAGTTCGATGGCACGGTCGGTAAATTGAAGGACGGGCTGGGGGTAGTTTTGGAAGAGTTCCACCAGCTGGCAGGGAGGCTCGGCAAGGACGAGGACGGCGTGTTCAAGGTCGTGTACGACGATGATGACGTGGAGGGCGGCGTCGAGGTCGTCGAGGCCGTCTGCGATGACCTGGCGGTCGACGACCTCACGGCCGAGGAGGGAACGGCGTCGTTTAAGGACCTCATTCCGTACAGGGAGGTCCTCAACGTCGAGGGCCTGCACAGGCCCTTGCTGTCCGTACAGGTAACCGCCACGTGTACTATTATATTATCATTTTGCAAGAAAATGCGAGATTTTGTTATAAAAAAAGTGGTAATTAAATTGCGAAATTTCAGATTCATGAGCAAGTGGCTGTGAAATTTATTTTTGCAAAAAATAGTGGGCAAGCTTATTATTATTTTAAAAATGTGTACATTTACTCTAAAACCATGAAATCAAATTAAAATAAAATTTAGTGTTTTTTACCTCTTTGTCGTCGGTTTTTCTCTCTTGATTTCGATAGCGTCAGAGTTGATATTTTTGTAATTAAGTAAGTTAAAGTTCACAATAGTAACAGCGTGCGAGAGAAGAAAAAAATACTAACCCAAGATTAAAAATTAATAATTCAGATTTTAGTTTTTATTTATTTAAATAAATTTTTCGTCATTTCTGAACAGATGCACAATTTTTGAATTTTTTAGATAAGTTTACGATCCCTTATTTTTGAAATATTGAATAGTTCAGAGCTATTTTTTTCAAAATTTATCCTTCGAAACTTTGTAATAAACTAATAATCTCTTAATATTAAATTTAATATTGTATATAGTTATGGAATAATATTATTCAAATTTGTGTTTAGATACGGGTTTTGGTGAGTTTTATTGTTATTTATTGAAAACAAGTATATATATTTGGACTGATTAAAAAAAGTATATGTGGAGAAGTTGGTGAATCTAATTAAGGCCTCTTTGGTCACCTCATTTATGAGTGTTGGTGGTCGTGAACTGTCTGTCTTTTTTCACTCTTCTAGTTTGGTACTATGATAAATGCTCATTTGGTGAGCCTCAACTCTCACCTACACATACCTACATTTGATAATATGATTAACTATCGGTCTTTACTGTTACTGTTGAGTGCTTGAATCTTATTTTAACGTAGTATTTTATATGATTCATAATATTTTTCAACTGTATCTCGCGTCTTAAAAAATGTTAAATACTAATTAATTTGATATGGTGTCTTCAAATAACTGAAAGTAATTAGTTGATTTGAGGTGTTCAAAAGTATCCAAACATACCTAACTAAAACTTTGTCGGTTCGATTGATTAAAAAATTGAACCTAATACCAAAAAACTGATCGATTTGGACATGCAAATCATTTTAAGTCATCAATTCTTGATAATTTAGCCTAAAAATAACAAGTCAACAAAAATAAAGTTAGATAATACGTCAAAATTGGCAAAAAAAAGTGTGATGATTTCATCAAAATCGGTTTGAAAGAAATCTAATAAAAAATGATAAGTTAAAACGATATAAAAATGTGAAGATTTCGTTAAATTCAATTCACGACAAACTAAATCAAATTGAATCGAATTCTCTCGATTCAGTTTCAGTTTCTATTTTTTTGAAACTAAATTGATCGGTTTGATCTAAAACCGAACTACTCCAAACCTAATCGTGAACATCTCCTTAGCTAAAACAAATTGTATATTATCTTTTTGGTATTTTGCATTGGAGCCGTTAATCAGTACTGAACGTGCACTGCACTAACATGTTCGCGCCCGCAGCTGACCAAGCTCAAGGACGGCCTCGCGATGGGCCTGGCCTTCAACCACGCGATCCTCGACGGGACGTCCACGTGGCACTTCATGAGCGCTTGGGCCGAGGCCTGCAGCGGGTCACCGGCCGTGTCGGTCCCCCCCTTCCTGGACCGCGCCAAGGCCCGCAACACCCGCGTCCAGCTGGACCTCTCCCTCCCCCCCAACCCCGTGGCCCAGCCCAACGGAGACTCCGAGGCCCACCAGCAAGGCCCACCGAAACTCAAGGAGCGCCTCTTCAAGTTCTCCGAGTCCGCCATCGACAAGATCAAGTCAACGGTCAACGCCGACCCCGAGGCCAACTCGAAACCGTTCTCGACCTTCCAGTCCCTCTCCGTCCACATCTGGCGCCACGTCACCAAGGCCCGAGAGCTCAAGCCCGAGGACGTAACGGTCTTCACGGTGTTCGCGGACTGTCGCCGGCGCGTGGACCCGCCGATGCCGGAGGCGTACTTCGGGAACCTGATCCAGGCGATCTTCACCGGCACCGCCGTGGGTCTCCTCCTCGCCCACGCGCCGTCGTTCGGCGCGTCGGTGATCCAGAGGGCGATCGAGGCGCACGACGCGCGTGCGATCGACGCGCGGAACGAGGAGTGGGAGAAGTCGCCGAAGATCTTCCAGTTCAAGGACGCCGGAATGAACTGCGTGGCCGTCGGGAGCTCGCCGAGGTTCAGGGTCTACGGCGTTGACTTCGGGTGGGGACCGCCGGAGAGCGTGAGGAGCGGAGGGAACAACAGGTTCGACGGCATGATGTACCTGTACCAGGGCAAGGCCGGAGGGAGGAGCATCGACGTCGAGATCAGCCTCGCGCCGGAGGTCATGGAGAGGCTCGAGAGGGACGCGGAGTTCCTCATGGAGGGGTAGTTTCGTCTTTTCACGTAATTGGGTTTTCGGGGTCTTCTGGTTTGGGGCTTTTTATTTTTTTTAAATGTGGTGTTTGGGCTTTTGAGTGGGCCCGTCGTGTCGTTGTTTGTGGTTCGGTACTCTCTGGTCTATTGTATTGATCGTATGTATTTGGAGATGTTGGTCCAATAACTGATCTACTGTAATGTTTTGGTATTGAATTGGATCTTGTGGTTGAGTTTCTCGTCACGATGCAAAAAGTATGGTCTCATCACGGAGTTTCTTGTGGAGGGGTAGTTTGGTCTTTTGATATGGTCGGGTGTTTCGTTCCTCATGAAGGGGTAGTTTCGTCTTCTCACATAATTGGTTCGCTGTTTGTTCACTTTTTCCTTAAGATGCAATGATATGTGCTCAATTTTACGATTTCTCTAAATTTGGGAGAATAAATGTAACGCTAATTGAAATGTATTTTTTTATACCTGAACGGCTGAGCATCACGCTATTTGTAATAGATCGATGGTTTAATTCCGTTGGAAGAATGAAGAGGAATTTATAAGTAGAAAATAACTTCGATGATATAAATTTTGTACACAAAATATTTTATACATGAATAATTCTTCTATATTAATTACTAGTTTGATATTCTTATTATTTATTTGAGTTTGGTTTGTGCCGTAGTGCAAACTATATAAATTATATCAAGGAAAATAACAAAATTGAGTAGTTAAATCAAAATAAAGTGTACATGTGTAATAGTGTTAGACAATCGTTAGTATTATTTTATTTCTATTTTAAAAGTGGTTAGATGATTATCAAATAATGTCTACATATTTTATTGTGATTCTCTTAATGCACCATTTCTAGAATAAGTGTTCGACAGTAAATTGAGTATTTCTTTATCAGGAAAGCAATTTAATTTATGAGACCATACGTTAGAAATTACTTCTTTTTTAATAAGAAAATGAAAATAGCGTAACTTCTTAAGGTACATTGGGTGTAACTCTCGTTCCGCTTATTTTTAGCGTTCTTTTTGTGTGATGGTTAATTGAAGCAGGATTTGGACAAACTGGACTAATCAGTTTACCAATCACGAGGTAACTTATTTTAAGATAGGCTTTCATGATGCTCGTGCCCAATAAATATCAATTGGCCACTTCACTATTTTTTTTTTTGGAGTTATGTAATGCGAGTACCCGAAATCAAGTATCTAATTACCGAAATTTCCCTCCTCAACGTCAACGAAGAAACGTTCATCATTGCTTCCATTCGAAACATAAGCTACAACAGTGGTTTAAGAGAGTCCTTTTATATAGGATATGAACTTATATAGGTTCAACTGTTCAAGTGACTCCGGTTAGTAGCTAACAGCTATTTAGTGTAGTTTGGGCTAGAACATTGGGCCGATCATCAGTTTGGGGCTGATAAATGATAAAGCCCATTAATGTATGTGTTGTATCTGGGCCCATAAACACCGTCGTCAACTGTTAAACAGAGATGTGATATGTCCAAATTGCCCCCTCCACTGCAATCAAACCACATCTGTGCCATCAGAGGCTCAATACTCTGTCGTTTTCGCTCGCTTTCGTCTCCTCCGCTGCGTTTCGTTCTTCTTCCCCCAGACGCCGAACCTGAACCCTAGCCGGAGCTGGCCGTGTCGCCGCCTAGTTCCGCTCCATCGCCGCCGTGTATGTTTCAGGCAAGTGATTACCTTCTCTGTAGCTTTTCTATGCCTAGCTTCGTAACTGCGCGCGTGGAGCGAATTTCGTGGAATTTGTCGGTGATTTGGTGCTGTGGTGTATTTTTCTCGGTTTCTGGTTTTCGGTTCGAAGGGATTGTGGTTTTCTGTGTCTTAGTTTGATGAACTGTTGAGGATCTTGAGTTTTGATGGTTGCATTACGTGAATTGTGCTGGGATTTGGAACATTTTTTCTTTGAAAATGAGAATTTTATCGGTAGTTGTGAACTGATTGATTCAAATCAATTTGTGTGTCACCTGGTGAGAATTTTCTGTGTTTTAATCCTGACTATCAGCTAGAAAGTTGTTAACTTGTGGTGAAGTTATGGTGAAGTAAGTGTGTTACTTGGATTGTATGATTCGAATCAGTAGTGAACTAAAGAATGGTATCAGTTTGGTCCTTGAAGATGAATTTGGCTTGGTTTGGTTTGTTGAAGGGCTAAAGTATTTAATTTCTGTAGCGGGGGATTGGTTATTGTGTTGGCGTCAATTTCTAGGTGTTCCTCATTTGCAGGGATATTGTTTCGATGTCCTTCACTGGCTGTTTTGGCCATCTTCTTAGCATATGAAACTACATCGGAACAAAGTAAAATCTTTTAGGGGATTTTCTCTTGCTCTATGTTTGAAAACTAGAAAATATTAGGGGAATGAAATGTGAGTGAAATAATTAGGATCTCAGTCCTCATTTGTATGTCAGCGTCCTCACATAGCTTCATTGTGGCCTCACTTTTGAGGAATATGTGTTTTTATCTCCTTGTGATGATGTAGTTCGTGTTTCCTCCCTGTTCTTGGTATCTCTCCTACTATGTGTCCATTATGTAGATCTATATGGCTCACTTTTATGTGTTGTTCTAAGGTATTTTGCTTGAAATTGAGTCAGTTTTTGGCACCTTTCTCATGATTTTGTGGGTGCCTATCATCTCTGATTGTTTTTTTTTCTCGGAACAGAAGGTAGTAAGGGATTCATGTTAATCAGCGTTAGGCTTTGGTAAAACCTTCTTGGAAGCAGGTTTTTCGAGGTTTCATTCCAATGGACTCACCTGAACGCGCTCAGGGTTATGTGAAACGAGATGGAGATGATGAAGAATGGGAGGGTAGTGATAAGAGAAAACACAGGTCAAGCAAGTCAAGGAAGCCTGGTAATGGAGATGAAGCTGAAGGACTAGACAGCAGTGGAAGAAGGCGAAGTTCTGGGGACAGGAATGAGAGTCGTAAGAGATCAGGTGGCTCCGGAAGAACTGGTAGTGACGAAGATGAGATTGATACTAGAAAGGAGTCGCGCTCTAAGCAGTCAAAGAAAAAACCAGAAGAGAGCAGTTTAGACCAGTTGAGCAGCTGCTACCAGGATTCAGAAGTGGACAGTAGACAGGATGGTGGAGATAGGCTGGGGAATAGAGGGCGTAGTCGAATTGAGGAAAGCGAGAGAAGAAAAGTGAGCTCCAAGTTTTCAGAGGAAGACAACTCTCAGAATAAAAGTAAAAGCAAAGAAGAAAAGTTCCATGATTTAGAGCTCGAGAAAACACCCGAGAGAGACTCCAGGTATTCTGATAAGAGGGATAGTAGCAGGGAGAAGGGACATAGTACTTCTGAGCAAACGAGAAGCTCAAAGAGAAGATGGGACGAATCTGATGCTAACAGGAAAGTTGAAGAAAGCAGCTATGAGAGATCAGATCTAAGAAGTGGAAAGGCTTCTGATCCTAAGCACGAATCCACTGCAGAGAAAAGTGCATCTGCAAGGAATGAATCGAGTGAGGGTAAAATTAGGGGCGTAGGCTCCAACAGTGACAAGGTGGTCAAATCCAACAAGGAAGAGAGAAGAGTAGATGCTGAAAGGAGTAAAAGCAAAAGTAGGTCAGAAGCTGTAGAAGAAGATAACAGGGCTAGTCCTAGTACTCGCGAAGATAGATCTGTAAGGGAAAAAGTTGAGAAGCACAGACAGCAGAAAACCCCCTCTGGTCATGACACCGGAGAAAGCCGAGAGAGATCTTTAAATACCGATGAAGATAGAAGTGTGAGAGAAGCAAGGGATAAAAGATCAAGGACCCCTGAGAGGAGTGGGACACGCCATCAGGAATTAGAACATTCTGAGCAGGATTATGACAGAGGTAGTGATCTCAAGCGGAAAGAACTAGAAAAGGATACTTACAGGGATGATAAATCAAAAGGCAGAGATGATAGTTGGAGTGACAGGGCCAGAGATCGAGATAATTCCAAGGACAACTGGAAAAGAAGGCAGTCGGGAAGTTTCGATAAAGAGTCAAAAGATATGGATGCCGTTCATGACCGTGGAAGAGATTGGGAGTTCTCAAGGCATGGTCGTGAGAGGATAGACAATGAAAGGTCTCATCGCTCTGGCAATAGAAAAGATGGGAACAGAGGTGAGGCTGTAAAAACTTTGTCAAATTTTTCTAATGAGAACTACGATGTGATAGAGATACAAACTAAATCTGATTATGGAAGGCCCGAGTCCGGATCCAACTTAAAATCGGCACCAAATAGTGAAGATTGGGCTAATCCACGGGAAGACAGGTCAAGGAGGACTGATACGCCTGGGCATGCAGGTGACGATTCAAAGGAAAGATACATGGATGATGGTAGCTCAATGCGAGATCAGAATTCATGGAGGGATGACTTTGATTATCAGGGAGAGAAAGGAAGAGGCCAAAAAGGTGCCATGTCCAGCCGTTCTGCTGGAGGCCAAAGTTCTAGCGGTGGTTCACAGCCTCCATACGGAAACCAGGATTCAGGATCTTTTGGCAGAGCTCCACTGCAAGGGAATAAAGGAAATAGAGCAGGGAGAGGAGGAAGGGGTAGGCCTACTGGAAGAGACAACCAGCCGGTTGGTCTTCCACTATCCATGATGGGATCGCCTTTTGGACCTATGGGGATGCCACCGCCTGGGCCAATGCAGACACTTAACCCTAGTATGTCACCTGCTCCAGGGCCTCCTATCTCCCCAGGTGTTTTCATCCAACCATTTTCCCCGCCTGTTGTCTGGCCTGGAGCTCGGGGTGTAGATATGAACATGCTAGCTGTTCCACCTGGCCTTTCTCCCATTCCTCCTGGGTCATCAGGTCCACGATTTCCTCCTAATATAGGAAATTCACCGAACTCTGCTATGTATTTTAATCAATCAGGTCCGGGAAGAGGAATGCTTCCAAGCATAGCTGGCCCTGGATTTAATGCTGCCGGACCAATTGGACGAGGCACACAACCTGATAAACCTGGGGGTTGGGTTCCTCCTAGGTCCGGTGGACATCCAGGTAAAGCTCCCTCTAGAGGTGAGCAGAATGATTATTCTCAAAACTTTGTGGACACTGGCATGAGACCACAAAACTTCATTAGGGAGCTTGAGCTTACCAATGTAGTGGAGGATTACCCAAAGCTTAGAGAGCTTATACAGAAAAAAGATGAGATAGTTGCTAATTCCGCTTCTGCGCCCATGTACTACAATTGCGACCTGCGTGAATTTGAGCTCTCGCCAGAATTCTTTGGAACCAAGTTTGATGTCATTCTCGTTGACCCTCCTTGGGAAGAATATGTTCACCGAGCTCCTGGTGTTGCTGACCATATGGAATACTGGACCTTTGAAGAAATAATGAATCTTAAAATTGAGGTAATATACTCACTAGTAATCTATTTGAAATTGCCTTTCACTACAGTTTATGTAAATCTTACCACAAAAGGTCATGCTAGTATTCATGAACATACATTGTTCAATTGAGTTTTAAACAATTTGCCTTTTGTTGCAGGCTATAGCAGATACACCTTCTTTTATCTTCCTGTGGGTTGGAGACGGTGTGGGCCTTGAACAGGGCCGTCAATGTCTAAAAAAGGTATAGCAGCTGTTTTTAATTGAAATCCTGCGGTTCTTAACTTTTTAGGGATTATTGTGACTAGACAATTAGTTTGACGTATGTGAAAATTATAGTTGTTTCCAATCTTGATTAGCGCTGACCTTGTGTCAATTAGTCACAAATAAATGACAAACCCGAGTGGGAAAACCTTCAAGATTTGATGAGGAAACCAACAAAATATGCAATGTGTAGCTGAAGTAGAGATAATGGCAAATATTTTATCCTATTTGCTTTGCTAAAAGCTTCTTCAGATATATTTAATTCAATATGATTGCTCTAGTAAAACAATTATGTCAAATATATGTAGTTTTCCTCTGACCTATGCCTTGTTGCCTTGTTGGTATCACACCTAGTAATTCTGTGACTCCTACGGGTTCTCCTAAATGCCAAAGAATTATTGAAATGCCCCGCATTCGACTGTAAAGTCCCTTCAAATGGAAGGTTAATATGCAATAACAATCAATCATCAATGTTTTTTTATGAGTTGTTTTTTGCTTGATGCTGCAGTGGGGATTCCGTAGGTGTGAAGATATTTGTTGGGTGAAAACAAATAAAACTACTGCAACTCCAAGTCTGCGGCATGATTCTCATACATTGTTTCAGCATTCAAAGGTGGCCCCGTTGTCTTTGCTCTAAATGTCTCACTTTGTGGCCACTATTTTTGCTTTTCCTTGGACTCAATTATTTATTTACATGACTGTTTTCTTCTTTTTCGTTTTCTTTATGAAGGAACACTGCTTGATGGGCATAAAAGGAACTGTTCGTCGAAGTACTGATGGCCATATAATCCACGCCAACATTGACACGGATGTTATTATTGCCGAGGAACCTCCCTATGGTTAGTAGTTATGTTGTGCATCAATGCTCCTTAATTTGCTCTTGTCCACTATATACATGAACGACACATGCATAAAAATGTAATGCAAAATTTACACACTTTAATGGTACACAGGCTCAACCAGAAAGCCGGAAGATATGTATAGAATAATTGAACATTTTTCTCTTGGCCGCCGAAGGCTTGAGCTATTTGGTGAAGACCACAATATTCGGTCGGGTTGGCTTACCATGGGTAAAGGACTATCATCCTCAAACTTCAACAGCGAGGTAATGTTCTTTGGATTCAGTTTTCTTTTAAGAACAACAAAAATCAATCACAGTTAATTACTTCATCTCATCATGATCAGAATCTTGGTGAATTTCAGTATAGAACTAAGGTAAATGTGGGATGCCGTATAAAAATCTCCTAAACGTTGACAATTGGAGCTAAGGAACTCTGGGTTTGTTCAATATGTAGGACTAGCAAGATTATTTCATGCTTAAACAGAACAGAAATAAAACTTAGCATGATTGGTTTGAAATCTGAATTTTCCAGCTAGAGAAAAATGGGTGATAAAATGAAAGTCTTACTTTATATATTCAAATGAAGTTCCTTATTAACTGATTATCCGTAAATGAAAGTCTTCCTCTATATATGCAAATGAAGTTCCTTATTAACTGATTATCCGGTGAATAAATTAATCAAGAAAAATTATATCTACACTCATACGCAATAGTAGAAATGGTAGTTGCTAATCTAAAAGTCTACATTTTTGGTAGAACCATCACAAAACAGACACATCCACATGTTCCTTATATAAGATAAATAGGAATATAAAGAAGCTACCTATACATATATCATTAGTTTCTTGGTAGTTATTTTTCTCAATAACTCTTAACAACCCAATATTCACTCACTGCTATGCACCATGTGAGTTCTTGATCACATTTTTTCTCCTTTCACTTTGGCCGGTGACAACATATAATTTTATGATTTAAGATTATCATCTTGTAATTTGAGAAGAAATTAGAAGCGCCTTCAACTCCAACACAAAATTTTCTATATAGTATTTCACTGTAGACGAATTCATTGAATTGAGGCATTTCATGCCACCATATGTATTTTCATTTCCTTGCTCTCTTGGGTTAATCATGACATGTTGTGATTATATGTTTTGCGGAAAGTTAAATTGTAACGGGCATGCTGAGATTATGATATCTGTTCCAATGTTGCTTCTGACCTTGGATTTTGGCGGCTTCACAGTCATACCTCAGGAACTTCGCCGACAAAGACGGGAAAGTCTGGCAAGGCGGGGGAGGAAGAAACCCGCCCCCAGAGGCGCCTCACCTCGTCGTCACAACCCCAGAAATCGAGTCTCTCCGGCCCAAATCCCCCATGAAGAACCAGCAGCAAGTGGCGGCGCAGCAACAATCAGCATCAATCTCTCTAACGACGGCCACTTCATCCAATAATCGGAGGCCCTCCGGGAACTCGCCTCAGAACCCGAACGTGCTCGTCATGAACCAAGAGGCTTCGGGCTCCACCCCCTCGACCCCCGCTCCCTGGCCTCCAGCGGCCATGGAAGGGTTCAAGGGACGGGATGGCGGGCCGGATGATAAGTTTTTTGAGATGTATGGTTATGGCGGGCAGGCCAACGGAGATTTTCTTGATTTTGAGTCTCAAAGAACAATGAATATGATGTAATGCAAAAAATAATCCATGAGAAACTTGCCATGAAGTGGCTTGTAATATTTTTTTTCCTTCATAAACATTCATTTTCAATTCAAAAAGAGATGTATCTAATTAATCACCTCTCTTAAGCGTTGAATGAGTTGGGATGGCAAAAATTCTCAAACTCGATGTGGCATGTTGTCCTTGATTTGACGGAATAGGGGTGAGAATCACTGGGGATGACAATGAATTTTCGTCTCTGTACTTGTCCCGTTTATTTTTATCCGACCCTGCCCCGATGGGAAAAAATGTATTGTGAACCATTATTTTTAATTCAAATATGTATTTTAAAGAATATTTCCTAATTCTCCACCTCTGCCCAGCCTAGTAGGGCTGCTAAAAAAATTGATTACGAATAAAATCAAAATTTCATCGATTCATATTCAATTTATAGATTAGATTAACAAAATATCGAACTAAATAAAAAGCTGGTCGGTTTGGACATGTTGGCTCATTTTAGATCGTCGAACTTTATTAATGGAGTCTAAACATATTGGGCGACAAAATAATAAGTTAACCAACTCAAAATGTGAAAATTTAATAAAACTCGCCTCAAAGAGAATCGAACAAAAAACATGTAAGTCAAATTAAAGTTAAAATTGCTTAAAATATTCATAGAAAATCGAATCAAATCGAAAACTAACCGACTCAAAACCAAACCAACCTAAATTTTAACGGTTCAAGTTCTAATTTTTATTTTCCTACAATCGAAACGATTGTTTCTGTTTGGTTTTAAAATAGTTCGATTCAAAACCGAACCATAAACACCCTACCGCCTACCTTGAAAAAGTTTATGACCCAATTTAATCGGGCATCGTCGTCGTGATGGGGTATTTTGTCATTGTTAAGCATTACTAAATCCGTCTCAAACCCATATCACCGCCATCTACGAAAAAGTAAAATATTCTAAACTCGATAATAAAGAAAATGGGATCGCTAAATCTGCCCCGAACTCGCTCCTCAGCCATCTCATGAATGAGGAGTAGTTCTGAGTTTTGTACTATGTATTGAGTCTATTGACCCAAAATATTGGGTTAAGTTAAGGTGAGCCCTAGATGGAAAGCTGGAAACAAAATATCAACCCTTGATTCATCCGACTTTTAACACACAATAGTCACAAACAAAACACCCCCAAAAAATCCTGATCTATACTACGGTCCGATTCTGGATAACAAATATGCAAACATTTGGACTGTATTCAAAACCCATGAAGAACACCTCCAACTCCACACCACAACAACAATGACCACACTCATGGCCACTCCGACGTCGTTTTGTCCATCTTCCTCCTCCATCTACACTTCTCTCATCTCATACCCTAAAGTTCCCAACTTTAGACCCTCCAAATCGATCCCAGCTCTGGGTCTCAGCCCCTTTGCTCCATGGACCGGTCTAAGGCATCTGGGTACCTCAGTATCATCTCGAAAATCTCTGAAATTAGGTTTTTTATCTATCTCTCTCATTTGGGTTCTTTGTGTTTGTGTCTGAATTGAAATGGGTTATTTTAATATCTGGTGATTGGTGCAGTGATGAAGGGGAGAGGTAGGCGCAGAGGGTCTGCTTACGCTTCTCTATTTGGAGTTGGAGCTCCTGAGGCTCTGGTGATTGGAGTTGTGGCTTTGCTGGTTTTTGGGCCTAAAGGTCTTGCTGAGGTTTGTCTGTTTTCATTTCCAAGCTTTTGATGGAAGCTTGGTGTTTGTGGTTCAGTGATTTTGATTGTATGGAACAAAGATAATTGAAACTGTAATAAATAAGCTTTATATGTGAAAACAAAGATGATTGAATTCAATAACTGTAGGATAATCCCATGCGAGCCTATGTATTGAAATATACGAACACGTCCTTTATCAGGAAATTGATTGTTGTGGATAATAGACCAATACCGTGGTAGGAGAGCTGAGTTGAATGTTCGTGTTTGATTTATTGCACTGTCGATGGAAACCATCCCGTCACACTTCCGAGTAGGACTCTTCCTTATTCTTCATGTTGGTAATACACGATTATTGGCCTAAGATAACAGAATCTGAGTAGCAAAAGTAGGGTTGTGTCTGATTTACGCTGTTCTAATAAAACGCTATGCGCTGGTCGGGAGGAGAGGGCCTTTTGGGAACTTAGGGGATTGATTGGGAATTAGCAGATAATTAATTGGGGACTAATATGAGATTAATCGGACAAGTCGGGGATTTTTAGAACACTGCTAATTTACCTTAGGGTTAATAGCTCCTCAATTTGTGTTTATGCGCCAAATTTGACATTTTAAAATGAATTTCATTTATATTCTCATTTAGTCTAAGAACGTGTAGTTTGAGTAGTTTTAAGAGAGACTATGAATGTTTGGCCATAATAGATTGGAAGTTTGGACCGAAGAAACTGATTTAAGAGAGCAATATAGAAACGATTGTTCTTTCACTACTTTGTTCTTTTGTTGATCTCTATAAAATTTAGGTTAAGTTGTGTAATTTCAGGTTGCTCGTAACCTGGGGAAAACTTTACGTGCGTTTCAACCCACAATTAGAGAGCTACAGGTTGGTGCATTTAACTTTCGGCTTTTATCTGTGAGTCCGATTGAAATGAAGATCTAATGATATATGATACTAATAATCTTCCCTTATGTTTCCTCCTAGGACGTTTCAAGGGAATTCAAGAGCACCCTTGAACGAGAAATCGGTCTTGATGAAATTTCAAACCCTCCGCAGAACATGTACAGCTCCAGCAGAACAAACATTACCCCGACGCCATCAATCAGCACTGAGGATACACAAACTATGGTTGACCCTAGTAAGTCACCAAATTCTTCAACTATTTGAATATGCAAAACTTAATCGGTTACTGCAGGTTTAGTATTAAATATCTCTTTGCTAAAATTTGATATTAGTACCGAGAAGAACTTAAGTTTAAAATCTTTCAGATCGTCTTAACAATTTCTAGAGCAATAATACATAAGTGAGTTGGTGTCTTAGCTGCAATAATAGAGTATCATTTTGATCTTCGGTGATAAACAGACTTTATATTATATGAAACCAAGGGAAGAACCGTGAATTAGGCCATAGTTAGAGCATTATTATGGTTAGCCGGAAACCATAGTTAGAGTATTCAAATTTTCGATTTAAATGATTCCTTCGGTAATTTTAAATTTTAGTACCCTTCTGCGCTTGCTGCCATTAGTAGTCATTTTGTCGGTGATGCAAGTACTTCATGAATCTCTAGAAAACTGTTCGAGAGAACACATGTTTAGCAAAATGTGATGAAAATTGTACAATTGTCTAAATCTGCAAAAATTTGAATTGATCTTCAATTTAAACGATTCCTTCAATGATGTAAAGTTTGATTACCCTTTTGTGCTTGCTGCCTTTAGTAGTCATTTTCTCAGTGATGCAATTACTTCATGAATCTCTACAAACCCGCTTTATCTTTTTGCTGGAATTATCGAGAAAGTGTATTTTAGCAAAATTTGATGAAACGGGTCTATTTTGTCTAAATTTGCAGATGGCGCTCCTCCGCCAAAAGAAGCTTACACGAGCGAAGAGTATCTGAAGATAACAGAAGCGCAGCTAAAAGCAGTCGCCGCACAGCAACAGGGAGAGGCGCCCGAGACATCATATCCGGAACTTCCTCAATCCGAGCCTCAGTCTCAGCCTCAAGGTTTGTAGCTTTCTCTCGCACAAACAAATAGGGGTGTTCATTTTGGACCGAGAACTAGGTCAAACCGTATTTAAAAAATTGAGAACCATAGATAATGGTTCGGTTTTGGTTATATATTTTAGTAAACTGATCAGTTGCAGTTCGAATATGGTTCTTATAAACCAGAACTGGCGGTGAACCGGTAAAAACCGAACTAAAATAGTCTACGACTATAAAGTATAAATTTTTTTTATTTCAAATGTATGCCTATTGCTGTAGTCTATAGCTTAGTATTGCATGGAAATTTGAATGTCTTTTATTTCGTGATGTTCAATTCAAACAAAAAAACAAACCCAAACCAAGAAATCAGTTGAAGTGAATAAATTAGATAATTAGTTCGAGAATAATGTTCAAATAACTAATTGAGCCCATAAATCGGGTTTAAAGTGAAGGCTCGTCCATTATGGTTCAGTCCGGGTCTAACTGAATAACCACCTGAATAGTGTCGTTATAACCAACCCAAATTCCTCCATCGGTTCCAGCTAGTGCTTTAAAAATCCCCGACTTTATCTGATTAAACCGATTTGTCTCCAGAAGGTCCTCTCGTCTCCGCCCAACTAGTGCTTAACGTTTTTTAGATTATTAGTCCCGGCTATGGTTCTCTAATACAGAGAACTGCCTTGTCCGATTTTTACCCAAATGGTTCGGATACTGGACCATGGACTCTAGGGCTGCCCAAATATAACCAAGTCAACCGAACCGAACCGAACCAAAATTTCATCGGTTCAGGTTCGGTTTCTAAGTTGAGAGCCGATAAAAAACTGAACCGGACCGAACCAAAATCTGATCGATTTGGACATGTGGCTCATTTTAGGTCATCGTTCTTTATTAATTGGGCTGACAAAAAATAAGTCAAGATCGGCCTAGAATGTGACAATTTCAAAGAAAACCGAACTAAAAACCAATAAGTCAAATAACAAGTTAAACAGTGGAATTTAATATTGTACCTTTGGTTTCAGCCATAGTTGAAGAAGCTCCACCCCAGAAGCCTGAGAGCAGCAAATGAAAGCCTCATGGTCATGGAGCAAAACTCTATGCTTGACTATATTCTTCAGTAGCAGAAAATGGAGGCATGAAGAGTCAAAATGGAAGATGAGTGATGAAAGTGCTGTGGTTGAGCTCTATGTCTATCTCCACTTTGATTCTCAGCTTTTTTTTGTGTTGGACAAAACTTAGAGTAGCTTATTGAGTTTCTATGTACAAAAAATGGCATAGCCATGAAAAAGCTGAGAGTTCCCTAATTTCTTTGCATATTGGAAGTAATTGTCATTTCTAGATAGCTTAAAATCATTTAAATGGATTGTTTTTGTTCTTGGATGAGAGTGGTGATGATCAAGTATTTTTAAATTTCACATCAGAAATATGTTATTCATTCGCTATTTTATGCACCTCCGTCTGTAATAATGTTTTATAAATGCTTGACTTGTTCGATTAGTTCTTGATTAATCTTATGTTAATATTTTATTAGTGCATGAATCTGATTTATTTTCAGACTATTTTCCTACTCTTTTTGCTTGCCTAGTATCTAACATTCTTTAGAACATTATCTATAAATTTTAAAGTTTAAATCGTTTTGTATTTAACATGATATTATAAATAATAGACTTATATTGATTTTGATTTATTCTTCTTGTTGTTTTTGTGGGGAAGTTCTTAAATTATATTGTTGGTCAAAAGACTTAGGGATTTGAATTTTTATATTCACCTGGCGCAGTTAAAGTAATTACTCACTATTATCATTATCATCAGGTAAGGGACCAAGAATAAATAAGTGATTCATATCGTCAACTACAAAATGTTAATATGTTAATTTAAAATATGTTCTCGATGGAACACTCTAGCATTTTGAAGCACGTACTTTCAAAATAAAAGTTGAGTTCAAATTTAATGCTGAAATTATGAAATAGACATAATTTTTTAATATAATATAAAATTTATGTAATTATTATTAAAAAACATGTTTCAAAACTATTTTATTTTAGAAAACGGCCACATCGATAAGATTATGAAATTATTACATGTCAAAACCTTGGAGGTGAACAAAAATAACTGCATCTACAAATAGGTTTTCCATTTGGGAGCGTATCGCAACCCCAAGTGGACATATTTATGCTTCCGAATTTCTTATCGCATAGTTCCTGGCAAGCGAAGGTGTCGCATCCATCTGGCTGCAGGAAATATGTCCTGCACTCCTTTCGTCCCTCACCTGGCGAATAAAACGGTGTCGTTCGAGGAAAATATGAATTAAAACTAAGCGAATAAAACGTTGTCATTCAAAAAAAACAACTTCCAACCTTGATTGAATAGAGAAATTATTGTTTTTTATAACGGGTCATCAAAATATAATTTTAAAATATTTTTTATATGATATGACTACTCAACCCGACCCACTTCAGCCAAACTTAAAACAACACACTTCTATATATTTTATTTTATCAGCAAATGATATCGTATCTTATTATATTATATAATATTACTCAAATTTACAACAAAAGGATGTAAATTTGATATTCATTTTAAATTTTAATAAAACTTAACATTATTACTTGCTACTGACATATACTTACTTGGATATGTGATTGTGAGCACAAGCGTCATTAGCAACACCAAAATGATTTAATTCTTCATAATTGTTTATGATTTAAACTGAATTTTGCATTAACTCATTGAAGGTGGTGCCAAATTTATATCAGAATTAAGAAGTAAACATACATTAATCCATTTTCAGAAATTAAAATATCTTTGACTATTACTATTGGCAATTCCTTGTTATACATGTATTCTGATAAAAATATTTGGTATTATTAACTGTATTCAAATAAGAAATTCAAATTTTCTATAAAAAAAAGGTTTTTACCACCAAATTTTTTGGGCTGGTCAACATTATAAATTTCTAGTCCAAATGAATCATTACATAATCAAATTAAATCGGTTCAGATTGTTACCAAACCGGGTCTTGAAATATTTTAATTAGAGAATTATATGCATAATCAAAATTGCTTGAATTTGAATGATTTGGTTATAACTATTTATGTAATGAAACCAAAATGATCATTTTTAGTTTTCATTTTTTTCTCGGACTCATTCTTTCAAATGAAGTTCAGAAGAAAAGTTATTTTCTTACGATTTTATTTCATGTAATACTAAATTATACACTGTATAATTGAGCCATACATTTGAAATAAAACGAAATATAACATATTTGAAATTTGTAAATAGTAACAAATAAAGAGTGAACGAACTTTCGGTATGTTATTTCTGGTTTAATTATGATTTTGCTTCATAACTGTATTTTAGTTATATTTGACTAATGCTCCTAAAATTATAACAAAAACTAAACCATTATTTACGATTTTTTATTTTCAAAATACAATTTGGCTCGACTCTTAATTCATGATCGATTCTAAACTCAAACCGAACACACCTATTTGTTCAACTTAACCCATTTGTCTACTAACAATGCATGACTTTAGTCCCTTTAAATATGGTTACACAATACTTTACTCATTTATTTATTTATTTTTGTGGAAATTTGAGTAATAATGAATAATAAAATTAAAATAAATGGATAGCATGATAAATTATAAATGAAGATCCACCTACTTGATAACCAGAGAGGTGAGAACATGTGGTGTGCTGGTTTTTGCCTTTGTTGTAGGACCCTAACATGACCATACACAAATAAGACCATAACTTTGTAGGTCCCATCCCTTAACATAAATTAATTACATTTTTATTGCCCACAAATCATAAAATAAAAATATTTATTTAGTTGTAATTATAAGTCAATTGACAAAAGTCAATTAAAACAACATTAACTTTATATATAGATTATAGGATTTTAGTTTTTTTATACATTTTGTTTCTCAATCATTATCATAAGTTGCATGAACTACACTGAAAGTGATTCATCATAAAAATTTAAAAAGAAAACACAGTGAAAAATAAAAAAAGAGAGTTAAAAAGGTGAAAATAATGAAAAGGCTTAGAGTCCCAAGAAAAAGCCTCTTTTGGGTGTGTGAATTGTGATATGATATGATATCATTATCAAAAAAGCAAAAGCATAACACTATTATTATTATTTTTTAAAAAAATAATGATTTTATCTGCTTTATTTTATAAAATTGAGAATAAATAAATTTTATGTCTCCATCACACGCACGTGGGGTGTATCTGCACACGTGTGCACTTTTTTTTATTCATTATGGACAATTATTTTATCTCTAAAGTGAGTATTGAGGCCTATTATATTGATCATATATATGAATAAAATTGTTTTCCAAATGAATGTTGATTAATTCATTTATTAACATAGAGTAAATATTTTCACTCTTTCTAATTTTATTTCAATATTTTAAATTTCGTTCAAATTAATCTATATTTTATTGTAGGATAATAATTTGTCATTTGTTAAACACTATACGATCTAAATTGAACGTGATTAATTAAACATTTTAATGTTATGTAGTACTGTTAAAATAATTTGGGCTGTGTCTTGGTTTAGAGGAGTGGTGAAAAAATTAAAATATATTTGATTGACAAATTAATTGTTTACTTATTTTTTATTTAATCATAAGTTGGATATATGATGATCGCAAAATTATATTCATTCACATATAAACTTATTGATTGACCTTGCAATAATTAATAACAAATTAAGTCAATATATAAAATATTTATACGGTGGAGGGGATTTGATTTGTTGCCCCTCTTTGTTTTTCGCTTGGCTCGATCCTCGATGATTGTATTTCTATGTTGAATGATTTTTGAAATTGTTTTATTTCTTTTGTTAGACGGTCAGGTAATCAGGCAGCACATTATGTTGCTCATATGTGTTTGGTACACTTGTAAATTCAATGTCTCACATCATACGATTATTGGATTAAAGAAGAATTTATATACACATTGGACTCTAGACCCGACAGACTAGTATTTTGAGTCATGTGTGGGCTCTAATGTGTAAATGAGCTTCCTTGGGTGCTTCCCTTTTATAAGGCCCGAATATCCCAATAGTGATATCTAGTTAGATGGGTCGGGTACTCTTATGGCTGGTAACACCAGGACCATGATCACCTTCTCTCATGGTAAAACCCATATATGATGAGAAGGGTCACTGTGGAAGAGTAGATCAAGGTTAAAATATGGGCTTACTAAAAGACGCCCCGATGTGATGAGACTCAATATGTAGAGACAGATTGTTAGGTCCACATGTGACTGCAAAGTCCCACATTAGAAGAGTACTGGGAATAAGGAGAGTTTATATACACATTGAACTCAAGACTCGCTAGGCTAGTCTTTTGACCGGGAATGCAAGTACGCTCGGATGCCTCCTTCAAAAGGCCCCTAGCCGAAAACACCTTCCCTTTCCAGATCACAACATGGTCACCCAAATACCCCAACATGCCATAAAGAAAAGAGGAAGAGAGGACAAAGGCATCCCCATAATTACAACCCCCAGTCTATGTTCCGCAACCAAGTGATCCCCTGAGCCCTCTCGAACCCGGCCCACACGTCATGTACTACATAACAACCTAGAAGAACACAGTCAGTCGTCTCCTGTTTCATACCGCAGAGGGGACACCAATCCACTATTTCCACCTCTACGTGCACCAAATTAGTTGTAATAAGAAGAAAGTATGTAACACTTCGCCAAATGAAAGATAGAATATAAATTGTAAACTCCCTTTACCGAATACTGACCTGACTCAAAATATAAATTTTGCAAACAAAAAAACGATAGAAGATAAATAAAAATTGTGGGTGGGCGAGAGTCGGACACATGGCGACGCGGACCGAACTACCTCTTGTCAGTTACCCGACGATTCTAAATTTTGGAACCAGAACGAAAAATCAAATTAAAATTAAATGCTTCTCTCAAATTTAAAACCAAAACCGAACGACTACCCACAATTTGTTTTCATTTATTCATTATGAGTTCGGTTTGGTTTCTGAGTCGAGACCAATTCCAAATCTAAAGTGTCCGCTTCTAACCATAACCAACATTTTCAAGTTCGCGAGTTTCGGTTCTTATATATTAAAAATTGATAATTCACATAGGTTAAAAAAACCGGTATTTTAGTTAGTTTTTATTATTTAATCTTGAGCTAGATTTGTTTATCTATCATCTTATAGACGCAACTGTGAAAAAATTTGATTGGCCCAAATTTGAAGGCACACGGTAAAGAGGTGGGGTCGAGCACATCAAATAGGGTCACGAGAGTAACGTGCGAGCCTGAGGGCAATAATGGAACAACAGGTATTAAACTAGAGATCAGTTCACGAGTATCACACGCACAGCCACCTGTAAAATTCCAGTCAAAGGGCAATTTGGTCAATTCACGTCGACACCACCCACCTTATATTATATGCTTTTTCATATAATGCCACCATACCTTTATTTTATATTTGGTCCCTTCAATCATTAATGTTAGATTAGATCTTTGCTTAGAGTAAATGGTACATATCATATAAATTATTGGGTGACAAATTTTAATTATTTTAAATCCCATCAAGTCATTATTTTTATAAAATTAATTTGGATTTTAAAGCAATTTATAAATTATATGTGAGTTTAATTGTGTGTTTTTTCTTGATGATTTATGCGTACTTAAATAAATGCTTATTGTTGTAATTTTTTTTGAGTGGGATGGCAAAAATACATTAATTTGATGAATATTTATATCGATTGGCTAAAAGATGAAAACCATTATAAGTTCGTCAAAATTATCTCACTAATATTCTTGCGTAAATGCATAATATTTTGAATTTAGTGTAGATTTAATATTCTTGATTCGACGAGATGAATGATAGAGATATAACAGTAACAATGCATATTCAAACGAGTTCAGTCATGAGTGGACACGAGTTTAAGCTCAATTTGTATGTTGAATTATACGAATTTGAACCAGATTTATGATAAAACATTAAATTTTGAATCGTAAAATACATAACAAAAAACAAATGTTCATATTTCACGATTACAATTCAATCGAAATATAAAGTTTACCAAAAAAATTACAATTAAAGATAAATAATATACATGTGTATTTGGGGGACACGTGGCGACACCAACCTGTCCAGTTTCTACCAACTAACCGCGATTACGAGTTTTGAGAATCATAATTAAACTAAAATTAAACGATTATCTCAAACTTAAAACCAAGATCAAATCACTAACTACATTTCGATTTTATTTATTTATTTCAGGCCTGGTGTCCCCCAAGTAAAAATGACAACACGTTGGGTTTCTCCAAACCTGGACCCGCTCATATTAAACGCACACTCGACCCGTTCGAACCTGTAAAATCATTTTGGGTACCCGACCCGTTCAAAACCCGCTGAATACATCATACGAAATTTTTCCGAAAACCAAAACCAACCCGAAACTAATTATTATAATAAAGCCATTATAACATCCAGATATTAATACATAAGAATGTAACTATAATATTTAAATTAATAATTATTTTAAAAATATTTTTAGGTGTGGGTCGAATTTAGATCGGTTATAGGCTCACCCACGTCCTGCCAAAAAACTCAATAAAAAACACGCATTCAATTTTTTTTCTAAGTTTCACTTGTTCTGATTAGAACAGGTGCATCGAGTATTTGGCGGGTTCGAATTCTTTTGTCATCCTTAACGTTAAAGTTTAGTGATCGCCACCCTCGATCTAATTTCATTTAGGCATCATGTCACTGTTAATTTCATAATATTTTGTCTCTCCATAAAATAAAAAGATAACAGAATAAAAGTTCTCGCCTACTTCACCACCAAACTAGAGATATTGAATCTCCATCGAATTTAGTGATTTTTGTCACCCCAAATTGATCTATTAATGATGATTATATTTTAGTTTAGCTAGACTTTCCAATAATTATTTTAGTGGGTCCCACATTTTTGCTGACATGGCAAGATTTATAGCAAAATGGAGAGAAAAGGACTTAAGAGAGAGAGAAGCAAAAGTTGTGATTATAATAAAACTCTCTCTCTCTCTCTCTCTCTTCTGATCTTCTTCTTCTTCTCTCTCTCGTTTCCATTTCAATCTCCAGATCGAATCATTCACACACTTTTCGCTTCCCAATCTCCATGCCCGAAGAACCCACCTCTCACATGCTCCCAAATCCATCATGACGAGCCTAAACGACACCGTCGACACCGTCAACGCCGCAGCCTCCGCCATAGTCTCCGCCGACGCCAGAGTCCAGCCCACCGCGTCTCCTGTATGATCACCAATCTCAATGTTTCTGGGTTTCTTCTTGTTCATCGATGTGTTTGTGTGTGTTCTGTTGGTGGGTTTTGCTGTTCTCAGCTTGTACTGGTCTTTTTTAGTGTTTTTGCCCTGTTTGGTTAGTGAGAAAGTGGAGGAGATGGGTTGATTTGGGCTTTTTTGTGATGGGTAGTTGCATAAATTTGATGGGTTTTGTTGATTTTGTGGTTTTAGGTTGTTTACCATGTGTTTGGTGAGTGAGAAAATGTGGGTGAAGGAATGGGATTGGATCTTGGGTAATTTGTGTTTGAATGAGGTTTTGGTTTTTGCCTGATTCTGATGGGAAATTCAATTTGTTGGGGTTTTAGGTATAATTGTATTTGCAGCTCAGTTTGTGCTATATTTGGTAATCAGAAATTGGGGAAAAGATCAAAAGTATGGTATTTACTATTTTGGATCTCTCCTTTTGTGCTCCTTTTGTTTTGCGGTGATAACAATTTTGTTGATTTGATGTGTGAGGGTCAAATTATTGATTTAGAATTCCTCTGGTTTTGGGTTGAATTTTAGTCATCACTTAATGATTGTTTGGCTTGTGCCACATTTTCTGATCTTGAGTCTGGATTTTGATTATCAAAGTCGGCGAACCTTTTTTAGTAGTCATGATGTATGTGTAAATGCGTTATTGATGGATTTGAGATTGCATAGCATTTTCATGTATGCCTTCTACTTGATGAGAGTCGGATCTGCCATTGATACTTATGATTGATTAAAAAAGTTGAAGGGTTTCTTGACATAGAATCTAGCTTTGTTTATGAATATGCACATGGTTATGATTATATTACAATAAGTATCATGTTGTTGCATGATCTGTGATATGCTATAAACCACTGTTTTTTTTGTATTGATTTGAAGTATATAATTTTTTTTAAATAGTTGTGGTGAACCATGTCTTACAAGCAACTCCACATGAACAACCTTACATGGCTTGTGACTCAGAGTTGATAAATTGTTCTAATTTCTAGGATTGAACTTCTTGTTGTTAATCAAGAATCCAAATACTTTTAGGTGAAAATTGCAGAAAGTGCCCTATAATATGACTTTTGCAAAAGGGTGATGTCTTGTTTGCATTTTGTGTGTGTGCAAAGTGTATATATTTTTATAAAAATGACGAAATTATCCCTGAATTTTTTTTTAAAAAATAAATAATTTGAAAGGTTTTCTGTTTTTAACTTTTTAACTAAAATTAGTATGATCAAATTTTGTAATTTATTTTTGTAATTATACTTTTCTAAGTTAAAACTATTATTTTTAAATTGTTATAAAAGTCTTAATTCATAAAATATCCACATTTTGCAAAAGAATTGCAAACAACACAACACCCTTTTGCAAAAGTGCCATAAAAGGGCACATTTTTGCAATTTTCTCATGTATCTTCCAAGAGATGAATTGGTTTTGAGTACATATAATGCTATAACTAGGAAATGTTTCTTCGAAGAGATGAATCGTTTTTGTCTCCCTTAGCTACTTCTCACTTCTATGTCTTCCTCTTGACCTGATTGCAGAAAAGGCGATGGAGGAACTTTTGGCGCTTGTACTGGTGCTTCGGTTCCCATAACAAGAACAGTAAGAGAATCGGGCACGCTGTTCTTGTCCCCGAGCCCGTGTTACCAGGAGCTGCAGCTCCCGCTTCTGCTGCCGCGGCCGCCATCAACACCGCTCACCCGACCAGCGTGGTGATTCCCTTCATCGCCCCTCCCTCCTCGCCAGCGTCGTTCCTCCAATCGGGCCCTCCATCCTCCACCCAGTCGCCAGCCGGGGGGTTGCTGTCCCTCGCCTCCCTCTCCGTCAAGGCCTGCTCGACAGGCGGGCCCGCCTCCATCTTTGCCATCGGGCCTTACACTTACGAGACCCAGCTGGTGTCTCCGCCCGTGTTTTCCACTTTCACCACCGAGCCGTCGACCGCACCTCTCACGCCCCCTCCCGAGTCCGTGCACCAGACCACGCCTTCCTCGCCCGAGGTCCCGTTCGCCCGGCTTCTGACGTCGTCGCTCGACCATACTCGGAGAAACAGCGGGAACAATCAGAAGTTTGCTTGGTCGCATTACGAGTTCCAGTCTTACCCGCTGCCCGGAAGCCCGGGCACCGGCAGCCACCTCGTGTCGCCCGGCTCTGTGATATCCAACTCAGGCACGTCATCTCCTTTCCCAGACAGACTCCCAATCCTCGGGCTGCGCCTGGGCGAGGCAGCCCCCAAGCTGTTAGGCTTCGAGCATTTCAACACACGCAGGTGGGGGTCGAGGCTCGGTTCTGGGTCCCTGACGCCCGACGGCGCGGGGATGGGCTCGAGGCTCGGTTCTGGGTCTCTGACGCCCAATGGCACGGGGATGGGCTCGGGATCTTTGACCCCCGATGGTATCCTCCTGGTCAACAACGCCTCGCCCCTCCCCGACTTACCCAAAACCGACGAGCTAGTGATCAACCACCGAGTCTCCTTCGAGCTGACGGGCGAGGACGTCGCGCGCTGCCTGGCAAACAAATCGTTCACCGTCCTCGGAAACATATCCGAGTCTCCCCAGGACGCGACGTCGCTAGACCCCGAAAACGGTTCCTGGTACGGGGAAACCTCGTACGAGGTTTCTTTCCGAGACACCACGACGTCAGGAGACGAGAACCTCTACCGGAAGCAACGCTCCATCACTCTCGGCTCCACGAAAGAGTTCAACTTCGACAGCTCCAAAGGAGACTCTTCAGACAAGCCTGCGACGCCAAGCAATCACTGGACTTTCTTCCCGATGCTGAATCCGGGCGTGAGCTGAAGCTGAAACTACAAGAAACGTCGCTCCCGACCAGAATCACCTCCGCGAGTCGCGACTCAGTCTTGGAGGTAACACTGTTTATGTTACGGTTATGCTGATGATATTGAATCTGATATTGACTGAAACAAATCGCATGAACATGCTCGGAAATGCACTGCATATTGTAGAATCATTTGTATCGATAGTATAGCGTATTCTTTTTCATTTTTCACATTCACCTACTTATATATTATACAGGAAATAGCATTAACTCGTATTTTAGACATGTTCTGTTGATTTTCAGTTTCTCCTTGTTATGTGTTATGTAAAACACATTATTGTGCCATATGTATGAAACTTGACTTGCATATTTACAGTAACTATTATTGCCCATTTGCTAGTTTGGTCTCTTATTTGATCCTCATATGTTGGTTCTGTGTGCAGCTTTCATATTTACGGTAACTGTTGATATTTAGTATATAGAACTAGTAATAACAGGCATGTGCAAGCATTTTTATGTTCATTTCAGACCTGGGAACAGTTCATGTACTTAGAACCGAGTCAGACCGTAATTGGAAAATCTAGAACTGTGGATAATGATTCGGTTTTGCTTGTGATTTTATGAGAATCCTACGATTATTGTTCAGATATAGTTTTTACGAATCAGAACCGGACTAGAGGTTATTTAAAGTATTTTCATGTTTATTTTGGACCTGGAGCTGGTCCTAGACCAAGAATCGAGCTAAACTGTACATAAAAACTTGAGAACAATAGATAATGATTTGGTTTTGGTTATAATTTTAAGAGAATTATTTAATGGTTTTGGCTGGTTCTTATGAATCAGAATCGCGGTTAAACCAAAAAAAAACTAACGGGAGGTTATTTAAAGCATAACTTTCGGTTTTTGTTACTATTTTTTATCATGTTTGGGAACTTATAGTTTCGATTGAGTTGTAAAATTGTCGATTGTATGCTTACAACTGTAGTTTATAATTTAGTATCACATGAAACAAAATTACGAATTAGTCAGAAAATAACTTATATAGGCTTGATTCGCCCATAAATCATGTCCAAAATGAAGACCAAAAGCCAACTAGTTCAGTTTTGTTAGAACCACATAATCACCCTCAGTCATCGACTTTTATAGTTGATGTGTCAAGTACCCCAAATTCGGAAACCTAGGAATCAATTCGGTCTGATTCTGAACCAATTTGGTCCCTACGGTTTCCAGATTTGGGGAAAGGCCGGTTCAGTTCAGTTCCGAAACCATGAACAGCCCTAACATGAACCCACCATTGTTGATGGTGCTACAAGATCAATATTTAAATGTAATGGACTTGGAGAGCATATCATAAACTATGCCATTTATGGTTCATTTGTGGTGTGCCAGCACTTGGTGTGCTGGTTGTGTTTTTGCAACACACTGTTGTGTTGGTTAGGTAAGAGCCAAAAAGCCTATTGTCTTCCAGATAAAAGGACAGATCAACACTGACAAAGAACAGACTGTCCAACCAAAAATTGGGTAAATCTTTCTTTTTTGTGCTTATTTCAGGCAAGCAGATGAGAAATGGTTAGTGTTTTAGCTGCAGATTAGCAATGAACTGTGCAGATTTGTGTCAGACATATTAGGAATATAACACTGTTGACCACTGTGGAGATTGAAGAAGCAAAAAAGATGTCATCACTGTTGTGGTTCTGGAAATTTCTAAATGTTAAAAGGATCTGATCCACAGTTGAGAGCATGGTGTCCAAAAATAATAAATCTTTACATGCTGAGAAGGGTTTGTTTAGCTTTTCTGTGTTTTTTTTACTGTTGGATCAGGTATGGCATTTATAAAGATGGCAACATGGTTAGTTCGAGGTTGATTTAATGATCTCCGTCTCATTACTTGTCACATTGAAGATATCGGGTTCTTGTCAAATTTGAGATATTTTAGTCCTTTATGGAGTGGCAGTAGAATGGGCATGGCGTATTTTTAGTGATCCATCCTTCTACTTCATCGGATCAAAACATCGAATTTCTGTCGAGTGGATGTTTTTGTCATCTATGTCCTAAATAATTCTCGACTCACTCGAATAATACTCGACCAATCATATTTTAATCAGGTTAATCCTTTAAACTAATTAATTTTTATTAATCATCGACTAATTCTTGACCAGTTCACAAAAGTCCCTCTTTGCCCGAGTAGTGTCTAAAGCTTTTTTTGGAACATTGCATGTTAGGCTACTTATTTTGTAGCTTGACTCGGTTTTTTGGTTTAAATTGCTTCTCTTTAGTTGCGTGGATATGATGGACCATGAATTGCTTGCATCCATCGGATTGCTAGACCGCTAATAGTGTTTTAAAAAAAGGCTAGGCATAGTCAGGCAGAGATGTCCTTATGGGGACTAGTCGGGGTTAATCGGAAATTGAATCGTACTGATTCTATTGAAAGATTAATCGAAAATGATTGGGAATCAATTGAGGACTAGTCAAGAATTAATCATAAAAGGCGTAAATTGTTAGAAAATTTACCATTAATAGTCAATAAAATAATTGCCTATCCGAACACATATCCTTAAAAATAGAAACATAACATTCCTTTCACGTGGAGGTTGTATTGAAGACACCGACACAACTTAAGACCATGTAACATTAACTATAAAAAAAAGTCGTCAACTCGACATAAAGACGTAGAACCACAACCATCGAGTCATAATATCACATTAAAAATGATTCATCTAAAAACTCAAACTAATAGACATTTATCAGTTATCACACACAACTGGCTTGATTTACAAATCAATTAGACATAGTTTACGACCGGTCGTTCACGATTTCACACAAAACGGTGCGTTTGGAGTGGGAGCAAGAATTGCGTATTTAGTACACGTGGGACTGAGACAGAGGATGCTGAAGTGGCCAATAGGAACGTGACAAACAAGCTTATGATAACAAATCAAAAAAGTTCGTGGGACCCTCTGCCACGTGGACGGTGATGGTGGCGATGGTGGGTCCACAAGGACCCCACCGGTTCCCTCAACCCTTCCCATACACAGATATACATCTCCCCTTGCAATTCCAAAGCTACTTCCCTTAAAAAGAACAAAAACAATTTCTAAAATAAAACTTACTGTTTTAATATTAATATTATTATTTATGTGATAAGTACTTATATTTATAAATAAATAAAATAGAGAAAATGACACTTTTGTTCTGTGCACTTAAATATACACTTTTGAAACGTTCATATTATATATTTTTTATTTTCTTTTTTTCAATACTCTGAATTTTATTTTGGGACAACTTATCTTTCAAATTTCAAAATATCAAAATTACCCCTAAATTGAACCAAAATTAAATATGGTCTAATGAAGAGAATCAACCCAATTTTTAAAGAGTATAAAAAGATGAAATTACCTTCCATTATTCATCAAATTGTCAATTGATGTCACCATTGGATTTGAGCTCTATCTCCGACCAGAGGCCTCGTCGGAGCTCTCCCCAGCCGACGAGGACGATGTCGGCGACGGAGCTGCCAACCTGAAGCAACAAGGTCGCTACCTCCACCATGCCAACACGCCAAGACACCGCCGAAAAATCATGGGATCCTCCAACGCTCACTAAGCATCTACTTCGCCTCTGCCTCCACACCAAAACAACCACGAGGTCCACCCATTTGAAAACTACCACCACGCAGCCAAGAAGCCCGGCCAGGTTCCACCTGCGTCTTCAACTTTGTCTTCTTCCTATGTTCTTCGATCTCCTCCGACACCGGCGTCGTAGGATCCAAACCTTAAAATTTCACCTAGCCCTTCTTGCTGCAACTAAATCCACCACTAACCCCCGATTGTCGCGCTCAGATAAAGGAGAATCGAAGCTTGTAATAGATCTGGAGGAAACAGATTTGGAACCCTAATTCGAATCCCCAAAAAGCCTCCAACGCAAACCTGAGGTTTCTCTGTTCGGTCCTCCGAGAAGGAAGTTGCGACGAAGCCACCTCCCACTCTGTTTGGCCAACCCGCCGGAGCAAGATGCGACGGAGTGGTCCACCGAGCTCCACCAACACCGTTTGAGTATGGATTCAACTTCCACTTGTACCAAAATAGTAAAATTGGAAGGAGAAAGGGAGAATATAAATGATTGTCACCTGAGAGAGCAAGGCCGGAGATGCCCGCTCCTCCGGCGACGACGCGAGCAATGAGGGAAGTTGTTTTACAGTTTGAATGAAGTTAGAAAATAAAAAAAATTAGAAATTGAAAGGCTGTAACGCCAAATGCTGCCGGATGGAACGCCGGAGAAGACATGAAGAAGATGATGAACAGTGAAGAGAGAGGGGGCATAATTGTAATTTAATAATTTATTTTTCAGTTCTTAATTTGTTATTTGAAAAGACCAATATACTCTTAAATTGTGAGATAAATTTGATATTCAATAGAGGGTAAAAAAGTAATTTCATATTAATTAAATTATAGTTGGATCTTGTTGAAATTGAATCGGGTTAGTTCCAAAGGTAATTTCAGTATTTTTTGTATTTTAAAAGTAAGTCTTCCAAAAATGAAATTGAGGGTATTGAAAAAAGAGAGTAAAGTATCAAAAGTGTATATTTAGATACAAAAGTGTAATTTTCTCATAAAAAAATAAACAAATTTTATTCATGAAAATATTTTCACCATCAAATTTTCACGGTTTTAACTAATCTTCATATTCTTAGTTTATGTTTAAAATTATCTACAGTTGTTTTAAGTTTCGATATATAATATAACCACTTTAAGCAAATATTGGGTAAATCAATATTTCTCAGATGTTTTCTCATAGCTCGATCTCGATTAATTATGAGATTAATAAATTCTGATAGTATAGTATACTATTTTAAAATTTGTGCGTAAGTTTAGAGTCACGTTGATATAATAAATTAATGATCGTATATTTATATCGATATAACAAATACGTTTCAGTAAAATATAATTGTAGCATTGTTTATTATTTTTTTTAAATTCAGATCCATTTTTATGCTCTCATAATGTATTGAAATTTTATAAATACTTTTGAACGTGAAAAGTGTTTTGTCACACGTAACTAACGTTTTAAAAAAAATAACATATATCATTATAATAACGAGGATAATAAAATTTTCTATCACCATCATACATTCAATGTCCTTAGTACAAATACAATAAATAATATTTAATTATTAAGAATCAATAAACATTGCTTTAGTTTTTTCAATAATATAATTATCAAGTACAATGAATTGATATATTTAGATTAATTCAATAAATTATACAAATATTTTTAATTTAATAAATATTAATTTATCAGTTACTTATACATCTATAATAAAATATCATGATATCAGCAATATTGATTATATGAAATTATTTTTTTAATATCATTGTCTAAAATAATTAAAATAACTCAAATTAAAAGTAAAGAAAAGCAGTTTAAAGTAATATTTTTATAAATAAAAGGTGGAATCTTATTAAATCGAACGCTAACTTGCCAAAGTGATATTGTATGGTTCTAGAGACTAAGTGATTAACTAAGTAACTGCCAATTAATCTCTAATTTAACCGTTAAATATTATTAATTTTATATTATTTCCAACAAGGAAAATAAAAAAAGAGGTTAAAGAAAAAGATAAAAAAAAATACATTTTTTAATATTTGCTTTTATTTTTAAATTCATTAAAATTCAACGCCCAGACAATTCATGCCTAAGCTTACACACACAATACACACTCTCTCTAAGCGTTTCTTCAACCTCGTTCTTCGCGATCTCTTGGCAAGCTTTCCATTTACTCAGAATCAATCTTCTCTTGCTTTTTTGGGTTTCTGGGTATTTGATTTTAAGTACTGAAACTGTAGAGCTCGAGCCATTGTTGTCGAGTTCAGATTCGGAGGCTCAAATCTGTTTGCAGTGAGTTTGGTTTGTACTTTGCTCAATTTTTGTTTGATTCCGGGAAGTGTTTGGTTCTGTGCTTTTGTGAGTTTAATTTGGTTTTTGTTGATGATTTGGCTTGTTTGTTTGGGTTTATGTAGATCTGTGTTGTGGGAGGGTGTGGTTTTGAGGAGCTGAGATCCTGCTGGTGTGTTTGGTTGCTGGGAAATTGGGGGAAAATGGTGGGAACTGGGAAATTTTGAGTTTTGTGGTTGGTTTTGATGTGGGTTAGTGGAAATGGAGAGGTTTGAGGGAAAGGGTAGGGTTTGGATTTAGTGGAGTTTCAGTTGAGTGAGAGGTTTGTGGTTATGAGGTGATCAGGTTTCAAGTGAAATCACTGTTTTTTTAGTTTATGCAAGTGAATGGTGTTTTGATGTTTTTGGCTTGCCATGGAAGGAATTGAAAATAAAGAATAAATGTTGTTGGGAGTGTGTTTATTGTTTTCCTGTAATTTGGAACTATTTGTTAGGGTTAAGAAGTGATGACAGGTAATTTATAATAAGAATCGATATGGTGCATAACAATATGGAGCGTTATGATGTGCTGCATGGCTATGCACGTAATTTGTGTTGGAGTGGAGTCGTGCATATTGCCGACGAATTTGGAACCCGGAATTTAGGTGCCTTGGCTAGATTCTATATGGCTAATTTGGAACGTAGCCAGGTGGTATTTGAAGCTGGAATAATTTTCCTTTATGATAAATTGACGTAATTGTAATGTTTTATTGTTTTCCTATAATTTGGAACTATTTGTTATGGTTAAGAAGTGATGACAAGTAATTTATAATATGCACTGATATGGTATATAACGATACAGAGTGTTATTTATGCGCTGCATGGCTATGCACGTATTGTGTTGGAGTGGAGTCGTGTCTCTTAGCTGTTAGATAATGGTTAGATGGCATGTTGCAGACAAATTCGGAACCCGGAATTTATGTGCCTCAGCTAAATTATTTATGGCTAATTTGGCACCTAGCCAGGTGGTATTTGAATCTGGAAAATTTCCTTTATGATTGAATATTAATTGACGTAACGGACACTTTGTTATTATTTATGTATACGTATGATTTTAGAGCTTCAAGGAGTGTGTTTATTGTTTTCCTATAATTTGGAACTATTTGTTAGGACTAAGAAGTGACAGCAGGCGTTTTTAAAATATGAATCAATATGGAATATAACAATATGGAGCGTTATGTGTGCTGCATGCCTATGCTCGTATTGTGTTGGAGTTGAGTCGTGTCTCTTCTCAATAGGGTAGTTGTTAGATAACGGTTAGATGGCATGTTGCAGACAAATCCGGAACCCGGAGTTTATGTCTCGGCTAGATTCCTTATGGGTAATTTGGAACCTAGCCAAGTGGTAATTGTAGATGGAAAATTTTCTTTATAATTAATTGACATAACGGACACTTAGTTATTAGTTATCTAAACGTATGAGTTTAGAGCTTCAAGGAGTGTTATTGGAGTGTGTTTATTGCTTTACTATAATTTGGAACTATTTGTTAGGGTTAAGAAGTGACAACGGGCGTTTTAAAATATGTATTCGTATGATATATATAACAATATGGAGCGTTATGATGTGCTGCATGGCTACAAACATATTGTGTTGGAGTTGAGTCGCGTCCCTTCTCCATAGGGTAGTTGTTAGATAACGATTAGATTGCATGTTGCAGACAAATTTGTAACCCGCAATTTAGTTGCCTCGGCTAGATTCTTTATGGCTAATTTGAAACCTAGCTAAGTTTATTTGTAGCTGGAAAATTTCCTTTATGATTAATTGACATAACGGTTACTTAGTTATGTAAACATATGAGTTTAGAGCTTCAAGACAAGGCGTGTTATTGGAGTGTGTTTATCGCTTTCCTATAATTTGGAACTATTTGTCAGGTTAAGAAGTGACAATGGGTGCTTTAAAATATGAATCAATATGGTATATAACAATATGGAGCGTTATGATGTGCTGCATGGCTATGCACGTACTGTGATGGAGTTATATTGCACAAAAATTCGGAACCCGAAATTTATGTGCCTCGGCTAAATTCTTTATGGCTAATTTGGAACCTAGGTAGGTGGCATTTGAAGCTGGAATGTTCCCTTTATGGTTTATTGACGTAACGGACACTTAGTTAATAGTTATGCAAACACACGAGTTTAGAGCTTAAAGGTGCTGTTTGGAAATCCTTAAAAGTGTTGGCTAAATGAATGCGTGCGCGTTTTGACTGACTTTTTTACTTTTGGTAAACTGTGTTGTGCACTAATTAGTAAACGACAATACCCGTATTTTGAAAGTCACGTGACGTAGTTACCGGTTAAGAAGTTATAAAAATTGAAATCTAAGCATAAGATGTATATCTAATCGTGCCCATACTTTCTTTTCTTGACTAGCGTGCTCGGAGAAAATATCCGATACATTATTTATTTAAGCCGTTTATCAATGATTTCCAAAATTAGTAGCCTTCTTGATGACCAGAAATAATATTTATGATTTTTTTGCTGCAGGTTTTCACTATTTTCAACTATTCGTGGAGCTCTGCACAGTTCTTCTTAACGGTTTAGGATTGGCTGTTGTGCATGATAAATCTCCTTCATGGTGAAAGCCATTGTAGGAGATTGAATTTTCGGTGGGCTCCAAAAGCTAAGTTGTAAATCTCTTCAATGGCTACATGCACGCGTAATAGGGTAAATTTTGATATCGGTGAATGAGTGCTCTCTAAGGTACAAAAAAAGAATTGGCTGCTCGTTGTAAATTGCTAGGAAGGAAAGGACAAAATGCCATGGTGGTCGATATCGTCATCCAAAGAGAAGAAAGGAAACAAGGAAAGTCTAATTGACACAATACACAGGAAATTAAAGATTCAATCCGACTGTAAACTAAGCAGTAGATCGGGAGGGTCGAAAAGACGACGCAGTGTTATAGTTTCCGAGAAGGGCTCTCAATCACGAGTAGAGTCTAGAGCGACTTCGCCTTCTAAGGAAGTTTCTAGGTGTCAAAGTTTTGCCGAAAGGCCTCTTTCCCAGCCGCTTCCCCTTCCTGATCGGAACCCTGCAAGAGTGATTCGTACAGATTCGGGAATTAGCGTATCGCCAAAGCCAAAATCGGAAAAAGGGTCCAAGTCGTCGTTGTTTTTGCCTCTCCCGAGACCTTCGTGCATTCGTGGCAGGGCTAATCCTGCTGATTTGGATGGAGATCTAGTCACTGCTTCGGTTTCCAGTGACAGCTCCACTGACAGTGAAGATCCGGCTAGTTCGAGTCATCGCAGTCCCCAGGCGACCGACTTTGAGAATGGGACTAGAACTGCCGCGAGCAGCCCTACCAGGTGAGCATGCATTTAAGTCATTATCTGTGGTGCTTGCCTGTTAGGATATATGTTTGTATATACACTATAATTTATGGGTTTTTTTTATAGAAAATTGCAAAAAGATGCCCTATTATATGCCATTTTTGCAAAAGGGTGATGTGTTTGCATTTTCTTGCAAAATGTTTGTTGTTATAAAAATGACAAAATTACCCCTGAAATTAAGAATTAAGACTTTTATAACATAATTTTAACTTAAAAATAGTATGATTATAAAATTAAATTACAAAATTTGATCATACAAATTTTAGTCAAAAGATAAAAACAGAAGAAAAAAAATTATTTATTTATTTTATTTTTATTTGCAGGGGTAATTTCGCCATTTTATAAAAATACACACATTCTGCAAAAAAAACGCAAACAACACAACACCCTTTTGCTAAAGTGTCATATAATAGGCACCTTTTTACAATTTTCCGGTTTTTTGTTGTTGTTGTTGTTGTTAATTTCATCTTTATTGTTTATGGTATTCATGTTTGACAATTGTACATATCCTATTGTAGTGTTATGCCGAAGGATCAATCCTCCACCGGAACCCAAATAAATCCAAGAGAAGCTAAAAAACCCAACAGCATTTCGTTCATCAATCCTATTTCAACTACACCACCTAAACGGAGACCGTTAGGTAGTCATGTACCGAATCTACAGGTACCTTTTCACAGTGCTTTGGGCAGTGCTCCAGAAAGCTCCTTGTCGAGCCCTTCCAGAAGCCCAAGGAGAGCGATCGGCACCGAGCAAGTTATGAGCTCTGCTTTCTGGGCCGCCAAGCCTTATTATGACGTCACTTTACTCGGATCTGGCCACTGCTCTAGTCCGGGTTCTGGTCACAACTCGGGTCATAATTCTATGGGAGGGGACATGTCGGGACAGTTATTTTGGCAGCAGAGCAGGGGTAGCCCCGAGTATTCCCCGATACCCAGCCCGAGAATGGCGAGCCCGGGCCCGAGCTCTAGAATCCAGAGTGGTGCCGTCACGCCTATTCATCCGAGAGCTTGTATTGGGGGGAATGAATCGCAGATGAGCTGGCTTGATGACGGGAAGCAACAAAGCCATCGGTTGCCTCTTCCTCCTGTAATAATTTCCAATTCCTCGCCTTTTTCTCATTCGAATTCCGCTGCCGCATCTCCCTCTGTGCCGCGAAGTCCAGGGAGGGCGGAGAACCCGCCGAGCCCTGGCTCACGCTGGAAAAAGGGGAAGTTGCTCGGTAGAGGCACGTTCGGGCATGTTTTTGTTGGTTTTAACAGGTAGATACCATTCTTCTTAATAATTTTCTTGCATACAAGGTTAAGCTTATACCAAGAAGCTTTACAAGATTTGATATTCTGATTCTTTTCTATTATTGGAATGTATGAATATTTACATGCACTTCAAAAGGGTACTTAATGGCAGTGTTGTAAAAATCGCTAGGGACTAATATGGGATTAGTTGGGTATTAATCAAAAAATAAATCGGATTAAAAGATTAATCGGGAATTATAGAGGACTAGTCGGACAAGTCAGGGATTTTTACAATATTGCTTAATGGAATTTTCTTAGGTACAAAGTTAAGCTTACACTAAGTAGCGTTACAAGATTTGATATTCTGATCCTTTTCTGTTATTGGAATATATGAATATTTATATGCATTTCAAAATGGTACTTAATGGTGTTCATGGAGTATTTCGATAGATTAGCTACTATGTTTATTCTCAAACTCTGATCAAGTGAAAATTTACTTACTTTATTTAGCACTTGATATTTATATTTCAATTGGTTCAGTGAAAGTGGCGAAATGTGCGCAATGAAGGAGGTTACCTTATTCTCAGACGATGCTAAGTCAAAGGAAAGTGCCAAGCAGTTGATGCAGGTAAGTAAGTTGGTGGGGTTTCCAGACGGTGAACACTTTTGTTTTCCTGTTATAAATGCCGATCTTTTGGCCAATTCAATCTATCACAAGCTTCTAAAAGTTCTAACTTTGGCCTTTTGGCAGGAAATTGCCTTATTGAGCCGCTTACGACATCCAAACATTGTGCAATATTATGGGTCTGAACATGTGAGTCTTATCCGTGCACGTTCTGTATATTCGTCTTTTGCATTTAACCTTTCTAAGATTTTTCTCCGAGTATGGGTCTTGGACATGTTGAGGGCCATTATATTTGTGGCTTAGACATTTAAGACCAGGCCATTTCGCAAAAGGGTGCTTCAAATTTTAAACAAGTAGTTTTATGTCTATGTTTGATGGTTATGAATTATAATGTACAAAAATTTCTGCGAACCAAATAATTAGTATATTTTAATCATATTTGTCGCTTAGACATTTAAGACCCGGCCAATTTAGCAAAAGGGTACTTTAAATCTTAAACAAATTATTTTATGCTTATACTTGATTATGGATTATAATTTACAAAAAATTCTCTTAACCAAATAATTAGTTTTTTGTTTTAACAGGAAACCTAATAATTAATTACTGGTACTCTATTACCTTTAGCTGCACCACATAATGCCATTTCTAGTAATGCTTCTTTACACGACAAAGCATTAACATGTGAGTTATTCCTCGATCAGGTGGATGACAAACTTTATATATATCTAGAGTATGTGTCCGGTGGCTCCATCTATAAGCTTCTCCAAGAATATGGACAACTTGGGGAATCAGCCATTCGTAGTTATACTCAACAAATCTTGTCTGGCCTGGCATATTTGCATGCTAAAAATACCGTGCACAGGTAAATTCAGTAATTTTATGCTAATCAGAAGTTTTAAAACTGAAATCTGCCGGCTATATTAAAAAAGTTTGTTTGGCTGTCTGTCTGTCTGTTTTCTGATGATCATTTCTTGCACAGAGATATTAAAGGAGCAAATATTCTTGTAGATCCAAATGGCCGTATAAAGGTCGCCGACTTTGGCATGGCAAAGCATGTAAGTCTTATCATGATAACATAAACTCTTATAATGAAGCACAATGTCATCTCTTGATTTGCAAGTTCTTCAAGGTAGAGAGCGGTTTAAAGATGTAAATAAAAAATAAAATAAAAGATGTTCTTCAAGGGGTTGCATGATGCCAAATGACAAGCATACTAGACCTGCTTTATAATAAAAACAAGCATACTAGACCAAAATGCAAATTTGTATGGTTTTGTCCACTTCACCAAATTGTCTCACGGTTCCTTGCAGATCACGGGGCAGTCGTGTCCGCTATCATTCAAAGGGAGCCCTTACTGGATGGCACCTGAGGTTAGAAGTTTCTTATTTCAGTTTTTAACTTAATATTCTTTAAGCCTTTTTTAACCAGTTACTCTGTCGAAACGTATGTGTTAGAATAAAATAGGTAACTAATGTTAGGGTTTCCTATTAGTTTTATGTTTTCTTATTTGGTTTATTTCCTACTGTTCCCTATATAAAGGAAAATCATATTGTAATTCATAATAAAGTATTGATAAGTAATACAATTATATTTTAGAAATTCAACAGTATGTACTAAGATTCAAACTCAAGACATCACTTATGTTGGTTATTGTTTCCAGGTTATAAAGAACTCAAGTGGTTGCAACCTTGCTGTGGATATATGGAGTCTCGGGTGCACTGTGTTGGAAATGGCTACAACAAAGCCACCTTGGAGCCAGTTTGAGGGGGTCAGTCATTTAAACAAGCTATGGACAATCACACATCTTTTAGCTTTTTTTAATTTATTAAATATTCCTTGATGATCGCTATAATTTGTATTTGACGAAGCTTACTAAACTCGGTTCTCCTCATGTGTGTGATCCAATGCATATGAAGGTTGCTGCTATGTTTAAGATTGGAAATAGTAGGGAACTCCCAGCAATTCCCGATAGCCTCTCCGATGAGGGAAAGGATTTTGTGAAGCAGTGTCTTCAGCGCAATCCACTGCATCGTCCTACAGCTGCCCAGCTCTTGGAGCATCCTTTTGTCAAATACGCTCCTCCGTTGGAAAGACCTATCCCGGGCTCTGAACATTCCGATTTATCACCCGGCATTAAGAATGGAGTTAAACCTATGGTATATATATTCACGTTCTTCCATTTCCTTATCAAGTTCAAATGCATGGCATGCTGCGATAATGAGTAGCTTATTTATACCCATTGATGACTTGTATATGCTAAAACCATCTCCGCCATAAATAAGAAAATCGTTTTTTCAGTGATAATGATACAATAGGGTAGTCATCGGTTACTGATCATGTTTCAGGGAATTGGGCAAGCGAGAAACATTTCCATCGTGGATTCGGATAGACTTGCAGTTCACTCTTCAAGGGTTTCGAGGCCTGGTCATCCAACAAGGTCTCTCTCTCTCTTATTGTTAATGGTTATTTCTCGGATCAAAAGCCGTGGGTGAAGTGGCATGGGCCTCATGTAATAAGCATGAGGTCGATGAATCCAATCCCCACGCTATAGCCATTTGCTATTTAATTATTGCTGATCAAATATGCAAAAAAAAAAAAGAGGAAAAATGGCAAGAGGATTGATGCATACTATCACACTTTTTGCCAGAAGTGTCGTGAACTTTGCTTTTTTGTGCAAAATGTATGTATTTGTACAAAAAAAATGACAAAGTGGCCCCTGAAATTAAGATTTTCATAAAATAACTAAAATTTAAGTTACAAAATTTGATTATACAAATTTTAGTTAAAAAAGATATTTTCAGAAAACTTTTAACTAATTAAATTATTTATAAAAAATAGTTTTAAGGGCAATTTCGTCGTTTTGTACAAATACACACATTTTGCATAAAAAAATCAAAGTTCACAGCGCCTTTTTGGGATTAACAAAGTACAGAGTACCATCTTGCAAAAGTGAGATAGTATACAAACACCCTTTTGCTATTTTCCCCAAAAAAATGATTATTCCTCTAATCTGAATTTATTTTTATGATCTTCAGTGATCTCCGTCTTCCGAGAAACATATCATGCCCTGTCTCGCCCATCGGAAGCCCGCTCCTGAACTCAAGGTCGCCGCGGCACATGAACGGGAGAATGACCCCGTCGCCGATATCCAGTCCGATTGCTTCAGGCGCATCCACCCCGCTAACAGGCGGCGCCATCCCCATCCCCTTCAACCACCTGAAACAACAATCGGGCTACCATCATCCACAAGAGAACACTTTCATGCCAAAGCCTTACACCAACGGCCACGGCCACCCCAATCCCGACATCTTCAGGGCGATGCAGTCCCCAGGGCCTCCCATGTTCTCGGACCTCGAAAATGACGCGATGGGGAAGCAGTTCGTCATCAGGTCGGCCTACGGGGAGCTTTACAACGGGCAGTCGGTCTTGGCGGACCGCGTCTCCCGCCAGCTCCTCAGGGATAATCATCGCGTTAAGACAAACAACAACCCGTCTCTCGATCTCAGCCCGAGCTCTCCCCTACCACCCGCCCGATCGAACGGTATCTAACGAGTGAACGCTCGGCTAGTGGGACTAACTCTTTGATCCCGCAATATTGGTTTATTCTTCATACTAAGTCACTAACTGCTGAGAAAGCTGTTTTTTTGCGCAATAAGGACCCGTATCGTGAAAAAGGCTAGATCAATGGATATCAGGTCGTTTATTCGATTCTTTGGCCGATGCTAGGGCTCGTCGGAGGAGCTATGGAGGGAGATAGGTTTGTTACAAAACCATTGTTCTGCAATTTGGTGATGGGGAGAGGAGAACTGTACAGTCTTGTTTAGATCATCTTATAGAGGAAAAGAAGCAAAAATGTTGGTAAGATAAAAGATTGTTAGCTCTTAAGCTATTTTTTTTGGGTCTGAAACTGCTGTACAGATTGATGAGGGATTGGAGTTCAAAACTTTGTCAATGAAGCAAGCAGCCAAAGATTTATGAATCATTTACTTGGAGTTCAAGTTTTTTTCTTTTCTTGTTAGGCGTTTATGTGATTTTGTACCATTCACTTTCATTTTCCATGGTTTTAGTTGGGGAAGGCAAAAAAATCTGAATCTGAAGAGGCTCGATGTCCCTGTCCGGATAAGAACGGGGCACCCAGAAAATTTAAGGGTTACAGGGTGGTTGATGGGTATGTTGGCGGGGCCTAAGCGACTCATGTTGATAGACCAAACACCGTGTTGATAACGTGTTATAAATGAGTCACGCCCTCGGAGTTAGTATTGTGCTGAACAATTTATTTACAATTACAATTATTAAACTTTAGGAAACCTATTTTTTTAGCCAAAGACTCCATCAATCATGCCATTGGCAACAACCTCTTTCAATTTGCAGAAATTCACTGCGATTGATTTACATATCAAAATGTATAATTACAAGCAATCATGTGTATCATACAAATGGTTATTTTTTCCTTCTCACTTTGCTCACATGAAATATATACCTAATTTTCAAGAACACAGATCATTTGATCAAACTCAAACTGAAATCCCAGAGTTTCTTTGCCAAATCCTCATCCTTGCCCTTATCGCTCACTTTGGCAATGTTGCTGTCTGAAAAATATTCGCCGCTCACACCTTTAACTTGCGGATGCAATGCCACGTAGCATTGTGTTGCGGCTCCCTGATTTTCGGAGCCAGTGGAATAAGAGAAACAAGTTAGTAGTGAAATGAAGCATGTCTTGTTCAAGTTCATGAGTACCAAAAGTTCACTGTAAAAGAAAAATCTTCATTTTCAGCGTCTCTTAGAGTAGTTTATGCTAAAAAAAACCTGCGATTGTAATGAAAAATGTCATTTTAATGTTCTAGCACACCAAAACTTCACTATAGAAGTAAGTTCTTCATTTTTGGCGCCTTTTCACAGTAATTTACACTAAGGAGATTGTAATGAAACAAGTCATTTTGATGTTCTAGGGTACCAGGCGTCTTTTCATAGTAATTTATGCTAAAAAGGCAGAGATTGTAACCAAACTAATAAGTTGGGAGAGAAATTGAACATGTCATTTTCAAGTTCTAGTACCTAAACTTCACTACATAAGCAAAATCTTCATTTTCGGCGTTTTTCACAGTAATGTAGACTAAAAAGGCTGAGATTGTGACCAAAGTCGGTTTCTTTTTACTGCAGAAAGGATAAATAAGTATATGTAAGTGTTTAAGTGCGTTTAGTTTACCTGTGGGAGGTTCTTGAGCATGAGTCCACCAAAAATCCCGACAAGACCTGCATGAGACCAAAAACGGGCAAAAGCTATCAAAGTTGGAGAAATATAATCGGAATAGGAAAATTTTCTGACTGAATGAGTGAGGCAATGAGAGCGCGGGATTGTGATAATGAAACACGATGAAATAGATGAATTTATCATGATTACGTGAAGACATTATTAACTGCATTTCCTTGTACTATGAGAAATGAAACATTCCGTGGGATTGTAACAAAAATGAAATTAATGTGGCGAAAACTCACCGTTTGCAATTTTGTTATGACGGAAGAGATTGGTCTTAATTGTACCGGGATGGAGTGAATTTGCAGTTATGTTGACTCCTTCAGCCTGGTCAAGGAAATATCCATTACTCAGATAGATATTATAATACTTAAATTTTCTCCGAGACACGAGTCACGACACAAAAATAAGTTAGAGTTCAAAGGAGCAAAAGTAAAGTTTACAGATTGTGACATATAAAAGAAAAAAAACATGTTCGGTCACTACAAATATGTTAAGAGAGTAACTAAGTGTAATAACTCTATCGGTAAGAAATAAAATGTTATTTACTAGATTAGGTACCTTTAGGCGCCTCGTAAGCTCGTTAGCGTGCAAAACATTAGCGAGTTTCGATTGGCCATATGCAGCAAAACTACTATACCTGTACATATCCGAGTCTATGTTCAGAAAACTGAAATAAAATTCTGCTGAAACAAATCCGCATTACGTGTTTAAGCCATGCAGCTAATTTGTGCATCTCTAATTTTATTATATCGCATTCAAGATGCAGACAGCGTATATTGTTCGGAAACCTCAATTTCGAGTGAAAATCTTATTGGGATCTCGAAGATGGAGATAATAGGTTAAGGTTGGAGTTTTTACCCTGATTCATCGTTGATCTTGTCAAAACGAATTCCCTCTTTATATGGATACCGGTGAGCCTCTGATGACACATTGACAATTCTGCCTTCTTTGCTACTTTTGCGTGATGTTTTCTTCATACTGTCCAACAATAGGTTCGTCAAAAGAAAATGGCCTGTAGAAGTATTCAAGAAATTAAGTCAGTCGCGCATTAGAAATTTACTGTTTGGTAGGACTCGAAGTTGTTACTGTGAAAATGGAAGAGAATTGCAGCCAAAAGGAAAAAAAATACTATTTAACAAAGAAACTCATGAAATAATCATCCAACTTGGAAAACCATATTGCATGTACTCAAATATTTAAAAAATACACGCTAACAGCTGAAAATTCAAGGAAATATAGTACTCAGTCCGACCCAAAATCCGTTTTACGAAAGTAGGACACTTATTTTGGGACAAAGGCGATAATAACGAGTCCTTCAAGACTTTCAACATTAGTTACATACCCAAGTGGTTTGTTGCAAACTGCAGTTCTATGCTGTCTTTGGAAAGCGTGAACGGTGTCAACATAACTCCTGCATTATTACTTCAAGTGAAAGTATATAATTCAAATTACATTAGATAATTTGCAAAAAAGGATTCAATCACAAAGGAGATATCAGCAGAACAATGAATTGCAAAAATGCACATTTAGAAAATTTAAAATAGTATAGTTTTATTTTTTTTGCTTACATCAGCAGATTTAACGGAAGACCTGAAGAGTTGAAGTCCGATGCGAATTTCCTAACCGACGCCATCGAGCTAAGATCTAACTCCATGGCATCAACTTTAGCAGTGGGCACTTCTTTGACTATTGCCTCCTTCACGACTCTGCCGGCAGCCATGTTCCTGACCCCCATAATTACACGGACACCACGGAGCGCGAGAACTCGAGCAGTTTCAGTGCCAATACCGCTGGAAGCTCCTGAAATCAGAGTGACCGTATGAGGATACAAATTTCGTTTAGGACATACAGGAAACATTTCAGAAAATAAAATACCCGTTTGCAAAAAATTATAGTCGAGCCCAAATCTTAATACGCTAGTTGTTGATAAAAAAAATGCCAAGTCGACGACCCGAGTCCTCAACAACAATATCACCTTAACTTCACTATTGATAATTCAGTAGGAGGGACCCTATGAACAAACAATTAAATATTGAATTATTGCTGAAAAAACTTTTAAATTTGATTGCACAACCCATCAAATGCAATAACTATCTACAGCTGATCAACTAAAAAAACCAGTTTCATCATTACTCCCTGTGTTCCCTACCACATCAACAAATCAACAATATTCACAAAAAACACAACACATATTTTAGTAATAAAAGCTACACCCATTTCACCAACTACCAACAAAAAGGCTCCAAAATAACTGTCATCTACATCAATCTCACCAGCAAAAAGCTTCAAAACCAGTGTTCTAAAAATTTCAGACTTATCAGCTCAATTGATTAGTCCCCAATTAATTTTTTATAATTTCCTTCGATCTCATTTATTTTCTGATTAATTTCGATTAAATTAAACCCCAAAAGTCCTCTCCGCCCGACTAGCACCTAGCGATTTTTAAAACACTGCCCAAACCTAAATCTTTCAAGAACTACATGAAGCCACCCATTAAACCCCCAACTGGGTTCTACCCAATCGATCAAGCAGGAGCATAAAAATCAAATCAGAGACAAGCCCGTAGCTCAAAAACACAAATAAGAGGACCCAGATTCGACAATAACCTGTAACAATGGCGGTGAGACCAGACCCATCGATCCCGTGAGTAACTTCCTCTGCGGTGGAGGACGATGAGAACCCAGATGGGGTTTTCTTGCTGCCGAAGAACCACATGGTCAATCGATCACTCTCCGATGATCGATCCTCTCCGATTTGCAGTAAACAGCATAAAAATGGCGGCTTTATTGAAGTTGACAGAGATAGACCAGAATCGTGGAGCTCTGAAACTCTCTCTATCCCTTTCGCGGTGTGGACGACTGTGAACCATGCAAAGTGGCCACCTTTGATCACAAAGAGGAAGACCAGAGTTCGATCGGGTTGATTATTCGGTTCGAGTTTGTTATAATATATTCGTTAAAATTCGGGTTGACTCGATAAAAGTTTATTTAACTCGGGTAGTTGAGCTCGAAAATAAAATCGACTTCAACTCAGCTCGACTCAATTTCAGTTTGTTTGATTGGTATTTAAAAAGTATGTTTGTTTAGATATATGGCCTAGCTATATTTTGGGTCGGACATTTACACTCGATGTTATTTTTTCTCGCGGCTTTAAAAAGATGGATAAAAGTGTCGAGTTTGAAGTGAAAGACTAAAATGCCTTCGGTCACTACCTTAATCTTCAACACATGTCACTGGTCGATTATTGTGTGTCCCTCATCACCTTCTTTTTTCGGCAAAACTAAACTAGTGCGCAACACCACCAAAGACATGTTTTGAAAAGTAAGGAGGATTGAGGACATTTTAGATTTTTCACATCTAGCTTAATATTGTTTTAACACTGAGAAGAAGAAAATTATTGGATATAGTTGTTTGACCCAAAATATAATGGAGTACAACTAAATAGAAATGACACTTAATTAAAATAGTTAAGTGTCTTTTTTATAATTAAATATTAAATAGTTGTCTTGTAAGATTGTTGAAACTTGAATAATCAAGTTCGTACATTTTAAGTTTGAACTGGATTCAAGCTCGTGTATAATATTTTAGTGAATTGATTCGACTGAAACGATTATCGTTGAAGTTACAATTAAACTTAAAATTTATCTTATTTAATAATTATAACTGAGTTCTAAGACAGAATCATGAACTGTTATATAATTTTATATTTAAATTAGTGTTATAAAGTTTACAACTCGAAGCTCAATATTGTTATACATATATAATTAATTATTATTGTAAGATAGTGCAAAGGTGGAGATAGACCATAAATGGCCCATTTAAAGATATTCATGATGTATAGAGTGACGTGTACAATAATCATAGGTTCAGATATTTAGATTATATCTAAATTTAACGGTACGATTCACATCCACGTCAGTACTGAGCTGGAGCATTTAATTTTCTTATCACCTTATCACAAAATTTAATCTTATTAGGTAATATACAGGGATAATTACACTTTATCCATGTTAAAATGACCGATTTTACATTTTACTACAGCTAAAAAAAAAGTTTACATTTTACAACAACTAATTGCGTATTTTTTACACTTTACACTAACGGTGTTAAATTTTGGATGGAAAATTTTCATGTTGTATGAAAAGTCGAAATTGCCCTCAATTATTAATCAAAATTTCAAACTGATGCCATTATTCATCAAATTATAATATTTATTAATAATATATAATTTATATTAATAAAAAAAATATTATTATTTATAATTATTTAATAAAAATAAAAGGAAATCATTTTTTCAGTTATAAATTTTTAATAATTAAAATTAAAAGTAAATTAATTATTATTTATTAAAATAATATCAATTAATATTAATAATAATACTAATTATAAATAATAATAATAATAATATATTAAAACTTTCAAATAACATAACTCTCTCGTACGAGTTTTGTTTCGGGCTCATATATTATATCAAATAAAAAAAAATTAGAAGTCAACAACTTTGAAGAAAGAAGTATTTGTCTATATATTATTAATAATTGATTTAATTTTACGTGATAAATAATTATTACCAAAAATATAAATAATTAATTATTAATAACTTTTTTAACATTTTGCTCTAACACTGGTAATTGTTAGACGAATTTTTTTTAAAGATTAAAAAATTTGTCGTCGTTTGATGGAATTTTAGACAAAAACTTATTTCTTCGAAATGAATTTATGATTTGATTCGATTTGATATATTATGAGCCCGAAACAAAGCTCATATAAGTGAGTTATGTCATTCGAAAGTTTCACCATATTATTAATAATTAATATTTTTTAATTATTAAATATCAAAATAATATTAAGTTTTAATAAATAAATCTTTCATTAAAGTTGTTGATCTTTCGATTTTTTTCGATTTGATACACTATCAGACTTAAATGGAGTTCGTATGAGAGAGTCGTGTAATTCGAATGTTTCAATATATTATTAATAAATAATATTATTTTAATTATTAATTAATATTATTTTAATTATTAATAATTAAACCGGGGATGACCGGATTTGAGTGGAGGTTGATCTTAATTAGGGAAGAAAACCCTAAGGGTATTTTGGTCTTTTTGTTATAAAATGAAAATTTCCATCCAAAATCTAACACTGTTAGGGCAAAGTGTAAAAAAACGCAATTAGCGATAGTAAAATGTAAACTTTTTTTTTAATTGTAGTAAAATGTAAAAGTGATCATTTTAGCAGGGGCAAAGTGTAATTATCCCTAATATATATACATAATTAAATTCAAGCGCAATAACTAATTGTGGGTTGAATTTCAAAAATAAAATAAAATCATTGGTATTTCTTAAAAAAACTAATTATTGAGTGTTCATGGTTTTATAATCCGAATTGGATGGAATCGAATCCAAAAATATTTCTTGAAATTTAAAAACCAACACGATAATTAATTGTATATAAGATGACGGTTTGGTTACAAATAGTTCACCTATAATATTTCAGAACAGTTTATTCTGAATTTTTAATTTTGACTCGATATATGAGTCAAAAATATTAACTTATTGAATAGCGATTTATCAACTAAAAATTAAAATTTTACAACTACAAGAAATAGTAACGAAAATCAATCCAATCATAAAGTTTGCAAATTAATTAACAGGAGGTTAAATAAAACATTATATTTCTCGACCTGTTCAATTGATTATTCTATAATTCACATGAATTGAGGCATTCCTAATATATGTAGAAGCAGTGTGGCACGCCTGAAAATGAGAAATGCTCTATAAAATCGGTTCGGCAATTTTTACATAATTACCGAGCCGAATTTAATTGCTCTCGCAAAACTGGACCCAAAATATAATTGATGTCCATGGTTCTCGATTGTTGGTTCTAGTTTAAGTGCAGTTATGGGTAGGGGTGCCCAAAAAGAACCTCACTGACCAAACCAAATCAACCTCAAACAGATTAAACTAAAAAGAACCATATTAATAAAGTTGAATCGAAAATCCATCGATATGAACACGTGGCTCATTTTAAGTCATCGACCATTATTAATTAGGTCTAAAGTTATCGGAACAACATAAACAAGTCAAAATCGGTCCAAAACACGAGAATTTCATGAAAACTTCTTCAAAAACATTCAACCGAAAATTAACGTGACATGTTAGGACGGTGTATGTATATATAGGGACACACTCGGCTACAAACTTATATAGAACGTCCAAATCATGTGGAACCGTCGGATTTGAGACGCGCGTTACCTAAGAGTGCGACACATGGCAGGGTCCAACATGTTATACAATATTGCACTACATGGTTATACAATTTGGACGTTTTCACATTTTTTATTGGTTTGTAGCTGATATCTCCACTATATATATATATATTCAATTCATTACAAACCAAATAAAACCGACATGTTTAGAACCTAATTGAATCAAATTTCATCTTTGATTTCAAATTTTCTTTTTATTAAACCAAATTAATTGGTTTGATTTGATTTGATTTTAGGCCAAATAATTTAAATTCAAACCGTAAACGATTCCAGTTCCGGGTCCAAAATAAACACCTCTAAGCTTTACCAGTCACTTTATTCTCATATTGGGCCAAGCCCGCTGGTTTTGAGTGGGCTCGCCCACAAGAACCGGCCCATTAAAGTCAAACCCAGCTCAACAACTCGCGCCGGTTGGCTCCGAACCCTAACCACCGGCACGTGCGAGGGAGCTTCGTTTCGATAGGGAGTCACGTGCGGGGACGCAATCGTTACCCAGACAGAAATGTTTCAGAAACCAAAGACGAGACGATACAGAGAGAGAGAGAGAGAACCTTTTTATAAACCCTAGCTCCTGCTCCGCTTCCCATTTCCGTGTCTCTGCATTTCTGTTATCTAATTCGAGGTATGAATTTCTCGCTGCAGTGGTTGATTTCGCCGATTTTCGATTCCAGGTTCTGGAATTCGAGATGTGAATTTTGATTCTGTTTTTGTTTCGTTCTGTGCTGGATTGTGGTCGGAGCTTGATTGAATTGAGAATGGTTTGTGGTGAATTCGTTTTTGTGTGATTGAATCGAATTTGAGGATTGGATTTTTTTTAAGTCTTCAATTTTGATTCCAGTATCATTCAATATGGAGCTGTTTTTGTCATCTGTTTAATTATTGTGTAAACAGTCTGCAAGGTGTTAATTTTGAAATTACTTGGAAAATATTGTTAATGGATGCAAAATTGAACACAATTTGAAGTCTTATTAATGTGCTCTTAGTGAACTTGGAGTCTTATTATCATCTTATGACCTGCTTAAAAAATGGGTGTGTCTGTATTTGTTTGCATGTATGCTCAATCAGTTATCGATATTTGTTTGTTAGTGTATTTTGTGCGCTTGATACTGTTTAGCTGTGTATAATTGGTGCATGGTGTTAGTTCATAGATTGGAATATAATAGGACGATAAAGTTCATGTCGTGACCTTGGTCTCAGTTTTCCTTAATCCCAAAATGAAAAGGAGATTTGGGTTATGTATGCTAATTGAAAATGGAACTGGAGGTAGACTAACATTTGATCAAAACGATATCTGTATGTGTAAAAAGGTACTTCTAATTTATTGTTTCTTATAGTTCCTGTAAGTGTACAGTTTAATGTCATAGAGCTGTACTGATTTTCTTCACCATCCACAATGATTGTTTTATGACTGAGAAATTGTAGGAAGGTTGTGCTTTCTTATTTAACATATTACATTCATCCGTTCTGATTTCAGGAATAAAATCTTATGTTGTGTTGTCAAAGTGACAAGATCCGAGAGGCTTATTCTTGTTAAGGCTGTGGTTACACATGTTAGGATTTGACATAGTTAAGTTATTTTCCTTCTGCTCTTAAACACTGTGATCAGAGTTGAGGTGTTGTAGATTCAAATACGTTTTTTTATTGTTCCATAATCTCATGTCAGAAGGCCCTATGGCGGTGGTCAAGCCTGAGGTATGTCACAAATTTCATTTGGCATGCTTAACGTGTATTCATTTCGTATTCAATTTTGATGGTCTGTACAACGGAGCTGGTGTTTCTCATTTTACGTAATATATTCATTGTAGTAGTTGGGTCTTTGGGGTCTATATGGTCTCTATTGACCATCTATTACTTCGACATGTAAGACATATTGACTATAAGTTTATTGTTTGAAATAAGGGCCCCATATATTCTTTCTTGTTCACATATAAAACTTTAGGATCATGTTGGATTTATTCTTAGTTTTTGTAATGGCCTTTACATTTCAATCCATACTTAGTTTTATTGTGGTTTTGTTTATCAAGATGAAGTCGTACATTTGGCTGCAAACTGCTGATGGCTCAATCCAACAAGTAGAAGAAGAGGTTGCCATGTTTTGCCCCATGATATGCCGAGAGATCCTTCAAACGGGCACGGGTTCTTCCAAAAACTATGCTATAACCCTTCCAGATCGAGTCAATCCTGCTATCTTGGGTTTAATACTTGATTACTGTCGGTTTCATCAAGTTCCGGGCCACTCAAATAAGGTCTGACATGTTTCCAATAATGTTGTTTACCCCTTTCTATGTTCTCAGTTATTTTTTCCGTTACTTCTATCTGAAGTAACACTGATGTTTAAGTGAGCCAGAGGAAGAACAGGCAATACTTACAACCTCCATTCATGGAATGAAGGTTGTAAGAAGATTATGTTTCCATGTTATTTATCTGTAGAGTGGAATCATTTAGATGGCATAGCTCATATATGACCTATCTGAAAAATTGAACTTTGCCTCTCTGGTTTTTTCTCTATAGGAGCGCAAATCTTTTGATGAGAAGTTTATTCGGATGGATACAAAAAGGCTGTGTGAATTGACATCTGCAGCTGACAGCCTTCAGTTAAAGCCTTTGGTTGATCTCACTAGCCGTGCACTTGCTCGTATTATTGAAGGGAAAACCCCCGAGGAGATACGCGAGACATTTCATTTACCTGATGATCTCACAGAGGTTTGTGTGGGTAGCAAGTAGCCTATGGTTGATATTTTGTCTACCTTTTCCCTTCTCATATGTGTTTCTTTTTAACCAGGAGGAGAAGTTGGAGCCTTTGAGAAACATGACCGATGATCCACGTATACGCCTTTTGAATCGGTTATATGCAAGGAAGAGGAAAGAATTAAAAGAGAGAGAAAGACTGAAGGTAATCATTGTTACTTCTCATTTCTTATCTATTTTATGTTTCGCATGCTGCCTAAATGTGTTTTTATTACTACACTAGAATATAATTCATCAATCATGGACATATATAGTAAATTCCATTTTCTGCATGTTCAGAATGTTGAGGTTGAGGAGGAGCATGTGGATGATCGGTCTGTAGATGATCTATTGTCATTTATAAATGGTGGAAATGGAGGTATATTTGAGATACACTCTCTCCTTGTCCTGTTTACAGAAGGGCTTGCCTTATCTACTTACATGTTTGATTTGACTGTTCACCGGTGCCTTGATTCACATTTCACTGGCTGTCTAAGCTATATATTTCTTAAAACAATAGAGGTAATTTTAGGATTATGAGTTATGCTGGTAAATATCAAATATAAACAATATACCAGGATTGTGAACAAAATAATTTTTTGAACATGGAATCTTCTTTTGCTATTTGATCTTGAAGTGCCTATTTTATTTGCGGGGGTAAACTTCACGACCACTAGAAAGATACATAACATTTGTAACAGAATATTGGACTACAGAAGTACATAGAAAATAACTTAATAAGAGGAATTGTGGTTTTGTATGAAATTATTATGTTCTATTGAAGTTACTCCTACTACTTATCATTGTATCCATTAGTTTACATTTTCGGTTTGTCAAGTATCATGTTATTACCGTGGATCATTATCATTGGTTTTACAGTTTCAAAGGCCGCAAGAAGTAGTAAGAATAAAAAGAAGAATAGGAGAAGAAAAGATCAACAGAAGGACCCCATCGCAGCTACCACAAATGGAAGCCACAAGGTTTACATCTCTTTCTCTCTCTGTTAATGCATTGGCGATCAGAACAAACAATAGGAAGCTTATGCGTTCTTTCTGATTAGGGGTTGAATGGCGAGGCTAGTGATGTCTTGGATGACACTCCAGGTAAGCCATCAAAGTTGCAAGATTCTTCAGCTATTGCATTCCCACCTAAGCTCGAGTTTGACGAGGGTGACATAGATGATGATTTAGACCCGGCAATGAAGGAAGAACTTGACAGGTCCAATATCCTTTTTCCTTGCTCATAGTTATTTAATATTTGAAATGAATATAAAGGTCAATATAGTGAATTATTAATCACCCATATAGAATTTAGTAGTTAAATCATTCTAGTGTAGCAGAACATTCAGATCTGATGCTGCATACATGTAAAAACTCATGCAGGAGTTGTCTGTCCAAATAACACCATCATTTTCCAGTGTAAAGTTGTCGCTTGTCCAAATAAATCAGCATCTTTTGACTTCATAGTTAGAAGAGAGAAAACCGACCCCTTTGTGCTTAGTAACTTTATGAAACAACTTGCCTGCCTTAATTGGACATTGTATGTAGAGAAAATGGCAAAAGGGTGTTGTATACTATCACACGCTTCTGCAAGATGGTGGTGTTTACTTTGATAATGGCAACAAAATGATGTGAACTTTGATTTTTTTGTGCAAAATGTGTATATTTGAACAAAAATGATGAAATTACCCATGAATTTAAGAATTAAGATTTTTATAAAATAATTTTTCACTTGATAATAATTTAACTAAAAAATTGAAGTACAGAATTTGAATATACAAATTTTTGATAAAAGATATTTTCAGAAAAACTAAAAAATATTGCCATTGTTGTACAAATATACACATTATGCACAAAAAATCAAAGTTCACAACACATTTTTGTCATCAACAAAGTAAACAACACTCTTGCAAAAGTGTGATTGTATACAGCACCTTTTTGCAAATTTCCCCTTTATATAAAACACTGAGTCTTCAGACTGAATGTTTATGGTGAAACACAACCTACACACTTCTTCTTTTTGCTATTCTAAACTCGTGATCCTCGTTCATATGTAGGGAAGTTGAAGATTTCGCCCGAAGATTGAATTCAGATTGGCCGGAGAGGATGCAGGAAATTTTATCTTTGGGCCAGGAAAGACGACTCATACCGCTATCTATGAATGGCAATGGGTCTTCCTGTAGGTATACAAATACAAGCATGGCATAAACTATACAGATTTGAATCTAAAACACATTCAGTGACTATCTTTTTGGATATTTCATTTGTAATTTCTGGTACAATGACAGGTCAGGGAGAGAGATGATGATCCAATAATAATAAGGCAAGAGAACGATTCCTCAGAATCGTTGGATTCGAAGGATATGCAGCAGCAAATTTTCTTCTGATGCATCGTCTTGTTGGGGAGCAACTCTGGAGAAGAGAGTATCCAAAGGCACAAAATGTTTCTGAATTCGTTTTTTTCTCTTCATAAAAGTTGTAAATAGTTCTCATCAGCTTTTACAATTTTATTTATGCCTCAAGTTTTGTGTTTTTTTTCGTAGAATTCTTTGTGAGTGTTATGGAATCAGTTAGTTAAGTTTTCCTATCTCAGGATTGTGTGTATGCATGTTCCATCATTCTAGGAACTAGAAAATTTCTGACAAATACGATGGTCCAAACTTGACTCTGTCAAATATGATGATCCAGAATTGACCGTAGAGATTTGATCGTTAAAATCTATTATGAACTCGGAATTAACAGTGGAGATACGAACTCAAGATTAACAGCGGTGATATGATCATTAAATTTATTTTGAACACTGTGTTATCATTTTTACATCAGTCTTCTAAGGATATCAAGGCAAATACTTAAATTCAATGAGAATTTGATATATAATATTTTTTTGTAAAAATGTGATATCTTTGATTTGAGTATCAAATACGACGGTCCAAACTCAATTCAAATTCTCCAACTACACTCGATAAAGATATGATTTGTCCATAACCACCAATGTATAACCACCAATGTATCATTGAACTCAATATTTTCAATTTCAATTGTCAAGCATAAACTCAATAGAGTGCAATTACACTATTTTAATTACAAACTCAATTGTCAAGCACAAACTCAATGGAGTGCAATTACACTATTTTCAATAGCCAACTATAAGCTCACACTCTTGTAGAGATATGATTACCGAATTCGTCAAAAATAATAAACTGAATATCATTGAACTATGAACTCGATAAAAATGTGATATCCCTATCGGTATAGGACATATTATACCTACACTTCCCTATTCTTTGATTGATGAAGTAAAGAAAAAGTACTAGAAGTAAAGTTCATATATCAAATTAAACAAACTCGAAACACTTCTAAAATTTAAATACATCACAACAAAGTAAAAAAAAAAAAGCGAAGAAAAAAGAGTCCTAGAAAATACATTTAAACACAGTCTGGTTCGTCTCCTTCGTCTCCATCAGTTCTCTTTCGCCTTCTCAGATCCGCCATCACCACCAGACCTCGAAGACGAAGAAGACGATTCATGGCCACAATAGTAGCCCTTGAGAGCTCTCGGCAGGTACACAGGCAACAAGAAGCAGAACAGATTGAAGCTCCAGAAGGCGCAATTCGCCACCACCAGCCCCCTCCCCATGAGCAGCCTCCTCCCCGACGATCCACCGTGCTCCTTCCTCATCTCCTCCCTGAACCACTCCTCGAGCGTAAAGATCCGGCGAGAGTTGTACGCGACCGGCACGAAGGCCCTGATCGGCGCCGAGAACCGGTCCGAGAACACGCCCTCCATGAGCACCTGGCTCGCGAGCAGGAACACGTGCGGGATCGCCGCCGCGACCCCCTCCTTGTCGCCCTCCACGATCCCCTCGAACACGTACGCCGCCGGGAGGACCAGGCCGACGATCGCTCCGGCGACGACGTAGATCTGGAGGAGCCTGAGGTTCGGACTGAAAACCCTAGGTTCGGGGTTGGGGCCGAGGCTCGGGAAGGAGGTCCGGGAGAGGAGGTAGATGTAGGGCACGGAGGCGACCACGAAGGTCAGGTCCAGGAGGCTTATCATGCCGCTCGCGGCGCAGACGATCGCCACCGCCAGCGCGTTCAGCTGCCGGAACGTCAGGTGCGCGCCGCCGCGCGTGGCGGCGGAGACGGCGGTGTGGTTCTGTTTCTGGTCGCCGGAGCTCGAAACGACGCCGTTTTGGGCCGCTTCTGGTTCTTCGGAGAAGGTTATGTCCGTCGTTGGACCGACTCCACCTGACATATTTTTATTTATTTATTTATTGAGATCGCTTTTTTTTGGGCTTCGAAAGTGATGGTTGTGGTGGTGGTTGTGGAGATTGGGGGCGAGGGTATTTTGGGGAATATGGATTGTTGGGGAAGTGAAAAAATTAAGAGATTAGGAGCGAAATGAGAGGATGATAAAGGGACTGACAGGTGGGGTGGAGGGAGGGACACGTGGCGGGTTTTGAGCACTCCTAGGCGAGTGATACAACACGTGGCCTTTTGATCGCCAAGTGTACTACACATGGGCTGATCGGTTATTATTCAAAGCGAGGCCCATAATGGTTAGGATTTTATATGGATAGCGGGCCTAAGGCCCAGTTGGACTGGTTTGAGAGTTGAATACAGGAATAAAGTTGGGCCGGAAACTGGGCCGAGCTGAAGATGAAATTTAACCTGGGTTGAGTTGATACGACGCCGTTTGCAACGTGGGCTTATCAGTTTTGTTTAACGTAGCGAGGCTCATAATGGTTTTTGATTTATCCTGGGTTGAGTTGATACGACGCCGTTTGGAACATGGGCTTATCAGTTTAGTTTTCGTACCGAGGCCCATAATGATTGTGGGTTTCTGTGTGGGTGCTTTGAATTTTTTTTGGATAACAGGTCTCAGGCCCAGTTCACCTGGTAACTGGGCCGGGCTGAAAATGGAATGGAACCTGGTTTGATGTGATACGGCGTCGTTTAGAATTGATTGCCCTTCGTCTCCAATAGTGTTCTTGCTATAAATTGGCGCACAAACCCTAGTTGCTCTTCGCATCCGCCACAGGTCGTCGAAGCTGTGAATCGTCGTCGCAAGGTAAGCTTCTGTGCTCTTGGCTTATTCTTCGATCTCATGTCTCAGTTCGTCTGAATTATTGTTTGATAGTTTTGTTTCGTGTTTGGATGCCTGGAAAATGAAGGAAAATTTCTGATACAATAGCTTGTTATTGTTGGTTTTGCTGTGTTGGATTGTGGGAAACTCAAGCTACTTATTATTTCGAGATTGTGTTTATCATGTATGGCTGTGTAAATGTCTGTATAGCTTGAACATTTAGATTTCGGTGTTTAATAATGGTTTCTTTGATGGTTCACTTTTCTCTGATATTAGGCAATATCAGCTGTTTGTGTAGTTTCATTTCATCTCTGAGGCATATCGACATTTTTTGTGTTTTGGGTTTAAACCTGTTGTGTTTATAACTTATGAGTAGTTAATTATGTTCTTATTTATTGTTAGTGTGATACTATATCCATGTGTTTCTTTTTAATTGAGTTAGTGATTGAATTGATGATGTTTCTTCTTGTTTATGAATAAGATTATTACTAATTTGATTATAGTTGGTTTATATGAGTTTCTTGGCATTTCTCGAGCTGTGACTTGCATTTTATTGGGATTTGCTGCCTGTTTATGAGTCTTTAAAATGTTAAGTGGTCCTATTGGATTGTAGGTAATGGCTCCGAAACAGCCCAACTCTGGCCTTTTTGTTGGTCTTAACAAAGGCCACATTGTCACCAAGAAGGAACTTTCTGTGCGCCCTTCTGACCGCAAAGGGGTAATTTTTACAGCATTTGAATTCAACTTTTCCATAGTGCTTTCTTTTTCTAATGTTAAAATTAATAGTCATTGAATTGCCATTGATGTTGTTGCCTTTGTTCTTGCCATGTTTTCCATTTGACTTGTTTCTGATGCGTTTCCAATTTAGATGTAAATTGTTTAGGATTTGAGTTTTTACAACTGTTCTATGAGCCTCTAGGTTTATTTTCTACAACATTTTGATAATATAGATTGTTGACCATAATTTTTTACGTATTTCAGAAAACCAGCAAGAGGGTTCACTTTGTAAGGAACTTGATCAGGGAAGTCGCAGGATTTGCCCCATACGAGAAGAGGATCACTGAGCTCCTCAAGGTTGGGAAGGACAAGCGCGCACTGAAGGTTGCCAAGCGAAAGTTGGGCACCCACAAGAGGGCCAAGAAGAAGCGTGAGGAGATGTCTAGCGTTCTCCGCAAGATGAGGTAATCCCAGTTCACATACTATTTTCTATTACTAGTATTAGCCATTTTTACTATTGCTAATTTGCTTTGTATCATATTTTTGTTACTTGCAGGTCTGCTGGAGCTCACAAGTAGAGAGACTCGTTCCTTTGCTGCTCATTATGCATTGCTTTTCATTTCTAATTAGACATGTTTAGTACTCTTGAATGTTTTTATTTGAGACTTCACTGTTATCAGAATTTTGTTTGAGATATGATGATTCCGAAGTTACTTTTGTTTCTTCTGTGTTTCAAGTCATTGATTTATATTTTTATCCAGTTGCTGTTTAAAATGAATGTGCTTCTATTACATGGAGTTGTGTTAGTTACCTGTCTGAAATGTTAATTAGCAGCCAGTTTTTTGTTGTCTCGTACTGGCAAATTTCATTAAGGGAAAGTTATGGCAATGTTGTAAAATTTGCTAGGCTTGGGCGAAGAATTAATTATAAATTATATAGGATTAATTGGAGACTGGTCAATAGATCAATCCCAGATTAATCAGACAAGATGGCCTATTATATTGGATCGTAGAATATGTAAATATTTGATTCTATCCGGTTATAGTTGAGCTTGAGCGTATGTGCTATAGAGCTTGTTACTTAAATATGAGTATCGAAGTTTGTGGAAGACATTTATTTGAAAAGTAACTATTTATTTCCGTACATCTTATTCAACAGCTTTCTCTGCTCGGCCAAAGTGACTTAAATTTTCATCAACACTGCAAAATCTGACTCAGAACAAAGTCTCTGAAATACGATTTCCAGCCCCAACCAACTGAAAAAGAAAAACAAAGGATGAAAATTATAGCTAGTTAAGAGTGCTCAGCTGAGTGAGAAAATAGAGAGATCATGTCTTGAACTTCTGTGTGAGCTTCTCAACTCCTCCCCTACAGTCCACGGCGACTCGGTTCGCTCCTTCCTTGACCGCTATCCCAAACTCTGCACCTTTTTGCTGCAGTTCCTGTGCCTTTGAAACCGTAGAGCCTTTCAGCTCCCTGGCTCGGGTCCCGGCAACAGATAGCGACTCCTTCAACTTTGATACCAGGAAGACGATTTTCTGGATGATCTGGTTGATTACGTCTCTGGACTTTCCTTTTACCTGTGCTGCAAAGGCCCTGAGGTTGTTGAGTAAGGTCTCAGCCCTGCCGACGGTTTTTTGTTCTGAAAACTGCTCTCCGGCGTTGACCCAGGTCGGTTCGGTAGCTGCCTCTTCGAGGAGGTCACTGTCAACGATTACTTTGAGGCCGCGCCTCTCCCAGCGGTCTCTGGCTTCTTCCAGTGATTTCGCATGTTCTCTTGTTCTTTTCGCCTCGTCTTCAGCCCAAGCCCTGTATCGAGAAATTTGAAAAACTTAAAAGTTGGACACAAATGACTTTTAGAGGGAGATATGGTTCATGGATCAAGGTTTGTTTCGTCAGAGAATTCAACATCATAAGGAGACGTGGTTATTACAGTGACCTAACTGCACTCGACGTAACATAAACTGAAAAATAATAGAAGCATTGCAGTTTTAGGGATTTCTCAACATAAAACAAGAACCTAATTTCTGAAGTGGCATGTAAAGGTCTACTAGTAGGAGTGTTCTACACAACTGTAGGTGCTAGTCAGGCAGATAGGACCTCTGAAGGTTAATCGGAGACTAATCGAATACTTGAATTAATAGAGAACTAATCGGGGATTTTCATAACATTGCCTTTAGGGGCATATTTATAAGTTGGGTGAGAAAAAGATCCACATGTATTCTTGACACTGGAAAACGTAAAAATAAAATAAAATTGCAGCTATACTTTATAGTTGGTCATCTACAGAAAGAACAGAAAATAAAGTTCTTACCTGGCCATGGACAAGGCTTTGCGCTCAACTTCCAATTCGAATTGCAGCTTGGTTAGCTCCTGGGTTTCGTTTTCTGCTTCAATCCTAAGTTTGCTTATCCTTTCCTTTTCATACGCTATCTCTACCTTGTTGCCCATAAGACTCTGAAGCTGATCCTCCACCTCGTGCCTTAACTTTGACAGAACTTCCATTTCCGCTTCAATGGCAGATCGTTCCTTCGTTATAGCAACACTATCCTTCTCCCTCTCCGCTCTTAATATTTCCAGTTCACGCCTTGCCTCTTCAGCCATTTTGCCCACGGCGTCGATCTTTTCCTTCTCTATTGTAAGTTCCATCTCAAAGCTTGCGTCAATGTCTTTCTTAACTTGTGCTACCAATTCGTTGTGCGCCAGCACAGCATTTTCTGCCATTGATTCAGCTTCGATGCGTGCAAGCTCCTCGCTTACAAGGTCAGATGCCTCGCTGATTGCCAGAGCAATCGCAGCCTGACCATTTGTCACGGGTTTATCGGGCTGAAACAGTCTTGTGTTACCTGCAGTATAAAAGGGAAATGAATACTTATCTTTTCAATATATAAATTTCCTTTTGCTGATAGAAAAATAAAAAATAATGAAGTCAATCTAATTTGGAAGCAGCAAAGTGGTATATTTCATACCAAAGGCAAGAGCTATTATTCCCTGCTCCCCGGCGGATAGATCAGCTACAATGGCGGGACATGCATCGGGGTTTATCTTATCAGTGTCTATAAAGCCTGAAACTCGGTGCAGTACCTGTTCTTGAGAACAAAGATTGGAGTTAAATCTAAACCTATTAGTTACTTTTACAACTGCACGTGACAAAATAGTTAAAAAGTAAACAAATTCAGCAACCTTCCTGTCAGCCTCTGGAAGCTGTCTTTTCTCAAGGGCCATTTTCCAGCTTACAAGATCTTGCCGCGAGAGAGGGCTGCAATAACATATTTTGAGAATAATCTTAACATTTGAACATTTATACATTATCAGAAGGTGAACATCATTAAACATTAAAAAGCATTTTCATTTATTGAACTGTGGCAGTTGTGGAACTATCAATAGCTAAGGTGATTTACTCATTTATATTAATGTTGCATACATAATTTCCTAGAACCCAAAAGCATGTATGTGATATTCAGGCTCCTATAAACTAATTATGTAAATATTTTGTTCCGTATATTTAAATAACATACAGAACAGACTATTTTTCCGCTAATGTAACACAATCACCTTCCAGGACAGAAGTACAATGGATTCTGGTCCTCATCCGATGAAGACATCATGTCGCGCATAGAAAGCTTGCTTGATATAAGCCCAGCTTCTGCCAGGCCTGAAACATTTGAACAAGTTATGGGGCAACATAAGAACATCAATAAAGCTCACACAGAAACCCTCAACTTATTACAGTGAAAAAAAGAGGATCATCTAATCTCACCTTGAATGGATGTAAAGTCGGGGTCTTCAGGAGTAATATCGTCAAATGCAAGCTCGGTAACATTTTCTATATACATTGCAGGATAAACTTTTGAAATTGAGTTCCTACACGTAAAATATAATCATTCATATGTATTATGTCCAGTCAAACCTACAACCATGCAGTGTAAATTGTAAATTGAATTTTCTAGCACCCATAGGAACACAGATACGATAAGAATACCTGGAAAGAGCATTGCTTGCAGTCACTAGCCAACGAGCATATTCACGTCGTGTACATAAATCAGTAGGCTGAATATCAGCCTCCATGACCTGAAACAATGCATGACACTGGATCTATGAACTGCAAGGAATTGCATCAATTGTAACATCTAATCATTTAGTACCAAACATAGAAATATAGAATGATATGATTAGCTATAACTTCTCACTATTAAGCACGAGGTTCTTATTAATTAAGATGCTTCTGAACAGATACTGAGGCTCCAAACTATTTGTCTTTCCATTCAAAATATGAATTTCCTATGTTATCTAACTGCCAACAGAAGTTATGACAGTCGAGGGAATGAACTTTTGGCCTACCATTGTTTTGTATGCAATGTATATCCATTTCTATAGTTTGCAGATCCACCCTAATGCCATCTACTATTTTATCCGTTTTCCCTCCTGCGCACGTCCCCCAGTTATACTTAATGACTTAGCATCTGAGAGAAATTTTAGGACCAGCTCATCCATGATGATCAATTTAACCGACTAAAATCCTTCTAAAACAGAAGGTGGATTTTACTAACATCTACCATTGATACCAAAAACAGCAAAGTATAAGAAGTCATCTCAAACAGAAACTTGGGACTCGCATACTCAAACGAAGGATCATGCTTGACAAATAGGTGTGTTGGAGTACAGTCTGCCCTCCTTAGGTAAGCATATGTCAAATGGATCGAGATAACATAGTTTCAAGATATTAAAAAGATGCAGTACTGTAGAGTCTACTTTGGTTATTGATGATCTAGATGCACTTTACTTGTGCTCTCATTCCCTTTAACAGAAATAAACATGTCCAGCTAAGCTTCTAATCGAATAGAAGCTAAGTGATTGATAGTGCAGAAATACCTTCAATGCTTGAAGAGCTGCTAGTGCCTGCCCTTGAACCTGATCAACAACTGATGGAACCAACACTTTTCCTGGAAGTACCTGTAGAGATGCAGAAACTGCAGACGGGGCAGGAATACCAGCAGAGGAAAAGAAAACCCCAGGATTTGGTGATGCAAAAAATGACGTGTCTATATTCACCTCACTGTGACCATTTGATTTTTGTTCATTTTCAACTGGAAAGGTTGGTGCTGACACAGGCACTGCCTCATTTATATTGAGGGATGAACTATTAATCTCATCTGGGAACTGTAGCGTTTTGCTCTGGTCAAGATTATCTGTAGATATAGATACAGCTATGGTCTCTACATCAACTTCGGCCACCATGTCAGCCACAAGCTCACTAGGAGCATGGGTGATGGAACTAGAAGAAGAATCAAGCGGAAGTTCCGAATCACTATCTTCACTCAAACCAGGAATTTCTTCCTGGTCAGTGTTAAGTTCCATTGAAATAGAATCAGATGCCGACAAGTTGTTTCGCTCAACCTCATCTACGTTTGCTTTGGGAGCCAAGTCTGGTGTACCAACATCGAGGCTGTCACTGGAATCATTATACTCATTGACAACAGAGCCATCAATAGTTTCAGGTTCATGCAACTTGAGTGAGACCGTTTCTGTATCAGGAGCAACAGAATTGTCATCCAAAGTCGATTCATGTTGGAAATGTTCTTGAATGGCAACAATACCACTTGACGCGCTTCCACCATCATGTACAGATGAATTCTCAATATCGGTTTCATCACTGAGTTTGTTTTCAGTAGTAGCTTCAGCCAGTTCTGGAGATGAAGAATCTTCATCTTTACCCGTCTCACTTTCAGGACTACTATCATTTTGCTCTGCAGTGTTGCTGCCATCTCCATCTTTAACAATAGCACCCTGCTCGTCAGCAGCCAATGTCACTTGCTGTTCCGTTGTCAAGGGCGCCATTTGTAGTTTGGGTCCTATATACAGCCACATATGTAGTCACACAAAGATGGTGGATAAAGCTGAGCTAAATTCATCTTAATTTCTAACTAAACATGACCTATACACTATATACAAGAGGGTAAGATTTCCTAGGGCATTGCATCGATAATCAGTAATGTTCGAAGGCAAGAACATTTAAAAGCAGTGCATAGATAATCCAACATTTGATTCAAAGATAAAACTCGACAGCTGATGCAAGAAGAAAACCACTTACCGGAATTGCTCCGTTTGCTTAGTGAGAAGGCGGCAACAGTAAGGCCTCCAACAAGGATCAATCCTGCCACTCCTTTCCATACCATCCCTGAACGTAAATCACTTCAAAAGGCTTATTAATTGTTCATGAGAAAAACAACTATTAGCTTCAAAACATCATCAGATGACTGGAAAAAAAGTCGTTTGTTAAAAACCTACTGAGATGATAATCCAAACCATACTCATAGCATCCCCAAAAAAACCGATACTGAGCAAAACATTCATACAAGTTGACTACATACAAATGTGTGTTCTCATCAGCATGCTAAACCATCCGCCAAAGAACTCGCTACAACTTTAGGACGATTTATAAATTTGCACCTCAACGTCTTCTCATTCAGATACCAAAACCCTCTTTTCCAGAAGAGTAATCGCTAAGGACAGACCCTCTAATCTCATACGCTAAAACAAACCAGTTGAATTAAGGAATCATCACTCTGCTATAGCGTGAAAAAAGAAAGGCTAAAGCCTAATCTAAAAAAAAGCATCAGGCTGGTATTTCTACTGTAGTTTAATTATTATTATCTTATCTACTAAGTTCATTTCCTCCACTTTCTCAGCAACCAAACAGGACCAGTATTAAGCCTCTCTCTCACACACTCCCCGTATACCACGGACACTCTACGCCAGTCTCCAGATGTTAAGCTTGACTAGTAGGACAGTACTGAAGATTAACCAGGAATAATAATATTTCTTACTGTTTAAAACAAAGCTAAATGACTGGATCACAAAAAACATCAGGCTAGTATTTATGTTACTGCAATTTGATTATCATCTTATCTACTAAATCCATTTCCTCCACTTTCTCCCCAACCAAACAGAACCCATACACTGTAAGAGAACACTACAAAAAAGCCTCTCCCTCACACACTGCCAACATACCACAAACACTCTACTCTCCAGATTTCCAGATGTTAAGCTTGATTGGTAGGACAGTGTGAGGGTTGAACTAGGAATCATAACTTTTCTTATACTGTAAGAACAAAGGTAAACAGCTAAATCACAAAAAACATCAGGCTAGTATTTAGATTTACGTTATTGTACTTCGATTATCATCTTATCTACTAAATTCATTTCCTGCACTTTCTCAGCAACCAAACAGAACCTCTGCATTGTAAGCGAACACTAGAAAAGCCTCTCTCACACACACACTATTCACATACCTCCAACAAACATTCCACTCTCCAGATTTCCAGATGCTAAGCTTTAATGGTAGGATAGATGCTAAAAGAAGCTAGTTGAATTAAGGAATTGCAACTTTAATACACTGGAAAAAAAAGGAAAGCTAGATGTCTAATCCACAAATAAGCATCAGGCTGGGATTTCAACTACTGTAGTTTAATCATTATCTTCTCTACTAAATTCATTTCCTCCATTTTCTCAGCAACCAAACGGAATCAATACATTGTAAACCAACAGTACACTAAAAAGCCTGATACCCACACAGTCCCTACATACCACAGACACTCTGCTCTCCAGATTTCCAGATGTTAAGCTTGATTTGTAGGACAGTGCCAAAGTTGAACTAGGAATCCTAATTCCTAACTTTTCTTATACTAAAAACAAAGCTAAACGGCTGAATCACAAAAAAACATCAGGTTAGTATTTATGTTCCTGCAGTTTGATTATCATCTTATCCACTAAATTTATTCCTCCACTTTCTCAGCAACCAAACAGAACCAATGCCACTGTAAGAGAACACTAAAAGAGCCCCTCACAGCCTCCACATATCACAGACACTCTACTCCAGATTTCCAAATATTAAGCGTGATTGGCAGTACTGTGCCAAAGTTGAACCAGGAAGCATAACATTTCTTATACAGTAAAAAAAACAGCTAAACGGCTAAAGCACAAAAAGCATGCAATTCCATTTATCATCTTATCCACTAAATTCATTTCCTCCACTTTCTCACCAACCAAACAGAACCAATACACTGTAAGAGAACCCTAAAAGAGCCTCTCTCACACACACACTTCACATACCACAGACACTTTAGTCCAGATTTCCAGATATTAAGCGTCATTGGCAGTACAGTGCCAAAGTTGAACCAGGGATCATAACATTTCTTATATAGTCGAAAAAACAGCTAAACGGCTAAAGCACAAAAAAAACATGCAATTCCATTATCATCTTATCCACTAAATTCATTTCCTCCACTTTCTCAGCAACCAAACAGAACCAGCACATTGCAAACCAACACTAAAAAAGCATCTCCCTCACACACACACACACACTCCACATACCTCCAATCCACTTCTTCCTATCATACTCCGGAGACTTCTCCTCCTCCTCCTCGCCTCCGCCAGAATCAGACCAGCCAGAGAGATCATTCGCCACAGCCTCGCACCTCGCCCAAAAACTCCCACACCTCCTCGCCACACAGCCCAACCTCCCTCCGCCGCCGCCGAGCTTCCTCACCCGCACTCCCGCCGGAATCCTCCACGAGCTCCGGCAGTTGAGAGCGAATCGGACCTGGAGAGAGCTCGGTGAGCACGTGGCCGCCGTAGAAGCCATTCAATCGCCAATTTCAGCGAAATGCACCGAAACCGAATCCAAGAAATCGAGAACCACCAGTAACTGCTAGGGTTTCGAAGACGAAATCGAGAGTGATGATCTTGATTCCGCGATTCTTCTATGAACCGTGAATTCGTGTGAATCGAATCGATGCTGAAATGAAATTAGAGAAATTTTCAATCCCGACTGAGAGGAGCGAAGTGAGCACCACCTAACTCTCTATCTCAATCTTGTGTTGTGTCCATCAACCACTTTCTGTTTCTCCATTTTCTTTTCCCGCGAAATTACGTATTTGTCCTCTGTTTCCGTCCAAAATTTAGACTGATGATGATGATGGAGATGATATTTTTTTTTTGAGTGGTTGCATCACTTAATTCCAGAATAATAGGTCGGTACACATTGAGTTTTTATTTATTGAGTCTTGAATTGATTAATTCGAACTTTAAATTATTATAAATATATAATAAAAATATTACAAAAACTAGCTATGAACTTTTTAAATTTTTTAGTTGAGTTATATTAAATATGACACTCAGTCTTTCTGGTTTACGCTTGTACAAACTAAATTAACATTTCAGCCATATAAAATAGTGGCAAAAACTAATAGTTTACTGTGACAGCAAGACGATTGTGATTCTTAAAGAATTTAACGTAAAAATTGTGTATACTTTAAGGCAGTGACCTGTAATTATGTCTTATATTAAAGATGAATAGGAGGTAAGCGTTGTGATGATTTAGGGATAATAAAAAATTTCAAACTTGATGGAAAGTTGATTATCCTCGATTCGACAGGTTAGGGACAAGAATCGCCAAACCCGCCTTGAACCCACCTTATTGCCAATTCTAAGACAAGCAAAATCGCTAAACTCAACTTCACTGACCGACAAAATCACTAGATCTATCAAGAATTCGTTATGTTGCCATCGCTATATGATATTGGGTCCTCGTACTAGAAAATGATATGCGTCGACCTTCGAATGAATACAGTCTACTTAACCAGTACACTTGAACAACCTCGTACTGAGGATGATAAACTACTCTAAACCTGATAAATACATACTATTTCGATATGATCAAGACATGCTAGATTATAAAATTTGCTCTACTGTTATTTTATAGAGAAATAAATTACCTTGAATCTAATAAAAACAATCGCTAACCACAATTATATTGAGGCAGAGATGAGAGATGAGATCACAAGACACTATCAAATAGGAGTGGCCAAAGATAATCGAACCGACCCAAAAAGTAATCGAAAAAACCAAACTGTTTCGTTCAAAACTAAACTAAAATTTCATCGATTAACTTACATTTTACAAAATGAGAACCGATAATAAACTCAATCAAATAAAAAACCATTCGATTTGAATACGTAGTTCATTTTAAATCATTAATATTTATCAATTTGACATAATAATAGTGTGTCAACAAAAATAAGTCAACAGAAGCCCAAAATGTGATGATTTAATAAATAATGGTTAAAAAAATAGAAAAAAGTTAATAAATCAAATAGTAAGTCAAAACGGCAAAGCTAGAAAATTTCATGGAATCCAAATTCCACCAAACCAAACCACAAACAACCTTACTATTGAGCCAAAGAGATTTGGATTTGCTTTGCTGCTTGAAAGTACACAAATTTCAAGCAAATTGAACAAGTTCTTGCTAAATATACAATTGATGCCAAGAGTCCAATACATAGACAAAACAATTCAGATACAATCAATCCTCATTAACTTTACATCTATCAATTGGCTCAAATGCAAGTAACTACCAAACCATAAGAAAAAAAGAGCTCAAGCTTCTATTTGGTGAGCCTTATCGTTCGGATTCGGAACCGTCCCTTCCCACAGCTCCGGCAGTTCCTTCCTCACCCACGCCACGAACACGATCGGCCCGAGCGTAGACGGCACCTATTCACTCGCACCCGAAAACAAAACCTCAGGTCGGCACAGGGACTTATTTTGGAACAGAATGACGGTTAAGGTTAGAGTGACGGGCGTTACCAGGTAGAGAAGCGCGGGCTGGGGCGAGCGCGTCAGGACGCCGGCCGCTAGGGCGGCCACGAGCCCGACGGCGTATCCGGGGAGGGCGTAGCGTATGTATTTGTGGCCCTTGAAGAAGCTCGAGTCCAGGAGGTTCACCGATTCCCGGCTCTTCCGGTGGTCGAAGCAGAGGACCAGTGCCATGAGCATCGCGGGAATAGCCTGCAAAGCCAACGCGGCAACACAAGAATATAAAACTCAAAATTTTCAGCATTATAGGTGAATCGTAATTTTGACCTGTCACTCTCGGATATTATACAGTAAGTAGATCATGCAAGGAATGATTATCATAATTTCATATGAACCGTAAAGTTCGTTCTCTTTCAATTTGGTCCTCCATTTCCAACTACATTGGAACAAAAGAGCATAGGGACTAAATCGGCAAAAAATGACATGCCAGGGTACTAAATTAGAGCAAAACATATTTCAGGACTAGACGGGAACAAAGTGCATATGCTCTAGGGACTATTCTCTAACAATGATTTAGTTTCCATGCTTCAGGGACCAAATTTCTCATAGAAACTCTTAAGGAAGTTTTGGTATAGGTAATCGTAAATTGGATCTGATACTCTTGGATGTTAGACAATATGCAGATGATGCAAGGAATAATTTCATACAAACCCTAAAATACGTTCTCTTTCGATTTGGTCCCCCGTTTCCAAATAGGTTAGATGTACATATGTGCAAAAGTGGTTTCGACAGGTGTACCTAACTGCAATTATCCCAAAAAATTATAGGTAAAGAGAGCATTGCAGCGAATCTCATTTTAGACGCCTTATTAGTTAACATAGCCTACTCATTCACTATTTTAAAAAAACTAGGATTATCAACGTACCATTTTCATGACAAGGAAAAATGAAGAACTTCCTTCAGTCAGAAAAACATAATCACTATAGAGGGAAGAAAGGCGTACCATGTCGCCCAGGCCGAGCATCATAAAGTCAGTGGCACTCGCGCCAGGAATCACTCCCCCCAACAAATTCCTCGGAAAGACAATCTTCACCGGCAGCTCCAGCTTCTTCGTTATCAGCTGCAACCCAGGAAGGCTCAGACTATTCGCCACCGTGTGAACCGGGTTCGACGCCTGCTGAGTAGCCACTGAGACCATAACGTTCGCTCCAAAAAACCTCTCTGAGAAGAAAACCCAGAATATGTCATACACGAACAGACAAACCAGGAGCATCGCGCAGATCTTGATGTTCGGGAGCCGCACGTGGCTGACGAACGCGACACATATAGAGATCCCGAGCAGATTGTTCAGTACCCAATGACCGGAAACGAGCCAGGCGGCGACGATGAGGAAGCAAGTCAAGAGTAACAGCGCTTGCAAGCGGGTCAATGGCTTTGCACAACACCTCGACACGAACGGGTCCGTCAGGCCGAAATGTGACTTTACGGAGGCGATGTACGGGGACAGGCAGAAGAAGAGCGACGAGACGGAGGCGGCGGCGGTGAATGCGGTGAGGAGCTGCGAGACGGAGGAGAACAGGTAGAACATCAGGAGCAAGCTGCACGAGCTCATCACGGGGATCATGAGCGCCTGAGACCTGTCGAGGGTGATCGACGCTTCAGAGAAGTCGCGGTTCTTCTCCATCTCTTTCCCGTAGTTTAGAGCGCGGAAGGCGGATCCGAACGTTACGGCAACGGCTGTCGCGATGAGAGTGAGCGGAGCGGGCTCCAAGAGTCTCCACAACGACTCCATTACTAACTAAGCCCGTGCTGTTACCGAGTCTCGAGCCTTGAATTCCTTATGCAGCTTCCGACCAAAGCTGCAATCCTTCCCCGATAAAGGCTTGACCAGAGAAATCATGCAACCTGCAAAACAATTACGCGAAAACCAAACGTATGATCACATTCAACAACATAAGAAACTAATTTGTGTACTGAACTGTTGTTTGATTACAAAGAACGGTTGCTTCAAAGCTCATACAGTAGTTCATGAATATGGTAAACAACTAACGAAACGAAAACTGGAATTGAGAAGGAAGATATTTCACTACAAGTCATATTACTAACAAATCTTTAGAACAATTCCGTTTTATTACGAACAATTCTTATTTAGAACTGGAATTGAGGAGCAGGATATTCCACTATAGGTCATATTACGAACAATTCTTTAAAATGTTTCCGCTTTCCTTGAAAATAAGGTGCACATTGTCCAGTTAACATCATAATTGATAAATGCAATTAGGCTTAATGAACAATTAGGCTTAATGAACAATTAGGCGGACTAGTGATGGGCTTGTTCCTCAAACACTAAATTCCTTTTTCTCTCACCACACATACTTGCCTCAAACTTTCTCAGCAACCAAATAGGAATATTTTCCCCATAACAAACTTGGCCAATCAATGAATTTTCAAACTACAAAACCATCCCTTCCATTTACTTTCCACAGAATAGGGTGGGGAAAACAAAATCAGAAAAATCAGAGTTGCGCTCAAATTAGGAAATACTGGAATTGAGGAACGGGATATTCCAATACAAGTCATATTGCAAACAAATGTTCAGAACAATTCCATTTTTCTTGATAATAACATGCACATTGTCCAGATAGCATCAAAAACCATAAATGCAATTAGTCTTAGTGATCAATTAGGCTGACAAATGACAGCCTTTTCCCTAAATTCATTGTTCTCTCACCACACACTTGCCTCAAACTTTCTCAGCAACCAAACAGGATATGCATATTGCATAGCCAATCAAAGAATTCCACAGCACAAAACCATTACTTCCAATTCCTAACCACGCAAAAGGGTGATGAAATCAAAATCACCCAAAAAGAATCAGGGACCCACTAGGAGTTGACCTACACAAAACTCGACCCACAACCTAAAATCCCATTTTCTCTCCATTTCTCAGCAACCAAACAGAATCAAGTGGTCAAATTTCAGCTCATCTCCTACCAATCCAAATCAACCCATTAAAATCCATTAAACTAAGGATCATAAATGCCCAAATTAAACCTACACATGCAATTATACACATCTACAGGCCGCACAATACATGTTCATGAACACACGCGCATAGCTAGAGATCTGAAACGAACAGGACCTTGCGATTGTGAAATTGAAACAGATTCATTAGCCGAATTCGATGAAATGGGCTTCGAGAGGACTGACCTTGGACTGAGAGCTGTGGGAATTATCTTTGCTTTCACTCTGATCAACAAAGCGTCCCTTTTCTCGGTGCTCTTTTGCTATGGAAGACGAAGTTTTTGTTATTTCAATTTGGCCTCTCTATCTCGTGTTATTTTCACTTTGACCCCTCTAGAGTTTCGGTTTCAAAGCTGGTCCCGGTTCATTGGATCTTATTTTGGGCCTAATATAGGGCTAGTTGTAACATTTAATAGTGTTAGTTTGGACTTTTGTCTTGTTTAAATTTTATCGTTGGTAATGGACCGGCCCAAGTGTACAAATCTGACTAGAGATGGCAAAAAAATTCAAACCCGACGGGTACTCGATCAACCCGCCCCATTCGAAACGGGTCAAACCCGATGCTTTGCGGGTTCGAGTTTTTGAGCGGGTGCGGGTTGACCTATATCCGATCCGAATTCGACGCGCAACTGTACGAATTTAAAATAATAATAGTTTATATATTGATATTATGTAATGTAATTTACATTCTTATTAATTTTTGTAACAAAAAAGTGAAAAAACTAAATTTTAATTACCAACTCTCTCAAAAAACCTAAATTAATATAATATAACTTAAATTTATATTAACTTCTATACTTATATTGTAAAAGAAATTTGTTAATTGAATCAATATTTAAATTTTCGGGTCAGTTTCGAGTTATAAATAAAACTCGTATTTGACAGGTATTTTGCAGTTCTGGCTAAACCGTACCCAAACCCGGCCCGTTTTCATTCCTAAGTCTTAGAACAGTTCACCATGGTTCATATGACTACTCAAATAATTGTCCACTTTAGTCAGATTGGAAGGAATTTTTTTATGAAAGGTTTATCATATAAAAAATATGTCTCTTTGATCTGTAAACACTGTTTTTTCATCACGAGAAAAATTGAATGGGTTCTCGAGTGAATCGACGGCTCCAAAACACATACATGTTGTTGCTCTTCTTATCGGTTAATGTTCATCTCAGTCTGAAATCAAATTAGAAGCGACGACGTTGATGGAGAGATTGAGGATATGCTTGAGATGAATTGACTTGAAAGCCCAAAATATGTAATAATGACCAGGGTTGCCGAAAAAATCACCTGATCTATTTGATATAATTGCTCAGCGAAGCTGGTCAAAGCGGAATAAATTTTCACCAACAATAAATTAAAGAGTAGTATCACTTATATGATGATTGGAACCGGCGACTCGATCCTTACACGAGGTTTCCCTCACTTCACCCACATTTTTTTATCGGTTAAATTGAGAAGTATTCTTTGCTATAATCGATACGACCATAATCGATTCATGACGATATTTATTTATAATTGTAGATAAACACAACATCACTTGTCTGCAACAGACAATATGCATGTTAATGATTAATTTATTCGGGTATTATTTAACACACATGAACAAATTATTTTTCACATATTTACTTGAAATTGAATAATTTATGAAGATAATAATTATTTTATATCAACTATATTAATAGTGACATTTGATGTGGAATATGCTTGTGTTGTGTTGCTTGGAATGATGGTAAAGGAAACGAGGTTGTCAATGTTATGGACCACCCACTTCCTATTCAATCTTTTAAATGATGATTTTGAAATAAGATTTAATTCAACGATCAAATCACCAATAAATTATGAATCATAATATATGAGGCCCACGAGCCATAACGGTACCAACACTTTATGCTAAAAAAAACACATAGAAGTGTAGGAGCAACCAATGCCATTATTGAGACTTGAAGCACAAGTTTGTATCCACAGTTTTTGCCCAAAAAAGATCCTACTATTTATGGGCAACCCTACGGCTAGGAGTTGCTATTTTGTGCCCAATCTGACACATTTATGGATATAGGTGTTGAATGTTGACCGGGTATGTGAGTTTTAGGACAACAAATAGTGTACTCCAATGTACTTTTGATTATTTAAGGTTAGTTTTGAGTAGGGTCATTCAAAACTAACCCGGAAACCGACCAGAACCGGAAGCGAAGATGTTGAAACTAGAAGAAATTGGTTAGATGTCAATTTTTAGAATCAAGAGCCGGAAGAAATTGCTTCGGTTTCAGATTGATTTGTATAGATTTCTGGTTAATCGAGTAAACTGGAGGTGGTTTAATACACCATACATGCCTTGATGTCAATCATTGATCTTCAGAAGTCGACGTCCATGAGGCGTTCATGTGTAGCGGCCAATTAAATCGCTTCGGTTTGGCCTTGTCTTGAGGCTCAAATTATATTTAAAATCGATTCGATTTTAATCGGAAAACCTAGTCGGTTAATCTCCGGGTTTGATACAATATTGTTCCACTTTCAGTTCATGAAATCGAAAACTGAATCGATCAGTCCGATTTATGGGTTGGGCTTTCGGTTCCTGATAACCAGTTTTGAGCAGCCCTGATTTTCAGTGTGTTTTGAATTATTTTCGATTCATTGAGATCGATTAATACATTAGTTTTGTTGGTTAGTGAGTTATAGGCTACCAACGCTTGCTTGACCAATTGGTTAATCACTCGAACTTGAGTCCAAATGTATTGGGTTCGAGTCACGCTGCGGTATCTCGCCTTTGTTTTCAACTTCTGTTGGACCTCTCTCCCAATTTCTATTGGGCCTCTCTCTCTCCCGGTGAGAGTCAAGTGACAATATTTGACCCCCTTCTACATAATGGCGTGTCTTGAGCCCGCTATTAATACAATAATCTTAATAACTCTTAAGAATCACAAGTTTAGTGTTGTTTTGCTTCATCATAATATAGTCGAGCCCAGATCTTGATGACTCAGGTGATATCGAAATTATTTAGCACGTTTGTACTGCCGCCCATAGCTGAAATGGGTTGGGTATAATTTCAGATGTTTATTGGCTACTAATTTCGTAAAAGTTCACGACTTGCCCAATTAATCTCTGATGAATTATTTTTTATTTTTTTCAATTAATTTCGAACCAGTTTTTAGAAGATCCTCTCCAACAGACCAGCGCACGGCGTCAACACTCTAGTGTTAGGCCCATTAGAGACACCGCCAGTCACGGACAGGACACGAACTGGGCATGAATGTCAAGTAATCGATCAACAGATCCACCAAACAAACCCCATAGTATATTTGGGCTATTTTCTGGAGGTTGTTACTCACATCACACCCACACCAGAACAATAACCAACACCTGGGACCCACCGCATTAAGTGGGCCCCACATTAATAAGCCCACCACCCACTTACATCCACCTCATCTCTTTCCCATTCAATTATTTAAATGTTTTTTCATCTATAAAAAATAATAAAATTAAGTCTCCCATCTAAGTAAATCAATTTTATGTAACACCAGTCAACTAACACATTAAACATAAAATGAGAGATATAAATGAGACGAAACAGGTTACTCAGCTCTAACTCGAACAAATTTATATGGTTAATCGAACAATCGCCTTTTGGTAGAAGGGAATTTTCGTAATCCCATTACAAAGTATTGTCGTAGTTTGTTAGCTAGTAATTATACCTTTGTCGTCGTGTTTGTGAGACGGCCAGGAAACGTTGCTGCGCATGTTGCAGCTGGACTTGCTCTTCGGAGCCCAAATCACAAGTTGTTGCCCAGTTCATTCTTGGTGTTACTCGCTAGCGTACTGTATATAAATTTGACGTTTTATTATGTTTCAAAAAAAAAAAATTGAGCTGGACTAAAAAATATGTAGTCAGGTTTGAATTTGACTCAATTAAACCCAGTTTGCCAAATTTCATATTATGAACTAGGCAATTAACTCGTGTTAGGACTATTTATAGTCATGTTTGATTATTTTTTTGGACATCCTTAGCTAATGTTCGAGCGAAACTCGGATATTAAACGTGTCAAACCTTAAATTAATTATGACTCAATTTTAATAACAATGAGTCAAATATACAATCAAACGTCGTTACAAATGCTACCGAGTATGAGTTAAGATTTATTTTTTAAAAAATAAATAAATTGAGTTTAAAACAGTGAAAAAAAAGCTGAAAAGCACAGAACTGGCTGGTCTGGTATATCATACACAATACGCATCCTCAAAATTAAAAATTAAAACAAAAATTCCATTTCTCTCTTCTTCTTCTTCTTCTTCTCTCTTCCCGCGTCTGGTCTCTCCCTCCATAAATCTCCAGATTCAGATTCAGATTGTTTCAAATCCATTCAATTCCGATTATTCACTCCCAAAATCGACCCTCCATTAATGCCCCGAGCCTCTCCTTTTTCCAGATTCGAAACCGATTAAAAGCAAGCGCATCACTCCCCCAGAAACAATCAGTTGACCGAAGAAATCGCCATCGCATTCAATGCGGAGTGTTGTAACTCATAGATCAACGCGCAGTTACGTTCTCGTGATTTCGCTGCATAAATCGAATCGACCGGCTGTTTGGTCTCTGGACTTCGCGTGTTATGAGAACTGAGACAAGCGCAGATTCGTAGCTCTCTGAAGGTTCGGAAAATGGCGGCTCCGTTGAGGATAGTGCTGCTAGTGCTAACGTGCGCCGCGTGGCGCGTCGCCGACGGGAGGCTCCTGGTTGGCATGACTCTGGTCCGCGACGCTGCTGTAGAAGAAGCTCGTAAGCTCTAGCCATTAATTTAATTAATTAATTAATATATATATATTTTTTTTTCAGTGAAAGTGTTGATTTGTGTATATGTTTTCGTTGGCTTTGATTTTCGAATTTTTTTCGAATTGATTTTTTTTATTGTTTTTTATCGGCCGGCGGCGAAAATTGGCAGTGTGTTTGGACGGAAGCTTGCCGGCGTATCACCTGCACAGAGGATTCGGCGCCGGAGCAAGAAATTGGCTTCTACAGTTCGAGGTAATTAATTAATTAATTATTCGTTAATCTCATTCTAATCCGCGTTAAATCGAGCCTAAACTTAATTAAGAGTGTGCTATTTATTTCTGTGAGAGTTCACAGACAATTAATTTGAGCCTAAACTTGATTAAGAGCGCTAATGCTAATTAATTGAAATACATAGTCTCATTTATTGGATAGAATATAAATATTACCATATTTGTGATGGGCAATAGAGTTTATTTGAGAGCCAATGGGAGCACGCCACGTGTTCCGGCCGTTCAGGGGAGTGTGTGTCTCGTGACGTATAGGCCGTTACGGTGGTTGTTGTCAGAGAAACAATACGACATCGTTTTGTAGATTATGTAGGTAATTATTTATTTAATTAAGCGAAATGGACACTTTTGTGCACCTAAATATACACTTTTGACACTTTCATACCATAATTTTTTTTTTCTCTTTTTTTCCATACCCGAATTTTATATTGGACAACTGGCCCTAAATTTTTGTTCAATTCATGAGTATTTTGGTCCAATTCTTGGGTATTTTGGGAAAATGGTCCAGAAGTTCACTGAATTTTGGTTCAATTCATGAGTATTTTTGGTATTTTGAAATTATTGTCCCAAAATGATATTCAAGTATGGAAAAAAGAGAAAAAAAAATTAGGGTATGCAAGTGTCAAAAGTGTATATTTAGGTGCACAAAAGTGTTATTTTTCTTGTAATTAATAAATATCATTATTTATTTGAACTTCTGTAATTAATTGAAATATACAGCGGCGTTTATTTGATGAGCCAATGAGAATACGCCACGTGTTCCCGCCGTTCACGGGTTGTGGTGGTGGCACAGAGGCTGTTACGGTGGTTGTTGTTAGTGAAGCAATACGACATCGTTTTGTGGATTATGTATGTAGCATTTAGTGTTCAGATATTTTTATCGATTTAGTGCGGTTTTGATGAAAAGGTAAAAATTTCAATCCCATTTGGGAGGGAAAAGGTGTTGCCAAATGGTGAAAAAACCCGCCACAAGTGGCTTTCAAGAAGTGGTCATTTTGTCATGGTTTGGTCATGAGCCATAAACTATATAGACCCACCCACGTACGTGCACGCATTTCTTTCCTCTTGTGGTCCCCGTAAAAAATAAGATTGCAATGAGTCGAGTTTAGAATGAATTTAGGGTTGTTGTCAGATTGGGAATATTGATTTCTATCTTGCTTTAAAATGATAAAGGACGGTTTGAAGTGAATTTAGTGATTCCATTCCATGTCTCGTCAGATTAGAGACAATTAGTTTTTATTGAGTTTTGTAATTTTTATCATCTCTATTAGAAAATGAGAAGGTATATAAATTTTATAGATAAGTTACATTTGCCGAAACAACTTTTGCACCTTAGTGTACTTAAACTTTTTTTTAGCTTGTTAGGTCACTCAATTTTTATTTATTTATGTTTATTTTTGGGGCCACTTATATTTTTTTAATCTCTAATGAAATTAGAAGCATAAAAAAATAAGAATTTTATTTGACATGACAAGTTAAGAAAATGTTGCATGTATTTAGTGTAAAAGTGATTTTAGAAGGTGTATCTAAATGTAATCGTGTCTAGATTTTAAACTTATTATTTCCTGTTTCTTCCTCTTTTGCCAGAGAATGACCATTTTCAACAGTATTGGACCTAAGAAAAAGAAAAGAACCAAAACATATGCAAATGTCAGAAAGATAGATAAGAATTGGTGATGGGTTTTTTTCAGCTAAAGTAAAGTTGATGGGTCCATTAATAGACTTATTAGAACCTTAAAACTTTGAACTTTTTTGATCCATTTCTTGAAACTAGTGTTCATATATTGGTGGTCTCTATCTTACCAGGGAGGTGGGTGGTGTAATGATATACCATCATGCTTGGACAGAGCTAATTCTAGGCGTGGATCCACCACTCACATGAGCAAATATGAGGACTTTAATGGAATTCTAAGTAACAACGCCTCTCTAAATCCAGGTACACATTTTTTGCTGAATTAGCTTTAATCTGCAAGATTATATGTTAACTTGGAAATATCAAAAGGTTATCTTTTGGATAATGAATGTCACATGAGTCAAATTTGTTGAATTAAGAAAGCAAGTTGATAACAAGTTGGATTTGGGTTATGAATTATTGGTTTGTCTCACTCGAAGTCTTATTCAATAACTAATGAGGATTGAGGAAATATGACTTTAGAAGTGATTAACACATGTATACTTATTAATGCATATCCCATAACCCAGGTCATGAAGGTGACATGTATGTCAACTGCTAGTAATTAATATCTTTAATTGGCATTGGGAACATAACATCATTGATTCATCATGTTACTTATAGGACTAATAGTATATTTACAAACGACTTCATAAGAAATAAAATGAATATTATTCTAGAACATCCAAACAAGACATTAGGACAATCAATCATCTATGGGACTGAAATAATATATTATAATACCTGCAAATAGATATTTTATGCTGGGAAATGGGTAGTGTGAATTTGGACATTTGAGAAAAATTCAATTTATATTGTATTATGATACCCTATGCTGTCAGAGAGGCTCTAAATAACCTGTGTTTCAGTAATACACTGCATATAGGTTTTATTAGTGCCTCAATCATGGGATTTCTCCTAGTTAACAAGTGTTTTGACCACTGAAAAATATATAAAAATAAGACATGTTCATGTTCTCATCCCCTTCTATGTTGTTCCTTTCACATGACCATTAGTGGACATCCATGCTAGCCTTGTCAGTCAGGACCAGTCGTATGACCTTTCCACAGCCTTATCTTCAGATTTGAATCATTTGATTAAACAAGCTTCTCTTTTTGTGTTTTATGAAAAACAAAAAACAATAACTTCTTAAGTTGTCTTATATGTTGTCAGTGTTACTGTAAAAACTGGCCAACTTGACCTTGCCTAATTTTCTGACTTCAGCCGAAAGGTTCCAATGTTATTTTAATGGGTTTGGACTCTTGCATACCCATCAAGATCCCATTCCCTCATGTTTATTTAATATGATTACCCAATATAAAGTAAATCCTACTAGAGTATTAGAAATTTATTCAGATTTCCCTGCATAGAAAGTAGAAACATAGGTTGGGAAATGGTAACTTGTGAACAGGTTCCATGGATGATCCTTAGTGCCCATGATTATGTTTTTCATACAGCGATATTTGAAAATGCCATTAGTACAAAATCACGTATAAAGTAAGGATATTTTAGACTCGTCTTTGCACGTCACAGTTTAATGTGTTTCTCCAAATTTACAAACCAAGGTTAGAAGTTAGAACATAGGCTCTTTAGTTCAGTCCAGACAAGTTACATAAGTATTAGCTGGATCTGGATACATAATCTGTAGTTGAGATCTATGTATTGTGATGTGAGCTTGGGCCAGCTCATTATATTACATGTCCATGTGGGCAGGCTCCTCTCTCTTGCTCTGTCTTTTTCCATTGTATCAGATCATGAACCATGAGATGCCATTTTGATTTAACAACAACAATTTTTTAAGGTACATGTCAGTTAATAATGGACTGGAGGATTTTCCTGAAATTGGACACTACACATTGACACATTGTTAAGCCAGAGGCTCCTAAATTTACATTTACTTTGGGTGAAAATGTCTTTTCTTGAGGTAAACCATTTAGTAGGAAACATTGATGCAGGCCAACCATAGCTAAAAACAAATGCTTACATGAGTACATCACTGCATCCAGTTTTGTTTGGCAACCTAGGTTTATGATTCAACCATTACCTAGGTTTTTACTAATTTTAGAAATAATTGGAAGTATTGTGCTTAAGCTACAGATTTTTTTTTACTAATTTTAGAAATAATTGGAAGTATTGTGCTCTTGCTACAGATTTTTATAATTGGAATCGTGTGAAGCTCAGATATTGTGATGGAGCTTCATTTGCCGGAGATTCCAAGTTTGACAATGGGGTAATCCTCTTACACAGAATAATTCCTTGCATTTACAAGTTAATGTGCTTTGTTAGAAAATCATATATTTGCTTATATTGGTGTTCACTTGAACACAAAGTGTTGTGTACTTGTATAATCGATTCCTTGTGCTTGAACAGACAATTTTACTATATTTTAGAGGGCAGCGGATTTGGAGAGCAATCATCCTTGATCTTCTGCCAAAAGGCTTGGGACAAGCAGATAAGGTAAAACCCACATACTGATATACATATTCGTTTCAATTACAATGCCATTTTGGTTGAAGAATTTACAACAAGAATGTGGATTTGAGTTCATCTTCTTGACTATACACAAAAACTGAAGGCTGTTTCAAGTAATTAGTTCAAACCAGTTCTGCCACATAGTCGTTTCCAACCTTTTCTTGTGAAAAATATAAAATCCAAATCCAACCTGTCTGATTTGCATCTTAGTTGCCTAGACCCTATTATATTTTCTCATAAACCAAAAAGAAAGAAATTTCATTATCAACAACTGCATCACACACTCACAACTAGTTCAGCTTAAATTCGACCAAGCATGTATGAACAATTTAAAACTAATGTGCTGTGTCATGACCTTAATTAAGTTCCAATTATTTATCCAAACATTTTGTTTAGGCTTTGCTTTCAGGTTGCTCTGCTGGTGGCCTGTCAACCTTTTTGCATTGCGACAACTTCACCAGCCTTTTACCAGATACTACGAGTGTGAAATGCTTAAGTGATGCCGGACTTTTTCTGGATGAGTAAGTCCATTTTTTTTTTCTCAAACAAAGCCTTACGGTAACAGTTAATATGCATTTTCAAAATTCTTGCTCTTACACTTCAATATTAATTGACATATTTGCTTTTCTTGGCCTTTTAATTTACAGGAGAGACATAAGCATGAACCACACCATAAGATCATTCTTCTACAATCTTATGTTTCTCCAGGTAGATTCATCCCATAGAAACATATATGAAACTTTGACTCTTGCATTATGGTTTATCTTCTGCACCTTTTCAATCACAACTCAAAGTTAAATGCTGCAAAATATCGGGAGGTTGATAAAAAAAACTCGTAGTCATTCATGTTATTATGGTGACATTTTTTTCCTTCCATTATTTGTGATAATGAACTAAAACTTCCACATTTAGATTCTTCAATGAGCTCGAATGTTATGCTAACCAATGAAAAATGTAAACAGGGAGTGAAACCGAATTTGCACAGTGACTGCACCGGCTCTATTCCCTATCCACATCTGGTACGAATTCAGCTACACCCTGTACTATTCTTGGTTCATCCGTATGGACCAAATCTATGACATGGTTATGACATTCTTTGTTCTGTTTTTGATTTTGTGCAGTGCTTCTTCCCACAATATGCATTAAAATACATCACAACACCATTTTTCATCTTAAACTCAGCATATGACGTTTATCAGGTACAATTACAAATCTATCCATGCTTTTACTGATGTATATAAAATCACTTAACATGTATTTTACGGTAATAGAGAATAATGCTTGGATTGTCAAATTTAAACAGTTTCATCACATACTGGTGCCACCTTCTGCTGATCCGCGCGGACACTGGAATCGCTGCAAGCTTGATCCCGCGGCATGCAATGCAAACCAGATACAGGCATTGCAAGGTCAGTTCAAAGACTCTTGCTCTGGCCCTATTTTCCTTAAAAGAACGTAAAAATTATCTGTATGTATAAGAAGTTTTTCTTGATAAGCAATTTAGACTTTATTGAAGATTTGAAAACTAAGTGATTATAATTCTCGAGTAGGAAAAAGGGGGTTAGGATTGTTCAAAACATGAGGTCTACAAAAATGAAAGTGAAATAGAACAACGGGATTGAGTAACATCATGAAAAGAGGCCGCATTTTTCTCTTGGATCTATTTAAAAGTTTGGATAATCTCATTTTTGCTGTTCTAATATGTAAATACCAAGGATTTGCAAAAATCCCAAGCGCTTTTAGTAAAAATCTTCCTCCTCGGCGGGGACAGTTACACTCTTTTTTTCCTTTAGCTGCGGAGAGGAGCATTCAGTGATCAACAATCGTATCATGTTTCACATTTCTTGATATTCAGGTTTTAGGCGGGATATGCTTTCAGCGGTCAGCGCATTTTTCAAATACTCGAAAAGAGGAGGAATGTACATAAATTCTTGCTTCGCTCATTGCCAAAGCGAGTTGCAAGACACATGGTTAGCAGATGACTCCCCAAGAATACATGACAAGGTGCCTAGAATAACTCACAGCCCTTTTCAAAATGACACAAAACTCTACTAAACTCTTAAATTAGCTTGACAACGATAAGAAAAACCATTAAGTTAACCACTTTACGAGCACCTAACTGTGACCGTTCTTTTTATCGATTCATAAGCTCTGTTGTTTTTGTCATTTCCAGACCATTGCAGGAGCAGTCGGCGACTGGTACTTTGGCAGGAGAGTGAGCAAGTTGGTTGACTGTGCATATCCTTGTGACTCCACTTGCCACAACATAATACCTTAAATTCAGGTAATGTTCTTGTTCCTCCAAAAACACGATTTCGGTACCATATTCAAGCAAAATGCCACCAAAACCCGCGTCGAAAAGACGTGGATAGCTTGATTATTTTTAGATGGATTGTACTTCAACATGGTATCAAAGAATGGTCCATCCATCTTGTTTTGGGGGTAGCAATTTTTTTGAACACTCCTATTTACAATAGTTGGGTTGACTTTTTGCTCTTCTCTTCACCAAGCTAACTACAAATAGCCACAAAAACTGCAGGTTCTATACAAGATCAATTTTTTTTGGTGGCACTCTCCAATTCAATGAACCTATCTGGTTGGTTTGGAAGAGGAAAGAAAGTGCACTGAAAGGAAGGGTACAGACAAATATACTGGTGCAGAAATGTTGCATTTTGTTTCATATTCATGAACTGATGGATCAATACAGGTCCACTGATTTTTAGTTCTCAGCAAAAGTTTATTCTTTAATCAGGTTGCTGAGAAATAGAAAGTTTAAGATTTACCATCATTATTGAGGGTTTCAAATAACCTTACTCTTAGGCTTCTTATACTTTACAATTGTAGTGTAAGTGTAGGCCAAATATATATATATATATATGAGCAGTTCACTTAAATTTGATGAATACAGATTTTTGTTTACTGTGAATAAGTTGATTTTGATGGTTGAACATTGTTTCATGATGTTCTGTTCGACTCGTTTCGATGACTCAAACTTTTATTCAGTTACATATATACACACAAGTAGGTATTGATAGGAATCATATTTAAGTATTTGTTTGTCTCCGTGTGTTTCTCCACCTCAATGGTCGAGATTTTTTAAAATATTATCACTTATTTTTCTCCCATCGTGTAGTAAAAATCTTCAACTTGTCTGACTAATTCCTGATTAATCTCCCGACTAGTTCTCAGTTAATCCTCTATAATATTTGATTAATCCTTTAATCCGACTTATTTTACTATCAAATCCCGATTAATCCCCAAAATGCTCTCTTCGCCTGACCAGCGCCTAGCGATTTTTACAACACAACTTGCGTTAAGTGAAATTGTATATATAAGAAAGACTCGTAATAAAGGATTACAGAACTTTCCATCTCTTTAGGTATGATTTGCAATTAACTACATCTACTTTAATAACCCACCAAGAAAACAGAATAGATTTTCCCCAAACTTCACATATTGGAGACTTATGCATCATGATAGAACTCTGCATCACCTTCAACATTCTTTGTTCTCTTCTTTCTATGCATTCTGCAATGCCCTCAAATTGCAGAATGAAAATATTGGTAACGTCTATAGATGGGATAGCAAACAATGCTGCTAACCGGTATTTCCAAAACAGTTTTCTCAAAAAATATGAAGTGAAAGTAAAATCATATGCAAAATGCTACAAGTGCATGAAGATTATTAGGATGAGCAAATGAATTTCTTCTTCTCCAAATTCTCAAGATATGTTCATAGTTTTGAATGGTTTATTGCACGGTTAGGCCTTACATGGAGCAATCGTGACGGCGCGTGCAGATGCGGCGTAAATGTGTGAAAGACAAAAGGAAAAGTACGGATAACTATCCCCCAGCTAAGATTTATGCCATTCAGCAGCTGCACACAAATTTTATAAATGGAAAATGTTGGTTGTGAGAGTGAAAAGACGAAAATTCTCTTGATTCAAAATTTAATATAAAAATATAAAAATCGAAAAGTTAGATTTTTGAAGTGTGAAAATTGAGTTTTCAGTCAATGGCATTTTTGTCTTTTCACTTGCGTAGCTAGGGATAATTATATGTACTTTTCCCTTGACAAAAATAGGAGGCATATAGACCGAGAGAACATATCAACAAGAAAGAACTAATACAATATTGGCCAGCACGTACCATATCCAAGCCAAACGGACCCTTTTCCCACTCTTTTTTTTTGCTCAGTGAAAGAAGAGATTTTATTGATGAAACTAACTAAAGCTTCCAACTAGGAAGCAAGAGAAAGCCGAAAAACATCAACAAAGGAGAAAAGAAGAAGATAAAAAAAGAGAGAAAAAAGATACAAATGAGAGAGACATAAAATAAAAGAGACGCCTAGACGAGCTTAATGAGCCCTGTTTTTTTGCCTCCATTTCTTCGAGAGCGGATAGCACATGAGCTTCGGGTATGTTTCAAGTGACGCCCAAGGATTTGCAAATATCCAAAGTTCGCATAGCACTAGCCCGAGGGTCGGTGTAATTTATCATATTCACGCCGTTTATACACAGAAGCTTGCCCATTTTTTTCTTCCGTTCCCCAACCCATTTTTTATTGGAAATCTCCCTCGACTTTGACGAAGTTTCATAGGCTTCTCTTGCTTCATCCTACAAAACAATGTCCATAAACCATAATGCAAACTTTCAACGGATTGTTGATATTAAAACAAACATAAAAGCTTGCTTTTCTTGTTACTCCCAGTGAGATTCGTAAAGTCTTTTGTGACATTCTCTCTATTGGCTTGCACGGCTTCTGAAATGATACAGACAATTTTGTTGATTAAACATTTCTGTAACATGACATAATATAATATAATAGCAAACTTTTAATTTAAGGAAAAATGACACTTTCGTGTAGCTAAATATATACTTTTATCACTTTTACACCATACATTGTTTTTTTCAGTACCTTAAATTTCATTTTGGGACAATAATTCCAAAATACCCAAAATACTCATGAATTGAACCAAAATTCAGGGTATTTCCGGACCATTTTCTCAAAATACCCATGAATTGAACCAAAATTCAAGATCATTTTTGGTAAATAAATGGCAATGAAATTAAGGATACTAAAAAAAAAGTAGGGTATGAAAGTGTCAAAAGTGTATATTTAGGTGCACAAAAGTGTCATTTTCCCTTAATTTAACTTATAGATGAAATTAAAGACTAGCATCTACCGAGGGGGAGATGTAACGAGGGTCCCGGGTTCCATACTACAACCTATGGGCGAACCCTGTTGGGGGAGAGGTGTGACAAAGATTTCAGGTCAAAAGACCAAAATAAAATCTCCATCTATATCGCGTCATCCAAAAATGGTTTTGCATATTTGTATTCAGAGCACATGTTTGTAGCCGAACACAACCCTATCCTCTGGGATCATTTAAAGGGACTCATGTTACCACTTCCCGACGGTAACAATGATATGTAAACAATTGACACGACCGAACTATTTAAGCCTATAAATTGAGATGCTTCGATTATGTGGGAATGTTAGCGAGAAAAAAAAAGTGAATAACATGATCAGAGGGCAAGGATCACCACTAGTCGAACAAACCAACGATTGGCGACAAGTGTATGACCGTATGAGCATGATATGTAGAGACAATAAGAAAATTTCAGGGTGGTTTTTATAAGAGATTTGCAGGGAGTTTTAACTCGTTCGAGATGTAGGCCGTGAGTCTGCAAGAGACTTTTATTGGGCTATCAATCTAGGTGTTTTTTTTCTTTCGTTTGGGAGTCTGGTGTGTGGCTTGTACTACCGGCTCTAGTTGTATTTCTCCTGCCTGATGTTTATAACATTTAATAAAGTTCGGATTTTCAAAAAAACAAAACAAATGACAACACTATATTTTATAAAAATATCACAATTTTAACAAACATTATAAACAATGTATAATTGCATGAGAAAAACTGACAATTAACTTTAATTTTACCAAAATATCCAAAAAATTGTCCACAGTATCATATCGTAGCATTACGAGAAAAACCTTTTGAATATTGACCTTTTTTTTTGTAACACACGTCCACCCATTAGATAATAATTAAATGATGACATTTAAATCAAACCTGATAATTATTTCATACAAAAACAAACTTTTTTCGTACAAACAAATTATCTTTTTACCAGTTTGAGCTTAGTCTAGTAGCTGGCACTACTCACTTTTTAACATCAAGTCATGAGTTATACTTGAATGGAGTAGATTCAATCAGGGATGAGTAGAAATGTTCGAACAACCCGGCCCAACCCGTTCACTCATACTCCCAACCCGGAGTGACCCGGGCCGGGAACGGACACCATATAAATATCATATGTCGGGTTACAGACATAAAGTGGGGTGTCCGGACTAACCCGGCCCAAATCGGCTTAATGAATTCAACTAACTAAACACACGCAACCCACACTAATGTTAAAATGGTCATTTTAAGTTTTTTTTAACAAACAAGTTCGAAAAAAACAATTTTCATGTAAACTACTCTAAATGTTATTGACAATCTATTATTGTGATATTGAAGTATTACTTTTGCAATATGTTTTTGTGTACATAATTTATTTTTGCACTTAGTTTTTGTGTACAATATGTTTTTTTAATATTATGGACGAGTTGGACTAACCCGAAACCTGTCCGGACTCAACCCGCCCACTTGTCCAACAGACAACACTCTTCATGGCCCGGAAATTGACATGAAAATAGTCAACCCGTAAGGTTTAGGTTGGGCCCAAAATTAAGTCATGGACTGTCCAACCCGGCTCATGCTCACCCCTACATTCAACGGTAAAAAGATGAAATGATGTATTATTAGAAATAAATAAACTATTTTCAAATGATAAGACAGTACAGTAGTATATAAAAGGGAAAATTGCAAAAAATTACGGTAAACTTTACATTTTTTGCATAAAACTACGGTTAACTATTTTTTTTGCATCATGCCACGGTTAACTTTGCATTTTATAGCACCAGTTGCACAACCGTTAATATAATTGTTAAAAAACCAAAATAACCTCAAATTAATTGTTTAATTACCAAACTAACCCCTTTAATTTTACAAGTGAACAAAACACATTTATAATTCTACATATGTATTTGCAAGAATTCACAACTTTTTTATCAGTTGAAATTGCAATTCCATGATTATTCAATTTTATATCATTCATTGAAAAACTTACATTTACTACAAATAAAGTTGGTTCTTTCTAGCATCAATACTACCCGCAAAAAACATTTAAATTAAAAATATATTAAAAAACAACTTTACAATTGGATTTAAAAAAAAATACATTCATCAGATTGAGTAGACAACACTGATATTTCTTCTTAACAAAACCCTCTATCCACAACCCAATAATCAACTCGTTAACAACACAATAAGCAAACAACAACAATTTTCGCCCTCCGAATTTCACTTACCCTTTGGTCTCTGCAAAACAAAATCACGAACAAATAAGATCACATCTTAGAGAAAATTATTTAAATCTCATATAAGGGTAATTTAAGCTATACTAATTATTTCATAACCACCATGTGAGGAGCACATGCCATTATTTTACAAAATTCCGTTTCTTTTAACACCAGTGCAATAAAAAACAAAGTTAACCGTATGATGCAAAAAAAATAGTTAACCGTAGTTTTATGCAAAATGTGTAAAGTTTACCGTAACTTTTCGCAATTTCTCCTGTATAAAATCTTCGATTCATCATTGCTTTAAAATTAAAACCATAATATCGCAATAATTAATAAAAAATAAAAAACAAAACAACAAAGTCGTAATAATTATTTCACTCACACTGTCCGAAGACCAAACCGCGGGCCCACGTGTAGATCCGCAATACCCTCCAAAGCCAAGCCCATTTCGGTAATTTCACCACATCACACCGGCCACGCAGCCCGAACCACAACCAACCAAAGCCACCACAACATCAACAAGTGTCCCTTCAAAAACCCAATCTCCACCTCTCTCCGGAGCCACAACCACCGCTCACGGGGCCGAGCCCTATACTAAAATTACCAAAACGCCCCCAGATAGATTATCTATTTACCCCTCCCTACCATGCAAAGCCCATTATTGCTATGTAAAGTCGCGTCCTCGTCGTCAATTTCTCCGCCATTTCGCTCCCTCACGTTTCTGAAGAGCTCGAGCGCGAGACGGAGCGGCGGTTACAGGAGGAGAAGCGGCTTCGTTGCGAGGAGAAGGAGCGAAGCGGCTAGGGCAATGCCTGGTTCTTCCTCTGTCGGCGGCGACGGGAACGGCTGTATCCGGAGCTTCAGGCTGAGCGAGTCAACGTTCCTCGCCTCCCTCATGCCGAAGAAGGAGATTGGCGCCGATCGGTTCATCGAGGCTCACCCTGAGTTCGACGGCCGCGGCGTCGTCATCGCGATCTTCGGTGAGCGATTTTCGATTTTTTTGGTTGTGTGTTTGTGTTTTGCGATTGTGCGGCGGTAGTGTTGTTTGGTTGATGAGAAAAGAGAAATTATGGAGTAGGATTGATTGTTGAATCGGTGGATCTGCGTGATTGATTGATGTATAACAGATAGCGAACTAACATTTGAATGATTGAGCGTGAGCTGTGTTGGCTCTAGTGCTTGATGCTCAATCGGTTAGTGTCGTTGAGCGGTGGTAGTGTTGTTTTTTGAAGTGGCGGATCTGTGTTATTGATTGATGTAGCACTGATAGTGAACTCAAATTGGATAATTGAGTGTAGACTATGTGTGCTTGATCTTCAATCAGTTAGTTTCATTGGGTGGCGGTAGTGTTGTTTGGTTGATGAGAAAAGAGAAATTACGGAATAGGATTGATTGTTGTTGAAGTGCTCATTGTTGAATTGGCGGATCCGTGTGATTGATTGATGTAGAACAGATAGTGAACTGAAATTGAATAATTGAGCGTGAACTATGTTTGCTCTAGTGCTTGATGTTCAATCAGTTAGTTTCATTGAGTGGCGGTTGTGTTGTTTGGTTGATTAGAAAAAGAAATTACAGAGTAGGATTGACTGTTGTTGTTGAATCGGAGGATCTGTGTGATTGATTGATGACCATTGCTGTCCAACAGATGACGAACTAGAACGGAGTAATTGAGTATGGACTCTGTTTGCTCTAGTGCTCGGTGGTCAATCAGTTAGTCTCATTGTTTGGTTGATGGGAAAGAAAAATTACAGAGAAGGATGTTGTGGAAGTACTCATTGTTGAATCGGCGGATCTATGTGATTGATTGATGACCGTTGTTGTAGAGCAGATAATGAGCTAAAATTGAATGATAGAGTATCAACTATGTTTTCTCTAGTGCTTGATGGTCAATCAATTAGTCTCATTGCTAGATTGATGAGAAAAAAAATTATAGAGCAGAATTGACTGTTGTTGAAGTACTCATTGTTGAATCAGTGGATCTGTGTGATTGATGACCGTTGTTGTGCAGCAGAAAATGAACTGATATTGAATGACTGAGTATCAACTGTGTTTGCTCTAGTGCTTGGTTTTCAATCAGTCAGTTTCATTGTTTGGTTGATGAGAAAGAAAATTAGGAGGGATACTCAAGCTGATTGGTTCGTAGTTGTTATTTATTGGAGTGTTTAGTTTTAATGTAGTTAGTCTATGAGAAGAGAGAAAATCAGGATGAAATGTAGCATGGGGCTGAGTGATTTGGTTATTGCAGTGTCTCGGTGTCTGGTGCTGACTTGTTACTCTATGAGGAGAGAATAAAGATGAAATTTATCACGTGAACACACCCTTTTTTTAGTACAAGACATCAAACAAATAGTGTTACAACATCTTCATACTTTGCTCATAAAAAAAGTCTTGATATTTTAGAACTTTGAAGTGCAATATCCATATATGTGGAGGGGCTAAGCATGTGATCTTTTTTGCCTGTTTTGGTAAGCAGATTCTGGTGTAGACCCAGCTGCTGACGGGTTACAAGTTACTTCAGACGGAAAGCCTAAAATCTTAGATGTACTTGATTGGTATGCCCAAAACTAAATATTCTCTCAGTTTGTGCTTTGAAACTTCTCAAAGAACTACTTGTAACCAGAGTACTTTTTTCAGTACTGGAAGTGGAGATGTTGATACCTCTAAAGTCGTCAAGGCTGATGCAGATGGTTGTATTCGCGGGGCTTCAGGTTCGTGTTGAAATGCTGACTAGCTTCGTTAGTTATGCACAAACTTTCTAAATACGATGTAATGTATTATTACAACTTCTGCGAGTGATCATTATAAGTGTGAATGTTTCTGATCCTTGTTTCTACTTTCCGAAACAAGTGGACACATATTAGTCATTGGATCATTTTCTTCCATTTTAGTTCCTTTATAGCTTTATTGTGTACATAGTTTAAAAAAACTATTGAGGCAGACCACTCTTCTCCCTCCCTCTCAACTCCTTTAATTTTTACTATTTCTTTGATGGTTTTTATTTTTGTTTATTTTGCTGAATTTTTTATTTGTTTTTACCTGATTTTTTCTTAATCTATAATTGCTTATTTTGTTTTTAATTCTTGCCAATTATTTTATGATTTCTATTTTGCCTGTTTTGCTTATTTTTCTTTATATTTTTTTTCTTATTCTTATCATATTATTTGATTTTATTGGTCTTATTATTGAGGCTTACGCCTCACTGCACCTCAAGGCTTACGCCTCGCATTGCTAAAGAAAAACGCTTCAAGGCTCATTTCCGCAACTTTAAACCTTGATTGTGTACATCTTCACATTGATATATCAAGAGATAATTTTTTGTATTGTTCCAAACAGGGGCCTCCTTGGTTGTAAATTCTTCTTGGAAAAATCCATCCGGTGATTGGCATGTTGGTTATAAACTGGTGTATGAGCTATTTACCAGCACATTGACTTCCAGACTGAAGGTACATATTGGCCTTATTATGCATTATTAGAAGGGTTAATTACAGTTTGCCCGTACTACACTGGCGCGTTTTACAGTTTGCCCCAGCTATATTAGAAAGTTCAAATTAAGATACGCTAAAATCATTATTTTTACAAAATTAACGATTCTGTCCAAAATCTAATATAATTTTCTTTTTCTAATTTAAAAAGTCGAAAGTACCCTCTATTGACCATCAAATTTTCAAAGGATGCCATCATCTCATTTATTTTTTTCTCTCTCCAAAGTTAAACCAGAATATGAAATCAATCCTTTTGTTCTTGTTTTCCCTATTAATTTCAGCCATATGAGTTTCTATAAATTATCAAATTAAATCTCAAATCTCCTACAAACAATTGATAACCCAAATTATTGAATTTAAAACAAACCTAAACTTGAATCTAAAACAAATCTAAACTTGGGGAGAATCAACTCCCGATTCGGGATTCCGCCACTGGCCGAGCGAAGAGGACAGGAAGTCCCCGGAGGCACCGTTGGGCTTGGTAATGATGGTGAAGAGTCCTTCGTCGGCGAGGAGAGGGTTCGTGGGGCCGCCAACACAGATGGGTCGTTGTCGCCGGACATTTTTGCGAAGGTCCTCCACTCGGGGTCTCGTCGATGAGGTGAGACTCGAGCACCAGACCGCACTCGGAGCACACGGTGTCGCCGACGGAGTGGTCGAACACCACCTTTGTGTGTTTCTTGCAGTCGGAGCAATACGCATCAGACATGCTTACAACGCCGATTCGTTCTCTTCTGGTTTTGCTCGGCGACAGTGGAGATGGAATAATGATGGCGGCGACCTGGGAGTGGGGGTTTCCGTAAAGGCGGGTCTGCAAATTGAGGTATGTTTCAGATTCAACGCTACAGTTGGAGCCACAAAGAAGAGGAAGGAGTTACAGTAGTAAAGGCATTTTTGTCTTTTTTTAATTATTTTGGTTTTCCATCCAAATTTAACCCCGAAACGGACGGAATCGTTAATTTTGTAAAAATAATGATTCTAGCGTATCTTAATTTGAACTTTTACTATAGCTGGGGCAAACTGTAAAACGCGCCAGTGTAGTATGGACAAACTGTAATTAACCCTTATTAGAATCCATGAACCAGTTTTTCTTTTTTTCACTTGTACCAATTTGATGTATAAATAAGAAATTCCCTCACTGTTTATTTCTTTTTTCAACAGAAAGAAAGAAGGAAAAGGTGGGATGAAAAAAACCAAGAAGAAATTGCTAAGGCTGTGAAGAATCTTGATGAATTTGATCAGGTTGTTCTTAATGCTTCTAGTATATTTGGTGCCACCCGCCTGTTTTCTATCCAAGTATACAAATCTCATGTATACTGTTGTATTTTATTCATCCATTAACAAGGAAAATATGCCATAAAAGCATTACAATTGCATTCCATATTTATTATTGAAAGTGAAACCAACTTTCCTATTAATCTAATATGTGTTGCTGATTCTTGAAGCATGTTCAGCCTAACTTCAGTTCTCATATGTACCAATTCACAATTTTCTTATGTGGAAACTTTATTTCCTTTCAGATTCCATGTGAAGTTCTGAATTTAAATAAAATGCTTTCAAATTTTCATTTATCTGTAATCTAGGCATAGAGAGCATTCTGTTCTATTGTATTGGACGCATCGTGTATTGTGTTGGCCACAATAGTGAGAATTGCAAAATATTCCGTGTTCACATTATAGTATGAGCTTTTATGATTGTTAGTTGAGAACTCCAGCCATCCAGCTTCACTTGTATACATTAATAGTCTATACTAATGCCCCATATAAACTGTTGTAATACACCTTCTCTCAGAAACACAAGAAAGTTGAAGATGCAAACTTGAAAAAGTCTCGTGAAGACCTCCAGAGCAGAGTTGATATACTACGAAAACAAGCTGATGTGGGTACCAACTGCTCTAGACTTTCTTTTTACTGTCCTTTTTTGGGAGAAGTAATGTTATATATTTTTTGGTTTCAGAGCTATGATGACAAGGGGCCGGTCATAGATGCTGTTGTATGGCATGATGGAGAAGTATGGAGGGTTGCTCTTGATACACAAACTCTGGAGGATAATCCAGACTGTGGGAAACTTACTGACTTTGTGCCTCTAACCAATTATAGGTATGGTAGGCAGATTATTAGATTGTTAAGTTCACTATCTTTAGTGGTCAGAGACTCAGCGGTTGTTGAAAAAATGATGTACATATGATATGTGCGTGTAGTGTATACATACAATCCAATCTGTGTCGAAGGGGTAAAATGTCCATTTTTGTACAGTTTGTTCTCTGCTTTCCAGTGTGAAGCTATTTGAGAATAACTGCTGAGAGAATGATAAAAGGTATGAATTTGATATCTTCCCCAATTAAGAATCGAGGAGCAAACGAAAGCTGCTTATTAAAAGACTAAAACTGTGCTTTTATAGACATTAAATGGGCAATCAGAGTATATATAATACAAGTGAAAAAAGGAGTTGACCCAGGAGTAATTTGATCAAAGTATTTAACAGAAGCAATTAGCTAAAATTGAGTACACCAAGCTGAGAGAAAGTGTGTATTACATATGAATATTCTCCATGTTTGTACATATGTGGTTGTTAACTTTGGAAGTCTTGGATACATAATTCTGTTTGAACTTTTGAAGCACATTTGACTATTTTTTTGTAGTGAGTTTGAAAGAAACCTTTTTGGGGCTATGGAGATTCTTTTTTCTACCCATATAATGGACTCTTAACTTTATTTAAATACCCTTTCAGAATTGAGCGAAAGTTTGGCGTGTTTAGCAAACTAGATGCCTGTTCATTTGTTGTCAACGTGTATGATGAAGGCAATATCCTAAGTATAGTAACAGATTGCTCCCCTCATGGCACTCATGTTGCTGGTATTGCCACTGCTTTCCATCCAAAGGTATTGCTATTTAACCTTACCTTAATCATTTTGTTTCCCTTTTAATAAAGTGAATTATTTTATCATTGGAAACATTTGAATGTTGTTAGGAACCCTTATTGAATGGAATAGCACCCGGAGCACAGGTAATATCTTGTAAAATTGGAGATGCACGCTTAGGTTCAATGGAAACAGGCACTGGGTTGACAAGAGCACTCATAGCTGCTGTGGAGGTGGGTAGTTAAACATGTATCCCTGTTATTGTTATTGATGATGTATGTAATTGTTCTTTTGTACTATATCTCTGTACTAGTTTCTTGCACATATATTATATAATTATGTATTAGACAGTCACACAGACATTAAAAAAACCCCTAACCTTCAACAAAATACGTCCTTATGATCACCGTTATGTGTCTTGTGCAGCACAAATGTGATCTCATCAACATGAGTTATGGAGAACCTGCATTGCTGCCAGACTATGGGCGTTTTGTTGACCTTGTTAACGAGGTATCAATTGCAGACACATTTCAAGCGTGCATGAATAATTACCAATCTCTATTAATATCACTTCTATTCTTCTTTCATTGCTTGCGGCTAAGGATGGTGCAATGATTATATATAGGTGGTGAATAAGCATCGTCTGATATTTGTGAGTAGTGCTGGTAATAATGGGCCGGCATTAAGTACTGTGGGTGCACCTGGTGGTACATCTTCAAGCATTATAGGAGTTGGTGCATATGTCTCTCCTGCAATGGCTGCTGGTGCTCATTGTCTGGTTGAACCTCCATCTGAAGGGCTTGAATATACATGGTAAGTTGGTATATTGACATCGCTTTCTGACTCTGGTCTTAGACCATTAACCCTTTCATCGTGTTACTTTGTGGCCTATTGTTCTATTTATCTCTCAGATGTGCTAAACTGGTCGGAAACTGGTGCAGGTCTAGCCGTGGGCCAACGGCTGATGGAGATCTTGGAGTCAGTGTCAGTGCTCCTGGTGGGGCTGTTGCTCCTGTCCCTACATGGACTCTTCAAGGACGCATGCTCATGAATGGAACGTCAATGTCATCTCCATCTGCATGTGGAGGAATTGCATTAATTGTTAGTGCAATGAAGGTACTTAACTTTTGTATGCAATACTTTACCCTGGTTGTCCTTTTGATGTCAATGATAGTGATCACTTTGTGTTTGCCAATATTTGTCGCATGTGATGTTTTCTATGCAGGCCGAAGGTATTCCTGTGAGTCCCTACAGTGTTAGGAAAGCTCTTGAAAATACAACCGTTCCTATAGGTGAATTACCGGAAGATAAACTATCTGCCGGGGAAGGGCTTATGCAAGTTGACAAGTTAGATTCTTTTGCTCTTGAGTTCTTGTGCTTCATAACTGGTAAAAGTATGGCTTGAACTTTTGTACATTTGTAATTCATACAAGTTCATCATGAACAGGGCACATGAGTACATAAAGCAATCTCGCGACGTTCCATCTGTTTCTTACCAAATAAAGATAAACCAGTCTGGAAAAACATGTAAGCTTGTGTTCTCTCCCTAGATTAGCAATATATTCTGCCTTTGAGCTTACTGGAGAATTATTAGCCAACATTTAGAATGCATGAATATCTTTGTATGCTACCCATGTATTTACTATAAGCTGCAACAAAGGGGAATTTTGTTTAATATTGGGTGAAATTTGTATATCCTTGCACTGGGTTTGATACATCCTCTCCATGGGCATTATGTTAGCCTTTTAATGGTTTAGTTATTAAATTATTGGTGTTCATGCTTTTTCAATATGATTTTGTTTTGATGCATGTCCTTTGAGTGACATAAATTTAATCAGGAAGGAATTACATTTAATGATGTATTATCTGATCTGTGAATAACATTTGTCATGCATTTTCATTGCAGCTCCTGTATCACGGGGGATCTACCTAAGGGAGGCAAGTGCTTGCAAACAATCAACTGAGGTAAGGAATTGTGGGCCATCTCTAAAAGTTTCTGAACCAGTTGTCTGAGTGTTAAGTTCAATGACTCTTTCTTTGAATGATGTATTTGTATAGTCTTGGCTGCTTTCTTTTTATGCATATTATTTGGTTTATGTTCTATTCGCACTTGTACAACATTATTATATGCTTACATGAATACAATAGTTCCTCTCTCATTCTAATATGCTGCCATTTGTTATTTTTATGTTATTCTTCCACATCGTTTTAATTACATTACTCGTCCCATGAGGATGAATAAAAATTTTAATTTCAACTTCACATACACTTATACTCACAAATATGAATGATCTGCACATAGCCAGTTGGTATGAGACTACAATGTTTTTGTTTTAATGTTTGATTTCTTTGTACGATGTACATACTCATTTTGATTGGAGCTTTCTATCTGCACAATATATTTACAATTATGAGTGTCTGTTCTGGTGTTAGTAGTTCCCTCTCTATCTTAAACTTCACCGATAGCTGACATAACGTTCTTAACAGTGGACGGTACAAGTTGAACCAAAGTTTCATGAAGGTGCAAGTAATTTAGAAGAGCTGGTTCCTTTCGAGGAATGTATTGAGTTACGTTCTAGTGACAAATCTGTTGTCAGAGCCCCTGAATATCTGCTCCTTTCGCACAATGGACGCAGCTTCAAGTTAGTTCCAATTACTACTCAGTTTCATATGATTCATAAGTACACATGTATTTTTTATCATAGGACCAAACTTTTATGCATTTAATGCACGAACACTTTCTTACTAGTTACTCCATTTATCATAAACTACGATTCATATTTTGTGTGCCCATGAAAGTCTGACGTGGGATCCACCAATTATAATACACTCCTCCTTGGACACCACAATAGTTCTCGTGTCTAAGTGTCTGCGATCTGATGCTGTTTCTTTTTATATTTCTGTTGTGTATTTCAGGACTCCATTCTTCTACTTTGCTATTAGTTTGACTCCGTATTAGCATGACAATAAAATAAAGCAAAAACATGCTAATAACTCACCTCACACTGATAAGTGTATTTTTACAGCTATATATAAATTGAGAACTTTATTCTCTAATCTTGGAGTGTAGTTTATCCGATCAGCAAATTTACAAGTTCTTTTCCTATATCTTCAGCATAGTCGTGGATCCTTCCCATCTCAGTGATGGTTTGCACTATTATGAAGTCCATGGGATTGATTGTAAAGCACCATGGCGCGGTCCTCTTTTCAGAATTCCTATCACCATAACAAAGCCTATGACTGTAGTCAATCGACCTCCACTAGTCTCATTTTCAGCAATGTCATTTCTACCAGGTTGCTATTATGATCTTTAAGTACATTTTAAGGTTATAATATGTAGTGATAACTATCCTGTGTTGAATACTTTCTTTTGAGTGCAACTGTTTTGTTTATACTTTGTGATGTTTGCATTCAAGTCACAGTATATATTACACATTGCCTATGATCCATTGGTCTACTCATCTAAGTTGTGAACCTTAATTCTCTTTGGATTGCTTTAATAGGCCACATAGAACGGAGATTTATTGAGGTGCCAGTTGGTGCTAGTTGGGTTGAGGCAACTATGCGAACATCAGGGTTTGATACTACAAGAAGATTTTTCATCGATGCTGTTCAGGTACTGTATTCAGCGAGAATTTATTTGTGCTTATTCAGATAAAAATTAACATATTTGTAACATGCAGATTTGTCCACTGCAAAGACCAATGAAGTGGGAAAGTGTTATATCCTTTTCTTCTCCAACTGCCAAGAGCTTTGCATTTCCGGTGGTGGGTGGCCAGACAATGGAATTAGCTATGGCTCAGTTTTGGTCGAGTGGCATTGGGAGTCACGAAACTACTATTGTAGATTTTGAGGTAGCACGCTCATATCTGATTTGACTTCTAGACAGGAGTGCACTTTTAATGTGAATATGTGCTTATGTAAAAAGTGTCTGGTAAAATATACTGTTATTTTTTTCTATCTAGACTATACGAACTTTGTCTGGAGCAATCACCTAGGCTTCTTAATTGTATGTTGACTATTGTGCCTGACCCATCATGCTAGACAATGGTTTTGGAGTTTGATCGAGTGAAACTTACTTTTTTGGCTTTCTTACATATAGATTTGTATTATGAATTTCTCAGATTGTCTTTCATGGGATTGACATCAAGAAAGAGGATCTAATACTTGATGGAAGCGAAGCTCCCATCAGAATCGATGTTGAAGCTTTGCTGGCATCTGAGAGAATTGCCCCTGCTGCTATCTTAAATAAGGTGAATTGGATCACTGCACATGGATGCTAGTTGTATGTGTTTCTTATGCATGCCTATTAAGCATCTTACCTTGTTTGAAATCATTTCACAGATACTAGTTCCATATCGGCCAATTGATGCAAAACTTAGCACTCTTCCATCTGGACGCGACACCTTACCCTCAGGAAAACAAATACTGGCACTGACATTAACGTAAGCATTATTTCTTTTTGTTTATTTGCTGCCATTCCCGTGAACTATATAAAAACCCTTTGTTATGGTTCTGATTCTGCAGATATAAGTTCAAATTGGAAGAAGGAGCAAATGTTAAACCTCAAATTCCATTACTTAACAATCGTGTATATGACACCAAATTTGAGTCTCAATTTTATGTGATTTCTGATGCAAACAAGGTACTTCAACATCTACATTGATTTACCCGAATATTATAAATAGACTCCAAGAATGTAGTGATGTAGCAATGGAAGCAAATGTGCACTCTACACTCAACCCACTTAATATATATCTTCACCCGCCTTAATCTTTTAATACATGACATTGATTCATGTTATTTTGTTTGTGGCTGTCTTTTCTTTCATCAATTTAGCGTGTATATGCAACTGGTGACGTATATCCAAAATCTACTAAACTTCCCAAAGGAGAATACAATTTACAGCTATATCTAAGGTATGGATTATTTGCATTACTGAACCCATACTGCAATTACAAAGCTTCTTTATTTTGAAAGCTCAAATTTGCCTAGTACTGCTTATCTGCAATGGAGGTTCAGATTTCAATTTTGTGCATTCCATGATGACCATTTCCTATAGAAACCTTAAAGCATATATTTCCTTTTTTTAAAATAATATTTTACTGCTTATTATAGCCAGTTAAGTTCCGCCTCACCTTTTTGACGTGTAATATGGGGCGGCTTGCGTATCATAATCCTGAACCAAAAATTTTTTGTCTCATGAGAATTATCATGTTTCAGGCATGACAGCGTGCAGTGTCTGGAGAGAATGAAGCAATTGGTTTTGTTCATTGAAAAAAAGTTGGAGGACAAGGTGATGTATTGGCCCCTTTGTAAATTTTCGGAATTGTCCTCTACTAGTTTACTATGTTTGGCTTAAAATCAATCTGACGTCCAGTTTTTAATTCATTTTATCTTTACTACATTATAGCAGTAATAGTAATACTTTATACCATATGAAATATAGCTAGTACATTTATCAAGTTAAAACTTTTGAAAATCCCCGAAATCCGAGTTGCTTTTGAATTTACTTCATACATAATGGAAATGATATTTAGTATCTACACACACGTAGTGGTGAAAACCCCCTCTTACAATGCAAATTAGGAACCAATATAGGCTTTTAGTTTGGATTTTCAAGTGCCGAGATTAACTCGTTCGTGTTTATTAAATGTTCTGAACGGTTTCCCTTTTAAACAGGATGCTATTCAATTGAGCTTTTTCTCTGAACCAGATGGCCCTTTGATGGGTAATGGCACCTATAAATCGTCACTTTTAATCCCTGGGTTCGTATCTAATCTACCTTCATGATTTGTTTCTGTGGTATCCATGTGTCGTTTCCTCATTGCAATCCCGCATATTTAACAAAAGTCATTTTCCTATAGAATAAAAGAAGCATTCTATTTGGCACCACCAGCCAAAGACAAGCTCCCGAAGGTCATTCATTCTTCTTATTTTCTTTTTGTTGTTTATGTACTCATTGTTAGGTGTTAAAATAGTATATATGAAACATTTGCAGAACTGTCCACAAGGATCTGTGCTAAAAGGACTGATATCATATGGAAGACCGTCTTTTGCCGGTCAGATTGAGGGGAAAAATCCAAAAAAGGATCCTGTTAGATATCGAATTTCTTATATTGTGCCACCACCCAAGGTTATACATAATACACCTCACGTTTTTCTCCCATACATAATATGTAGTGTCTCTAATTCATACCTGATGATATGATTTGCTTGACAGCAAGACGAGGACAAGGGCAAAGGTTCTCCTACTTCTACTAAACCCGTGGCTGAGCGTCTAGAAGAGAAGGTAAAGTACTGATGATTTTTCAGTTATTTCTATTCATGAACTCTTTGTACACTTAATACCGGTCCTTGCTTGAAAATCAGGTCCGAGATGCAAAAATAAAATTCTTGGCACGCTTAAAACAAGACATTGAAGAGGAGCGCACAGAGTGGGCAAAGCTATCCGTCTCTCTTAAGGTTAAGACGTTTGCTATCATAGGGTGAAACCTATTTAAAATCATGTGATGTATAATATGTTTAAGCTTATTTAATTTCATGTTAAACACGCTGCATGTTTAGGTTTAGTTTTGCTAATAATACCTCTTAAAGGCCCATTCGAGCTACCTTCCCAAAATATTACCGACCCTTAATCATGTTATAAGTTTCTCACCCCTTTTAATCTTTTCCTAAATTTCCCCTCCATTTATCTACATTTTATCTAAATCAACTATTATGCATCTGCAGATGCTCGCATACTTGTTGGCTGCGAATCAAAACTTAAGATTGTTGTCTGATATTCTTGGTTTGTCATTCATATATATAAGCAGCTGAACTCTGTATTATTTGCTTACTATCATGTCAGGCTGAGTACCCTAAATACACACCTTTACTTGCGAAGATCCTAGACGGTTTGCTTTCTCGGAATAATGTTGAGAACAAAGTAAGCTATAATGAGGAGGTAAGTCTTCTCAACAAGGCCATATGAATACACTATTTGGCTTATGTTTGTTCTGAGATGATGATTCACTTAACTTATTGGGCGTCACTGTGCAGGTTATTGGTGCGGCAGATGATGTAATCAACAGCATCGACAGAGATGAGTTAGCAAAATTTTTTGCACTTAAAAATGATCCAGACGATGAGGAAGTGGAGGTTCGTGTTTAGCAAACTGTGCTTTATTCTCTTATAAGTTCTCTTTAAGAAAGTCCCTGAAGGTTGTTAGTTTTCAATATGTTCTCCCTTAAAGTGCTTGGTAATATTTTTGGTTATTTATTTTGTTGGTTCCTTACCGAATTATGTTTTCCCCTTGTTTTCTGGGTAGAAAAATAAGAAGAAAATGGAAACTACTCGAGACCAGTTGGTGGAGGCGCTCTACAAAAAGGGTCTTGCATTGGCAGAGATTGAGTCTGTAAAGGTGAAAATATTATCTTTTGTTCAATGTTAATGAAGTTAATTTATCATCTTTTGTTCCTAAATATTTTTTAGACTTTTCTTGTGTTCTCTTTGCAACCGAGGGGTATAGTATTCCAATCTTGAGGGGTATAGAATAAGTGAGAATTTAGTGAATTTTATGTTCAAATGATTGCCAAGTTTCGGCCCATGTAAATTGGAATTATTGATTATTCAGTAAGGGTCGGTAAAGTAGTGCACAGTTGTCACATCAATTTCGTATGTTCAGAGTGATTAGTTTCCCAAAGTGAACTGCATGAATAATTTGTCGTAAGAATGAACGAGCAAATTATGCTGAAGAGGAATGATTGGTGATTTATCTGTACTTTGATACATTTTCCCACCATATTTTTGTAACAGAAGGAGAAGAACGAAGGCGCAGACAGTGCCACTGACCAATCTAAACCAGACTCTCCGTGCCAGCCAGATTTGTTTGCTGAGAACTTCAAAGAACTAAAGAAATGGGTTGATGTGAAGTCCTCCAAGCACGGCACCCTGCTAGTGATACACGAGAGGCGTTCTGGTCGGCTCGGATCAGCTTTGAAGGTAACTAATCCTCGAAACACTACAGTCAGTGTCAAACTCTCCAAGTTCTTGGGGAACTCGGTAAAACTGAGTTGACTGAGTCGGACCCAAGTGTTGGATCGTTTTACACTTGTGGTTCTCGGGGGTTCAGTTTTACCGGACCCTCACTCTCTCATATATATGTGTCTGAAGACTACCTTATAGGTGAGAGAATGATAACCATTAATGACCATCGGATACATAATTGAATGGACCAGATTTGGGTTCAATTAAATAAAATCTGCTGGACAAAAATACCCTTTTTGATATTAATTTAATTAATTTGGTGCTAATTATGGTTAATTATGCTTTAAAACTGTTCTATTGTTGGCAAGTAGCCTTATTTGTTTTGAATTATGGTTTTGCCAATTTCTCAAAAATCCTTGTGTTTCGCCTCATCCCGAGTTTTAAAACCTTGAATACAATTATAAGCTGGCACTGAGATCTCGTGTTTGAATCATGATGAATCAGACATTGTTGTTTTCAATTGTTATAGGCATTGAATGAAATTATTCAAGACGACGGAGAGCCTGCCAAGAAGAAGTTTTATGAACTGAAGCTGTCGTTGCTCGACGAGATCGGGTGGAGTCACTTGGTATCATACGAAAGACGGTGGATGCACGTGCGCTTCCCAGCAAGCTTGCCTATGTTTTAAATGTCTATTACTTTCTCGATTATTTATCGTCAATGTTGAAACTTGGAACTTGAAAGATGATTTATTTCCTATCGGGGGTACTTTTTCTTTTGTAAGAATTTGATTCATTTACAGTAAGATTTGAATATTCTTATTTCTTGAACAAGTTTTAGCTACGTATTGCGAGTTGGTAAGTATAGGAAAATTGTCATTTGGCTACAATTAAAATTAGAATTAGCTATTTTTCACATAACTATACCCAAATAATTTTTTCACTTAGCGGATATTGTCATTGTTACCATTTTTGTTAGGTTTCGTTAAATTTTGATTTTTTTTGTAAAACGACAAATGCTTTTGATAGTGAAAAGAGATTTTAAATTTTAATTGAAAAGATGAAATTACCCTTCACCCTCGTTCTAATTTTCAAAATATGTCATTACGCACATTTGAGGAACGATGTTTGGACGGAAAGGAGGTTAGCCGAGAAGCTCATTGTCGAAACCTAATAATTACAAAGCTTTATGTTGAAACCTAGCAATTATATAGCTCACCTGAGAATTTTTGAAATCGTCCGTCGACGACGTCTACATGCACGGCAGGCGGAGTGTAAGAGCTCATTCACTTCTTCCATATCTCCTTCCTTGGTCGAGTACATGAGCTGAATCCTCAACTCAATCGCCTCTAGAGCTTCGCCGAGCACGTCCCGTTCTCCTCTCTGTCAGTCCAGTTTGGCACCAACGTCGACTTCTTCCCCAACCTCGTCGTCGATTGGAGAGAGAGATGAAGGTACAGAAGTGAGAACCGATAAGTTTGTTTCTAAGTGGTTTTTGCCATAGAAGCATAGAGAATATGGGAAGGATATGGGAGAAGGGAAGGGGTGAGAGAGAAGGGGTCAATAACTTTGAAATTTTGAACGATAGTAAAGGGTATTTTAGTTATTTTCATCAATTAAAAAAATCGGTTATGTATAAAGAGTATTTTAGTCTTTTCAAAAAGTAAATAAAATTTAAAAAATTTAACGGTGAAAATTTTGCCAAACATGAATATCCGCCAAGTGAAAAAAATATTTACGTGTAGCTACGTGCAAAACAACTAATTGTATGGATATTTATGTAACATTTTTTATATAAATATGTCGAATGACTACTTATATGCTGAGTTTTTAGGTGTGTTTTTAGCATGATATTCTACATAAAGGGTCATGAGTTCGAGCAAGTCTGCTCGTAGTGGACTGCGCGAACGACTACTTGCAGAATTCTTGAAAACTTTCGAGATTGGCCAAAAACCTTCGTTGAGGTCCAAAATAAGGAAATAGGCTGAAGTCTCTAGAAACTTATGGAGATTTTCAAATATCGAAGTTTTCATGAGAAAATTCAAAATATTTGGAGACCTTCTACAAAGTGAATCTTGACCATCCACTTGAAAAATTCTAATCATCCAAAGTAGCTTGGATTATATATAAATAGGATAAGTAAGACACATTTGTAGGCATCTAGACGTTATAAGTTATATTGTAGATACAAAGTTTGTATCAAGTGGAGATTTAGATAAGTCATCGTTTAATTAACTTTTCGATAACGTAAAAAGTTAGTTTCAGTTGATAAAATAATAAAAATTGAGAACAAGTTATGTATTGGAAAAACGACTCGTCTAATTATATCAAATTGTTTTGCACTAATTTTTTAATTTCAGATTATGAAGTTTTCACATTTTTGTATTAGGATTATATATTTTGTGTTAAGTGAGGTCAAACATTACACAATATTGAAGCATGTGTCTTGCCACAATTCAGGAAACATCTTTATATGTTTGAATCTGGATGAGCATTTTGTATAAAATAGTCAGGTTTTAAAGTCGTAAGGTATGAATTAATTTTTTTTAGGGAAAATGGCATTTCTCTACGGCTAAGTATCCATGATTTTCACTTTACTATAACTAAGTTTCAGTTTAGTCTGTGCAGTGGCTTAAATATTTTGTTAATTCATTTTAATTAACAATGTTAAATATAAAGTGAAATGACATAAATGACCTCATATAAATGGCCCATTCATATTAAAAGACTCACGCATGATAAATATACTCGCGTTCGCGTCTCTCTCTTTCTCGTCCAAAAGAAGCTCTGGCGATTGAGATTCTCGGTGTTCCACTCAGCGATTCTTGGCGTTCCACCCAACGATTCTCGGCGTTCCACTCGGCGATTCTGACAGAGAAGCTCCCGGCAACGATTGTGGGTGACGGACGGTGAGACTGAAAGGCGAAGTCAAACTAGGCCAAATCATACGGTCGAAAGTGATAGCTTCTTCTCCTCTTCCATCGACGATGGTTGTCGAACTTGTCGAGCAGCTGGTAAGTTATTCCCCAATTTTCTCAACTTTTTTAGGGTTAGGGTTTTGTTAAATCTGAATTTGACAAATGAAATGTTAAATCATTGATTCGTAAACATAATATGCTTTCGGCAATCAGATTTATTTTCCTAAATCGAATTCTGTTATGAAGAGTGCTGCTTGAAAATTTTGGTCAGATTTGTAAACATAATATGCTCTAGAAAAGTTTGGTCTCAAATTATGTTACATATGTAATATTACTAAATTCATTATATTTGAGACAAATATGAAGAGTGCTGCTTGTAGAAGTGTCATTGATTATTGGAAAGTTAACTCTGGGATTTGATTACAATTAGAATATACTTTTTTACATAGAAACCATGAAAGAACCCCTTCAACATACATATAGAATTTTATTTTCAATTTAGACAATATTCGTTAAACATGTCCAAATGTTAATTCTGCAAATTAACTTTATTTGAATATGCAGGACAGTGAGGAAGAGAGGTTTGTATTCAAATATAGTCCTGATCTTGAGATGAGATATTTCGAGGTATTTCATGGGGGCAGTTTTATAGGAACCGAGAGGAAATACTTGGGGGGTAGTGTAGACGTAATTAGGGTATGTGCTAACGAATGTTCAGTAGGGAGAATGAATTCCATTGTTGGGAATTTGGGATATGAACTTACAAGCCAAGTTTTTTGGGAGAGGCGAGAATCTGGTAATGCTAATGTTATTGAACCAATTAAGTCTGATCATACTTTTACAGAGATTTTAGGCATGTACGGTGTTGATGAGTGCATTCCAATGTACATAATTGATGGGGTGGCCCCTTTAGGTGTGCTTACTCCATCAGGAAAACTTGCACATGTGAAGGAAGGTTTATGTTGGGATGGACTTGAAGGCCTGCAAAACAGAAAGAGTAAGAGGAAGCTTGACATAAGTAACGTAGAAACTGTAGATCTGGATAGTGATGTAGAGGCAGATTCAAATGTGGGTGCTAATATGGAGGGTGGGACAGATTTTGAAAATAGTTATGATATGGAGGGTGTCACTGAATCAGAAGAAAGTGACCATGTACCTGAAGATTTGGAGGGTGGGGCATGTGAACATGTAGAGGCAGATTATGGTCTTGGGGCAAAAAAATTGTGGGAAAATGTAAGTGACGAGAACATAGGTTATACGTATAAGATAAGAGGTGTAATGTGGGAGGAGGATTCTGAAATGAAATATCCAGACATTGGATTGTATTCAATATTTACAAATGATGTCGTGTTTCGAATGGTATTTAAGAGCTTTGCTTGCGTTAAAGGGTTTGATTATCAGTATCACAGGAACACAGCAAGCGAAATTGGTATATATTGCAGGCACGATGGATGCAATTTTTGGTGTTGGTGCAGCACAATTCGTGATGGGGAAGTGATGCAGATTCGAAGTTGGCAGGCGAAACACACATGTGTTCGGCCCGGTGAGAATCACAAGTTAACTTCCGACTTTATTGCACGAAGGTTTATAATTTTTTTAGTTAGTTAAATTTGTTACTATTTTTGTTAATTACTTTTGTTACTATTTTTAGTTAATTAATTTTGTTATTGATTTTAACGTTGTGTATATTGTTAATCTTGGTTGTCACTTACTTGCAGGTACTTGAACCAACTTCGTTTGTGTGAAAAGATGAATTTTAAATCGTTAAGAGAAATGGTAAGACATGAATTGAAATTCATTCCCCACAAATCAAAGTTGTACAGAGCCTTGAAGAAAGCGAAGGCCTTAATTACTGGTGATATTGGCAAGCAATTTGAAGACCTTCACACATACTGCGAGATTATCAAGGATGCTGACCCACAAAGTAAGGCAAAGGTTGAGATTCAACATTTCAAAAATCCAGATAATGACGACGAAACAATACCTCGATTCCAAAGGTTGTACATGAGATTTGGAGCTCAGAGGAACGGATTCATAGGAAAATGTCGACCGCTAATTGGAATAGATGGAAGTCATCTTAAAGGACGGTTTGGCGGCCATATGTTGTCCGCCGTTGGTTGGGATGCAGACGATGGCATGCTACCTCTAGCATACGCTATTGTGGAAGCTGAGAACAAAGAAACATGGAAATGGTTCTTAGAGGAGTTCTTCGATGACTACGGTCATCCGGTAACGGAAGGATGGGTGTTTATATCAGATAAACAGAAGGTTAATCACTCGTACTCTATGTTTTAAGTTTATGTTATTTTGTTAAGTTTTTGTTATTTTGTACTGATAGTTGTATGTTAACTTGTGTTATTCAGAGGGTCTTGTCCAGCTATTTAAGGAATGGTTACCCACTGTTGAGCATCGTTTTTGTATGCGTCACCTCTCTGACAACCTCTGCGTGAAGTTTAAAAGTAAAAAACTGAAGCTGATGTTGTGGACATGCGCACTATCAACTTCTGCAACAAAGTTTGAGGAGAACTTACAAAAGGTGAGGGCGGTCAACGAGGATGCGTATAATTGGATCAGTGAGAGGGATCCAACATCATGGTGCAATGCATTTTACACGACTAATGCGGGTACAAGCTGTCAAGTGAATAGCATGAGCGAGAGCTGGAATGCGTGGACAGTCGACTTCCGAGATCAACCAATCTACACTATGTGCGAGAAGATTCGTAAGAAGATGATGTTAATGTTCAGTGAGAAGAGGGAAGAGATCAAGAAATGCAAATGTTGTAAGAAGATTCAAGCAAGACTTGACGCTACTAAAGATGATGTTGGGTTTTGCAGTTGCATACCTGTTGGATACAGAGTCTATGAGGTTAGTTTATGTTTGAAGTTCCTGTTTTAATTTTGTTTTTTAAGATTCTGTTTTAAGGTTTATGTTTTAACTTTGTGGTTTAAGTTTATGTTTTAATTTTCAGTTTAAAATTTTCAGTTTTAAGGTTAGTGAAAATGGGCGAATCAAGACGGTTGATCTAAATGAGAAAACTTGCACATGTCGTGAATGGCAGTTGAATGCCTTGCCTTGCAAGCATGCCGTAGCGACAATACTGTTCTTGCGGGAGAAACCAGAAGATTATGTTGGACCAATCTACGAGGTCGCAACATACAAGGCAATATACGAGGGTGTCATAAAGTCAGTAAAAAGTAAGGATGAATGGCCTATCAATTCTGGGTTTCCAAAAATTCAACCACCTATAGTGCATAAACCTCCTGGTCGCCCTAGGATGAGGAGAATCAAGAGTACCGGTGAGAAATTTGACAACCACAAGGCGCGCAAATTGAAATGTGTTGTGAAGTGTGGCACGTGTAAGGAGCCCGGGCACAACTCACGTACTTGTAGTGCGGCGGAACTTGGGGAGACAGCCGAAGAGAGGGCAAGAAGGCAAGAAATCAATAAAGACAAAGTGAAAGGAAAAAAGAGTGCACACTACACTAACGACGAAGAGTTTACTGATTTGATGAAGCACCGGAGGGAGTTATGATGAGAGAGTGTTGAAGGCCAAAGAACTTGCACGTGCTGTCAAACTTCCAGTGAGGAAGAAGAATCAGAACGGCGAATCATCAACCTCTGCAAGTGGATCTGCATCTCAACCCATAAGCTTGACTCAAACTGATTGGGACACCGGAAGGTATTTTACTCAGGTAAATCTCTATCAATTAAATATGGTTTTATTCATGATATATTGGTTGTTAATTAATTTTTTTTCTAGTTTCTATTCATTAAATCAGGTTATTTAATTTATATTTTTTGGTTGTTACTCTTGAAGTTTAAATGAAGCACCGGAGAAAGTATTGGTTGGAATATGAAAGTATGCTTACACTGAATTTTTTTTGCAGAGTGTCAACGGAGCTGCTGGATCTACCTCACGACCTCCATATGGATCTGAAACTGGAGCTGCTAGAGGAGGTGGAAGAGGACCTGCTAGAGGAGGTGGAAGAGGACCTGGAGGAGCTGCTGGAAGAGGGGGAAGACATGGAGCTGCAAGATATGGAACACATGCACCTGAAAGCACAACTAAAGAAGGTTTGGGAGGTTCAAGCGAAGCCTGAAGGGAATCCAATGTGACTGGAATTGTTTAAAGTTTTTTTTGCTGTTGGTGGTTGGTTGTTTGGATTTTTGTGATAAATTAAGGGCTGCAAAGATATGGAGGATTTTTGTGATAAATTAAGGGCTGCAAAGATATGGGCAACTTACTTTTTGAGACACTTGCACATGCATTCAGGATCTTTTATGCCAAGTGAATTTATGTATTATGCTTGTTTAATGTTGTAGTCAAATTAAGTTATATTGAAATTATGTTCAAGTTTTACATGAATAGAAACTTGATCAGTATTAAATGTCATGATAAGATGAAAATAACGGTATTTATGTCATTAGAAATAATGTGAAGTAGTGGGTATTTCTGTCAATTCACTATTCAAAATAATATGTTACGTTTTGAAATATATAGGGGCAGTTTAGTCTTTAAAAAGTAAAATTAGAAGGTAGTTTGGTCAACTAAATCTCAGAAACGTTTGTTTATTTTTTTAAAAATAGAAGGGTATTTTAGTCATTAAAAAAAATAATAGGTCACATGTTAGTCACATGACAGATTTAATCTATTTTTTTAACAGGGTTAACTAAATTGCAACAATCTAAAACTTAGCCCACTACAAAAACTAAAATAAAACTTAACTGTAGTAAAGTGAAAATCATGGATACTTAGCTATAGTAAAGTGCCATTTTCTCATTTTTCTAATTTAATTCTTAATTGTCTTTTATTCAACATGTTTAAAGGGATTTACTCCGAAGAGAATGATACTCCATATGAGGTGTTTCCCATAGGTCAAATGCTCTTCTTTTTTTTGTTTTATATGCAAAATCACGTCAACCGACTTGCACCGAGGAGTATAAGAGTATCACGTCAAAAGTATGTGGATCGAAAGAGTTGATTTTTAAGATGTAGGGATGACAAGGAGGGGAGGTTTAACGATTCGTCTCTTACTCCATTTGGATATCAAGTTTCAATCAGGTTTATGATATTTTGCCTCCCTATATGGATGCAACCGGGCGAGTTTATGGCAGATTTAATCGTCCCGTCTCCTATCCCTTAGATCGGGGAACAAACCCATTTTCAAGGGTTAGGATGTGGACTATTAAAGAAAGATGTTCTTTTTCGAATATAAATTTAAGAGTAGACCATTAAAGAGAGATGTTATTTTTTGAAAGAGGAGGATTTAAGGAGCACAATAAGAATTTTGAAGATAAGTTTGAGACAAGCTCAATTTTGAGTCTTCGGGTCTTTTAAGGATAAGAGACTTTAAAGAGTTTTTCACGAAAAGTGTGAGATGAGTCCAGTGAGGAAAGTAGGGCCCTTTTGAGAATTATGCGAGAGACAATTAAAAGATAATACATTTTGCAGGTCTCGAGATTTAAACTCGTGTATGTACACGAGGTACAAAACTTTAATACCATATTAAAATATCAACTCAACTGAAAACTTAAATTGATACTTGAATGACTAATTATAATTTTATACTCTAACAAACTCAAATGACTTAAGCTCGAAAGCAACTAATATCATAGTGATCTCGAAGAAAATACAATCATGATCCAAATCGACCGACTCAAAACCCCAAATACAAATCACGGCGTCACGGGGTTAAAAAATCACACACATTCATTTCATACCTTGAAACCGAAACGACGACTCAAAGCGGCCGCACAACGATAGGCATGCCGTGGGCGGGCGCGACGACGAGCATGCTTACGGGACAATGTCGGTATGTTTGGGACAAGGATAAGGAAAACCTAGAGAGGATTAGGGTCAACACAATCTTATACTCCATCACGGCCATGTTCACTCCAATGCACATCCTTCCTCCGAACCCAAACGGCAAGAAACCCATCTTGCTGCTGCACCCACCGTAGAGAGTGTCGTCTCCGAACCTCTCTGGCTTGAACTCGTACGCGTCATCGCCCCATAGCTCCCGATCGTGGTGCATTGAAACGACGTCTATTAAGATATTGGTTCCGTTGGGAATCGTAAGGCCGTCGACCTCTATATCTTCTCGGGCTTGTCGTTGCACGTTTGGTACCGGCGGTAGAGCCGCAAGGCTTCGTTCATCACCCAACTCATCTGCGTGTAAGTGATTAGACGTTGTTAACCAGACTAGTCGGAGATTTTTAGAATCTTGATTATCGTGTGCAAGAAAAACGACATTTTACTACACCTAACTATACATATTTGACACTTTAATACTTTAACTCTCCTTTTTCTCCTTTTTAATTTCTAATCTGACTATTGGCTTAGGACATATGATAACTTTGTTAACATAAACTTAAAATTACCAAACTACCCTTATTTGTCATACAAAATTTCAGAAGTACGTCATTGATACATTTTTTCCTCTCTAGCTCATGATGCTGGACTTGGAGCTCTCCTCCTCCTTCGTGGTGTGGTCCTCTTTGTTGTAAAATGACGAAAAAAGCTCATTCGTACACTCCGGGATCAGCTTGGTCATCCCCAGATCTAGGGTTTGAGAGTAGAGGGTGTCAGGGCAAGGGTTTGAACTAGAGAGTAAGATGTTGAGGAGTGAGAGACCGAACCCACCTCACAAGCGACTGAACCAATATGAAAAATCGCTCTTTCAAGAACCCACATCCTAGGCTGAACGACCATCGATTGGCCACCACTGGTGAGTTTGGCCAACACTGGCTGTCTCGCGGTACGCAAACGTCGCCGTCGAGCTCCAGCTCCGTCATCATGAGCTTGTCGGAGAAGACACCATTGTATTTCTTTGATTTTTGAGTTGTTTTTTTCTTTCAACAAGAGTATTTTAGGTATTTCAAGTATTGTATGTAGCACTAGGGGTGGGCAATTTCAGCCGAAAATTGATAAATTGATCGGAACCGTACAAAACGGTACCAGTCAGAACTGGAATCGGGATGGTTTCGGTTCTAATTTATCAAAATCGGAGAGAGCCGGTCCAGTCTTCAATTTTGATCAAAGCTAGGCTTTAATTTATTTCTTTTCTAAACATGAACCGGTTATAATTTAACTGAAATAACGGAACAAAATTTACGGTCAACTAAAAGTCCGGTCTCAGCCTAATTTCAGTCGGTTTTGGCTCTAGAATCTGAAAATCGGACAAGACTGATTTGGTTATCAGTTCCAGCCTCTGGTTAACCGTACATGCCCACCCCTATGACCTATTTTTTACAGTCAAATATAACAAAATGCTAACGGTTACCCCAAGTTGATATTCACATAAAAATCTAAAATATCAAAATGTAAATGACCCCTTAATGATTACCAAATGGTCACAAAATATATGTTGTTTCCTTGTTGATACACAATCTATGCAGAGTTGTTGCATATAGGGATAATGACACTTTGTTACCCCTAACTTGGCTAACTATAGTGAAATGACACTTTCATACCCTAACTATTTTTCTCTCTTTTTTAGTACCCAAATAATTTTTTTGTGACAACCTACCTCTAAAATACATAATATACCTAAAATACCCTTGATTCCATTGAAAATAAAATAAAATAAAACTAATAGTGAAATCAAACTGGTTCAAATTGGGCCGGTTCAAATCAGATTCATTTACCCGACCAGGGGTATTTTAGGTATGTTAAGCATTTTAGAGGTAGGTTGTCACAAGAAATTGTCATGGTACTAAAAAAGAGAGAAAAATATTTAGGGTGTGAAAGTGTCATTTTGCTATAGTTAGGTGTAACAAAGTGTCATTATCCCTTGCATATATGTATATATATGGATAATGACACTTTGTTACACTTAATTATAGCAAAATGACACTTTCATACCCTAACTATTTTTGTCTCTTTTTTAGTACCTTAACAAACTTTTTGTGACAATCTATGCTAAAATGACTAAAATAGTCATGATTTAAGAAATTAAAATAAAACTAGTCCAATATGATTTATCAAATTATATTTGAAATGATTCAAATTTAATTTTATATTTTCGGGTATAATTGTATTTGCATCTTAAGTACAAATCCAATTGAACCAGAGATAAAAAAAATTGAACCAACTCAATTTATAGTTTCTTACACCAATGGTAGTTTAGGTATTTTAGACATTTTAGAGGTAGGTTGTCACAAAAAAAATTATTATGGTACTAAAAAAGAGAGAAAAATAGTTAGGGTATGAAAATGTCATTTCGATATAATTAAGTGTATCAAAGTGTCATTGTCATTATCCCTGTATATATATTACCTTCCTTAGGTCAGCAAGATTGGTGGTGGGGTCAAGCAGCTCCATGTCATCTCCGACCACTTCCTTAATCTCCTCCCTCAACCGGTCCTGCCACGTGGGATGCTGAGCAAGCAGCAACAGAGTCCACGTCAGCGCCGTCGGAGTCGTTGATTGGCCACCGAAGAAAAAGGTCTTGCACTCGTCCAGCAGCCCCCTAGTGTCCCTCCCGTCCACGTGGAAGTCCCGGAGGAGCAGCCCCAGCAACGTGTCATCCCCTCCGGCCTCCACGACAGCGTCGTCACGGGGCTTTTTGATGCGGGCGCTACTTATTATTGATAGGAGCAGGCCGTCCAGCTCCTTGCACAGCCTCTTGGCGCTTCGGGTCTGCGTAGGGCTCATCAAGCTCGCGTATGGGACACCCAAATAAAAGTTTGGCTCGAACATACTCACCTTCACACCATAGAATCATAGATTATACATTTGTAAATGTTTAATTACTACTTGTTTTTGGATATTTTCGATCTGGGTTTTGCTCGAAAGTCGTAAATAGAGACCATAGAGACCAACATTGACCTAAATACACATAGGACGAGGTAGGTATGTATAGATTTCTGTAATTGGTAGTGTCTTAAAAAAAATGTTGCGCGTTGTTTAGGTAAAAAATAAGAATGAGTGTATTTTGGATTTGGAATCGAAAAAATGGAACACGTGGTTAATGATTCGGTTTGGTTCTCAATCTGAGAGAACCTTCGATTTCAATTTGTTTATGGTTGTTCATCAAACTCAAAACCGCTGGTTAATTACAAAGAACCATACTGGTTTGCATTGTCATATGCCAACCTCTTGTCCATCCACGTTAGTACTTGTTTTTAGATATTTTTGATGTGGGTTTTGCTCGAAAGTTGTAAATGTAGATCAACATTTGACCTAAACACACATAGGACGATGTAGGTATGTATAGATTTCTGTTACTGACAGTGTCTTAAAAAATGTTGCGCGTTGTTTAGGTAGAAAGTAAGAATGAGTGTATTTTGGATCTAGAACGGGACCTGGAATCAAAAAAATGGAACCCGTGGTTAATGAAACGGTTTGGTTCTTAATCTGAGAGAACCTTCGATTTCAATTTGGTTATGGTTGTTCATCAAAACTCGAAACTGCTGGTTAATTATTAAGAACCGGACTGGTTCGCATTGCCATATGCCAACCTCTTGTCCATCCACGTTAGTACTTGGATTTAGGTATTTTTGATGTGGGTTTTGCTGGAAAGTTGTAAATAGAGATCAACATTTGACCTAAATATATATATAGAACTCACGACCTAAAGCTGGTTAATCAATAAGAATCGGGAGTTGTAATACTTAAATCTTAACATTTGATTTTTGTTAGAACTCACGACCTTTCGCTTACGAAGCAAACACATTACCACTATGCTACAGAAGCTCATACCTGCATGGTTTTTAGTTTCTCAAAAACTCTGAGTCCGTTTTCGTGGGTCATGCCAAAGCTTGTCCTGGCTATGATCTCTCCGGCGAGTGCGGCGGTTTCCTTCTCGGCGTCGATCTCCGGCTTGCCGGAGCTTTCCCATTTGCTTAGCATGTTGGTGGTAGCCTCCACCATCAACCTTGCCATTGCCTATACAAACATATATTCAAACAACAACAATTGATGTTAGTAATTTTGAATTAGCATTGGTACTATTTTTTATGGTTACTTTTGATTTCTTTTCCATATAAATTTTAGTCAACTTTTAATAATAATGATATTAAAATATCTCAATAAAATATCATATCTTTTACTTGTGAACATAATGACATTGTCAATAAAATCATATAAATCTGCGTATTCACGTGCTCAGATACAACTCTATATCTTTATATAAAGTCTCCTTAAAATTGTTTTTTTTTTGTAAAAACTCTTCCTTCACCGTATTTGGCAAAAACTCTCCCTCACTCATGTTCAAATTTACACGATTTATACAACCCCGTGCAGAAGTGTCACTGAAATGTTGAACGTTTGAGTTAGCACGTTTAGGGGTGGGCATGGGGTGTGGAACCAGACCAAACCAATCAAAACTCGGACCGTACCAGACTTCTCGGTTCTCTATTTTAAAAACCAAAACCGAAATCGTTACCCGTTGTTCTCGATTCTCGGGTCCTGGTCTTGGTGAGCGAGAGTTTTTGTGAAAATACAGTGAAGGGAGAATTTGTAAAAAAAGACATAATTACAGGGAGACTTTTTGTAATTTTCTCCCCCGACTCGCCAGTTTTTGTTTCGACATGTACCTTGAGATTAGGGCGAGAGAAGGCAGGAGTAACGACCTGTCGGTTCCGAGCCCATTGGTGACCTTCGATCATGACCAAACCCTTGCCAAAAATGAGCCTCCTATCAAGCTTGAACACATTAGGCTTTCCCCAACTCTTGCCCATCACTCCATTGGACATGTTCTTCAAGAACACTGGATCTGCCACGTACACAAATGGCTCTGTCCCTGACCAAAACGTGAACACCTTCCCTGCATTCATACATAAATATGTACTATGTTTTAGGTTCTCTGTGCTTATCAGCTTGAACTTTTTGGTAGTTCAGGTTAGGGCTGGGCACGGTTCTGGAACCGGACCGAACTAATTAGAACCGGAGCGGATTTAATCAATCGGTTCTCCATTTTAGAGACCCAAATTCAGAGCCGATAAGTGGATATCAGTCCAGTTTTGGGCACGGTTCTTGGTTTTACCCAATTAGACTCAATTGAATGATTAATTGTGAGGTTAAGTGTCCGGTTCTCTGGTATAGTTGTATAGTTTTGCCCAATTAGACCCAATTAATGTGATATTCACATATTATTCAATTTATGGTGAAAATTATACACAATTAAACTTTTTTTTAGGCAAAACGTGGAATTGAAATACAAAAAATACTAATTAAAACTCCAAAACCCGGTTCGGTTCTGAACCGGTTAATTAGCGGTTCTGTACTCTTAGAACCGGAACCGAACCGAATTGATTCGGTTCTCAGTTTTCAGACCCAGATCCGACCCGACACCCATGGTTCTCGGTTCTTCGGTTCGGTTTCGGTTTGAATCCCGGTTCAGTTTCGGTTTTGGGTAAAAAGTGCCCACCCCTAGTTCAGGTGTTGATAAATACCAGAATTTTGATATATGATTCTTAGAAATTAAGAATCTAAGTGTGTGTGTGTACACACACTCGAGGTGGGTTTTAGGTAAAAATGACAAAATTTCTTCACCCAACGGGAACTCATCCTCGTTCAGATTGGAACGGGATTGCGAAACTCTTCTAGACTCGCCCTTTTGTCATCCATAACGAAAGTCAGAATGTTTTGGATTTGACGGGAACCCATCATTCCAAGTAAGACTGTCCAAATATTACTGAACTGATTCGGCTCGAAAAATAATTGAATCGGAAAGGATCGAACCGGTTCATATCCAATTTATAAAGTCAGAGCAGACAAAGATCGATTAGTCATCAATCTTCAGTACTTGAGTTTAAGAATATTACTCTAACAAATAACACGTCAAGGCGAAAGTACGACAAAATTTATGAAATTCGGTTCAAAGAAAACCAGATAAGAAACCAGCTGCTCAAAACCAGAATGACCCGAATTCTTACCATTCATTTCTATTTTTATTTTCTTATAATGAACCTTGAGCAGCCATAATTTCCCGTTCGAGCGAGATGAGATTACCAAACCAGCCTCGTTATCAGATGGATCGAGTTTTAGTATGTCATCGAAGACCATCTCAATGAGAAGTGTTACTGCGTTTAGTATTGACATATGTTTTAGTGCAAAGTCAAGATGTCAGACAACATGCTGCAACACAGTTGGTGTGACATGATACTCGCAGTAATAGGCAAGACATCGAAGACTTCTTATTTTACTCACAGAAGATGTGCGCGCAAAAGGATTAAAGACCATGAACGAATTAGGTAAGGTCCAGCTGGAAGAAAGACACGCAAGCAAGAGTTAATGAAGGCGGCAACGCCAACTTGTCACTTGCCAAGAAAAGCAAGGCGGCAAGGGATTTCCTAATCGGAATAGGAATCCGATTAGGCAATGCGAGCTGCTATAAAATTATGCGCTACCCCCTTAGCAACCCAGTCCTTGCTCTTTGTTAGATTGACAGAGCTCTCAACCGTGTAAGACGAGCGGACTGAGAGGCTGATCTCTTCACTTTCGATCTCATACATCAAGTCGAGAAGATTTGAGTGTCGGTAATCTATTGGGTTTTGTTCGTGATTGAAGACTCATGAAGAAGATTGTCGAAGACAACACAACCGAGTATAGGCTTTCTCGAAAGATGGAATTGAGACGTTCTCAAAAACCAAGAGAGTCCCTGGTCAAGGTTGTTCACGCATTAGGTTCGACATCTTGTCCCTGCTACTTAACAGAATTTCAAGAAGTACATAATGATCGTTACATTTGGATTTGTGAATACATATATATATATATATATATATCATAAGTACATACCGTAAAGCTTTTGCCATTGAGAAAAGTAAGGAACAACGGTGTAGTGAACATTGTCGTGGCTAATGATATTGTCCGAAGAAGAAATGTTCATCATAGTCTTCTTTATTTCCGAAAGATTACCCATGGGAAAGATCGGAGTGGGACCCACGAACCCATTGCTCTTGAGCTTCCGATAAGCCCTCATAGGCAAAACCCACCAACTCCACAATAATCTCCAAAATGCCATCGACACAAGAAACACCACCAATAATAGCCCAACACTGCCCATTTCTTTGTACATGGAGAGTTTTGTTATAATTTTATGAACATGTTGTATGTGGGGGTATTTAACTATTTATATTTATAGATCTATGGTTACAGGATGGACCCACTTCCCTATCGATGAGAAGATGTGTCACACGGGCTGTAAGCGGGTGAATAAATTCACATTCGAGTGATGCGGGTTTTTGAAACACCGTCACGGGCATTTTCTTTTTTAAAATGTGATTGTCAGTGATTCGTATTCGATATTGGGTTGTTACGGAGGAGTGGATGTTGGCCAGATGCAATACGGAATTTCAATATTATGTTTAACTTCAACCCACCTGATTAAAAATTAAAATGATATGTGTAAGAGACTCAGGGTTGTTATTAACTGTTGGGTGAAATTACGTTCGATACTTTAGCATCCGTCGTGTAAATGTTTAATGTGAAAGATCTGATATGACGTTATGTGCATATCACAAACCTAAATTATAATGATATAAAATAGTATACACGTGAGTTTAATATTAGGTTAAAATAGGACACGACAAAAATGTCAAGGTGTTAGTGAAAAATTAAATTTATATGTTAAATATAGTGAATTACTAGACACAAAAACCAAGGTTTTATACCTAATCAAAATCCATGAATAATCCAAGAGAACTAAACACAAAATAAATTATTTAAATTCGTTTTGTTACTTAAATATCCATAGAACGTATATAAAAAAGATATGAAAGTAGAACCAAATATTGTCTTCTAATTTTGTTATCATTTATGAAAATCTAGAAATTTTTCGTTTTTTCTCCGTTTCCCACTTTTTCCAAGCAACCAAACAAACGCATCTACTCGAAAAGAGTTAAATACACTCAAATATACACTAAACTCGATGTGCTATCAATTAAAATTATCAGGCAAATGAAATTATCAGTTAAATATATGTAAATTGAAGAGTTAAATGTGAGTATAGCTTATTTAAAATGACATCGATATGTTCACACTCAAATCTACAAATAACTTTGATATGTTATCAATTAAAATTACTAGACAAATTAATGAATATATCATATAAATTAAAGATTTAAATGTGAGTATAGCTTATTTAAAATGACTTAAGTTAAATTGTTAACTAATATGGATCTCTAGAAATTTATTTTTAAAAATGTAATGAAAATATTGTCCACCACTCGAAAAAAATATGGCTCCAACGACACTGATAAAAATTGCAATAATGCATTATAAAAAATTATTACAAAAGGACATATATTGTATCTGTCATTGCTGTAGAGATCTAGTCAGGATCGTGTCGTGTCGAGGCTATTATTGAAATATATAAATAATTTTACACGTTTTTTGAATTGTATAATTTCAAATAAAATTTTAAAAGACTTTCAAAATTGTTTTTGTTTTTATAATTTTAATCTACTCCGGCATCGGAGATTTTAAATTAGGAAAAATTGCAAAAATTCTCCTATCACTATGTGTTTTTGCCCAAACTCTCACTCACTCATTTTTATTTTTGTAAAAACTCTTCTTTACTCGTGTTTAATTTTGCACTGTCTATACAAATACATGAAAATTAATGAAAGTGTCGCTTTAGTATTAATTCAAACGTGCTTAAGGGTGAAATCTTTGGCAGCAGAATCGGAGATCGAATCCAAACCGAAACCGAGATCGGAGAATTGAGAACTGCAGGTAACGGTTTCGGTTATGGTTCTTAAACTGGAGAACCGGAGAGTTCGATCCAGTCCAATTTTTGATCGGTTTGGTCCGGTTCTAAACCACATGCACACCCCTAAACGTGCGAACTCAAACATCCAACACTTAAGTGACACTTTCGTTAGTTTTCACGGATTTGTATAGATCGTGCAAAATTGAACATGAGTAAGTGAGAATTTTTGCGAAAATACTGTAAAGAGAGAATTTTTACAAAACAAATAATTATAAAGAGAATTTTTACAACTTTCCCTAAATTTAAACTTCAATATGTTAAGCTTTTTTTCAAATACCAACAAAAATACTCTCAAAATTAAAGTTTTGAAATGTACATAAATGTCCCTATGTGAAACTGGCTAATTTTAAAGCATAAAATCTTTTAAATTTTTCAAAAGCTAGCTAGCCAATTCTTTTTCCTCTATCCTATCGCACGTCATCAATGTCGTGAGACTTTAAATCTATACAAGCTTGGAGTGAAGTGAAAAATCGTCGAGCTCGAGTTAAAAATATGTATTTTATTTTATATTTTTCAATTTGGTGATTTTAAGGGAATTTTTAAACAAATATACTTGTCCCGCTAAAAAAAATGACACGTTGGCAGCTACTTGTTATAGTTAGGGTTGTTCATTTTACCCGGAAACCCGACGACCCGATCGACACCCGACCCAACTTACCCGGTACCCAACAGACCTGATACCCGATATACCCGAACCCGACTAGCTAACTGAGTCGAGTAGTGGTTCGATTTGTCAAACCCACCGAAAACCCGACTACCTGACAATATATATATAAAAACATTAATTTTAATTATATTAATTATGAAATAACCAGCCCAAACCCAACACAAATAACGGCCCAGCCCAGCAACGTATAAGAGAACCAAGACCAGAAGCCCAGCCCACACACTCATCAGATGCCCAATTCAAACTCAAAAACGCGTATATACTGTCATTGAGTCCCATTCGTTTCCGATGTGGGACTCAATGACACTCTTCTCCTTCAGTGTTACGAGTGGGCGACGTGGCAAGCTCCTGTCCGTTGATCCATTTCGACGAACTCATTTACACCGTCGATTTTGACTCACGTGGCACAACCTACTCCACACACGTATGTCGCTCACTCTCTCTCTCTCTCACGACTCTCAGAGTCTCAGACTCACTCACTCATCCCTCTCTCACACGTTGAATCGCATTCAATGCGATTCAACTACTCCTTTCTTCTCCACCGCTCCTTTCTCTCTGTCTGAAACCCTACACGACCGTCGCCGTCCTCGCCTCACCTCTGTCTTCGTTCCTCTCTCTCTTTCTCACACACATATCACATCACAGCCCAACGGATCGATTTGGTAGCTAGTTACCGTTCAAATCGATCCGTTGGACAACTCTTTCTTCCACTATAAATCGTCGATAGTGGAGAGAGGATTCTCCAACTGATCGATTCGACGGTGGAGTGGAGTCAGTGGACTGTGAAGGGTTCTCGGCAACGATGTCTGGGGATCCAACTCCGATGACGGTAAGAATTCCCAAACCTGTTGCTTCTTTTTAATTTTGTTCTGGGTTTTCATCTCATCTTCTACTTTTTCCTTGCATGTCTGAATTTCTGGGTTTGTAATTTGCATGTGTTATTCTGGGTTCGGGTTAGGGCTTTTTGTTTCAATTTGTAATTGGAGTTTTGGGGGTTACTGAATTGATTTAAAATTTGGGGATTTCTGTTTAAAAATGAAATTGGGGGTGGGGATTTAGGAATTCAGTTTTGATTTGACAAATTAGGGTTAGGGTTTGTCGAATTTCGATTTGAATTTGGGGATTTCAGTTTAAAAATGAAATTGGGGTGGGGATTTAGGCAATCTATTTTCAATTGACAAATTAGGGCTAGGGTTTTGGAAATTCGATTTCAATTTGGGGTTTTCTGTTTTCAATTTCAGAATTTAGTTTTCAATTTGGGGATTTCGGGTTAAACATGAAATTGGGGTTGGGGAATTAGCCAATCTGTTTTCAATTGACAAATTAGGGCTAGGGTTTTGGAAATTCGATTTCAATTTGGGGTTTTCTGTTTTCAATTTCAGAATTTAGTTTTCAATTTGGGGATTTCGGGTTAAACATGAAATTGGGGGTGGGGAATTAGCCAATTTGTTTTCAATTGACAAATTAGGGCTAGGGTTTTGGAAATTCGATTTCAATTTGGGGTTTTTTGTTTTCAATTTCAGAATTTAGTTTTCTATTTGGGGATTTCGGGTTAAACATGAAATTGGGGGTGGGGAATTAGCCAATCTGTTTTCAATTGACAAACTAGGGCTAGGGTTTTGGAAATTCGATTTCAATTTGGGGTTTTCGGTTAAAAATTGAAATTGGGGGTGGAGATTTAGGCAATCTGTTTTCAATTATATTAGGGCTAGGGTTTTCGAATTTCGTTTTCAATTTGGGGTGGGAATATATGTTTATATTGTGTAGTAATATATGTTTTCTGTTTTCAATATTCAATGTCTATATTGTGCAATCGTGTTTTCTGTTTTTAATATTCAATGTCTATATTGTGTAGTAATATATGTTTTCTGTTTTCAATATTCAATGTTTATATTGTGCAATCGTGTTTTCTGTTTTCAATATTCAATGTCTATATTGTTTTCAATATATGTTTATTAGGCAATCTGTTTTCAATATTCAATGTCTATATTGTGTAGTAATATATGTTTTATGTTTTCAATATTCAATGTCTATATTGTGCAATCGTGTTTTCTGTTTTCAATATTCAATGTCTATATTGTGTAGTAATATATGTTTTCTGTTTTCAATATTCAATGTCTATATTGTGCAATCGTGTTTTCTGTTTTCAATATTCAATGTCTATATTGTTTTCAATATATGTTTATTAGGCAATCTGTTTAGGTTTAGGGTTTGTCATGCAAGTTTACACTGTTTTCAATATTTTCTGTTTAGGTTTAGGGTTTGTCATGCAAGTTTGTAATTAGGACTTATTTGATTGACTGGGGTATCTAATAAATCTTGATTCTTGATTATGCTAATACTTGTTTATTCTTGATTACACGGCAATAGGATGATACTGCTCGGGAAGTTGCTGCTTGGGAAGCTGCTGCTCGGGAACCAAGAGCTGCACAGGCTGCTGCTATTGCTCAGGCTGCTGCTATCACATCCGTATCATCCGAGTCAGCTTTCTCAACGGGTGGTAAGGTTATCAATGACTTCCGAAGCGCCTTACTACCGACTACAGTGGAAGCATTAGTGTGCACTCAAAGTTGGATCCGAGGAACAACATATGTAAGCGGCTTTGAGAAGGTATTACACAAGAATGAAGAGGTCGAGCGAGGTAATTGAATTGGACAACTCTATAATTAAATCCTCAAATATTTTCTATTTTATCAATTATGGACAACCCCTAATTATCTTTATTAACGTACAGATTTAATTCGTTATGCTACTCAAGCTACGGAATGAGGCTCCCTCTTGGATGGTGTTCAAGTTTAAGTTTGTTTTAATTTTTTGAGTTCGATTGAACGCTATGGTGATGTTTGAACTTGTTGTTCACTTTTGATCACCTTCTTTTGGTACTACTAGTGGTGAATGGTGATGAACACTTAGTTCATTTTTGTATGCTCAAAACTTCATGAATGTGTTTGTTTGTTTGTTTGAGCAAAGTATTATCTAATGAAAAGTTTGAGCAAGTATTGCTCTTTGGCCATATTTTATACTGTTATGAATTATATGAGAATGTTTAAACTAACTTGTACATATATATACATATTTTATACTGTTATGAATTATGATTTGTTATAATACTTACTTGTGTTTTATTGGAATGAAAATGTGGTGGGCTGGTGGCATTAACTGTAAGATAAGAAATGAATGAAGTAGAAGAAGTGGCAGACATAAAAAAGAGAGTGAGAGACAGTGAGGAGGCTTTATAAATTTGAACTTTTAATTTTTAATTTGTGATTTGTAATTTGTAAATGTTAATGTAAATATATAAATACAAATATGTAAATCAGTAAATGTAAGTGTTGATGTATATATATATGAATGTGAATGTGGAATATGTAAATGTAAATGTAAATGTAAATGTATGTATATATATATACATATATAATGAATGGGCTTCAAAAATATTGGGCTTCAAAATCAGTAAGGGCTGAGGCTTCAAATTGAGTGGGCCTTAATTACAGAAATTGCAAATGGGCCCAGATTGTAGGCCCATCGGGTGAGTTGGGTATACCCGACTACCCGAGTTCTACCCAACCCGACTCCTAAACCGAGTCGAGTATCCGATCTGGTTTTTCATACCCAACTCCAACCGAGTCGGGTACGACCCGACACGGGTCTACCCAACCCGACTCGTTGGACAGCCCTAGTTGTAGTAATAAGGGATAATTCTTGTTCACTACGGTGAAGTTGAACACATTTTCACTTCAATATGGTGAACTTACTTAAGTGTCAGTTTAATACGGAGAACTATTTTTATATTTCACCGTTCAAAACTATGTTAAATTTAGCATGAAATGACCAATATACCCTTCAATGTGATTTAAATTTTCAAACATGAGTCATTGAACTCAATTTTCATGTTCTCTCTCCTCCTTTCTTGTTCTCTCTCCAGAATATCTTCTCCCTCATTTTTTTCTAATTGATAATTGCTTTCAAACATGTATGAATTTGTTTTTTTTGAAAAAATTGATAATTGCTTTCTAATAATCCAAAACTTTGAAAAAAAATTGATAATTGCTTTCTAATAATCCAAAAATTGATAATTGCCATAAGAATCCAAAACCTGCTTCTTCACTACTGAGATTCAATTCCTAAATTTAATTCTCTTTATTATTGAATCAAATGAAAATTAGGAATTGAGATTTGTACGAAATAGAAACTTGAAACTCATCATTTCTCTGCAATTATTTTCTTTCCTTCACACATCTTCATCTCCTCATTGTTATAAACATTCTAAACACGAAACAACTTTGTTTGGGAAAGAAATTGAAAGCCCCACCATGTTAATTTGGGAAATGAACTAAAAGGGAAGAACCTAAAACAATGAATCTGTTTTAACAGAGTTTTATTAACGGTGACACTTAAAAATACCTCCCGTATTAATCTGTCACTGAAATAAATTCACCGTATTGAAGTGAAAATGTTTCCAACTTCACCGTAATGAACATGAATTATCTTAGTAATAACTAGGGTTGGACACGGTTCCGGAACCGGACCGAACAGGTCAGAACCGGACCGGACCCAATCAATCGGTTCTTCATTTTGGAGACCCAAATCCGGACCCGATAAGTCGGTTTCGGTTCGATTCTGGGCCCGGTTCTACGGTGCGGTTCTCGGTTCTACCCAATTAGATCCAATTGAATGATTAATTGTGAAATTAAGGATCCGGTTCTCTAATATAATTGTATAGTTTTGCTTAATTAGATCCAATTAATTTGATATTAAAACATTGTTCAATTTATGGTGAAAATTATACATATCTAAACTCTTTTTAAGCTAAAACATAAAATCGTAATACAAAAAATACTAATTAAAACCCCCCAAAATCAGTTCGGTTCCGAAACGATTAAGTAGCGGTTCTACACTCTTAAAACCGGAACCGAACCGAATTGATTCAATTCTCAATTTTGAGATCCAAATTCGACCTGATACCCACGGTTCTTGGTTCTTCGGTTCGGTTTCGATTTGAATCCCGGTTCGATTTCGGTTTTGGGTAAAAAGTGCCCCACCCCTGGTAATAACAACACCCCTCCATTTCTTACAAAATTAAAATAATATACATCATTATTTTTGCAATTTACTCAAAAAATAATAATTTGGGCCGCGAGCTAAAAGGCCACCGAGGCCCACCTCAACCTAACAGGCCTCCCCAGCTTCCGAAAAGCCCAAAATTACACAACGGTAAAAAAAAAGAACACAAAACCTGATAAATAAATAAATAAATAAAAATAAAATAAATAACCAGCCAGTGCGGGCACGTGACGTCACCACCACGTCACCACCACGTCAGCTAGATCGGCGTGACGACGAGGGGCATGCCGTGGGTGGGCCTGAGGGAGAGAAGGATGGAGGGCCGGTGGCGGTATGTTTGGGACACGGAAAAGGAGAACCTGGCCAGGATCAGGGTGAGCACGACCCGGTACTCCATGGCGACCAGGTTCCTGCCCACGCACATCCTGCCCCCGAAGCCAAACGGCAGGAAACCCATCTTGTGCCCGCACCCGCCGTAGAGCGGGTCGTCCCCGAACCTCTCGGGCCTGAACGCGTGCGCGCCTGGGCCCCACAGGGACTCGTCGTGGTGCATCGAAACGACGTCGATCCACATGTTGGTCCCGGCCGGGATCGTCACGTCGCCGACCCTTATGTCCTCGCGCGACTGGCGCTGCACGTTCGGCGCCGGCGCGTACAGCCTCAGCACCTCGTTCATCACCCAACCCATCTGAAAAAAAAAATAAAAAAACATATTAATTATTTGATGTTCGGACAAGATGGTTTAATTAAGGTTGCGTGGTCGGTCCACACGTGCGCGCGTGCGGAGGTGTTTTTTGTTTTGGTTTTGGTTTTGGTTTGGTCGTGATGGTCAGAAGGTGTTGCCACGTGTACATCCGTGAGACTGCTAAGTCGGTGATTTGAACACATGTGACATGTGTATGTATATATCGGACCGGCCCGTTCATAAGGTAAGAGAAACTTTTGCCTTATTAGGCCCCGACCTTAGAAGGCCCCCAAAATATCGAGGCGACTAAACTAATATTAAAAGGCCCAATATTTATTCAACAATTAACTTTTAACAAACACAATGCGTCTTAAAGAGGACACTATAGAACATTATTATTGACGAGATCTGAGTTTCGAACCCTTTTTTAAGTAAAATAAGAAAAGTAATTAAAAGATAAGTTTTAAATATGATAAAATTAAAAAAGAAACACACAATGAAGGTGATCAAAATCAATCTCATGCTGAAAATTAATAATTAATTGTAGTCTTAAATTAATCCTCAAACTAGCTCGAATAATGCAATTTAACTATAATAAGAATTAATTAAGTATATTAGTAAAATGTTTTCATCTTATTTTTTTAATCTAACAGATCATATTATACCTTAATAAATAACTTTTACGTAAATAATTTATTTGATCCAAATCCAAGGTTTACTAATTTTTTTAAATTAAATACTCGCTCAAATCTTTAGTTATTTTCTTTCGAGTTCCGTCCCACGTACGTTTCAGTATCTATAGTTGGTGACGTTGACGCACGTGTACACACGACCATCGACGTGTGCACGTGCAACATGAACATAAAAGAGCTAGCCAATCAGAACTTCCCACGTGGCGTGTCCGGACAAAATAAGCAAACATGCATGACATCATATTTTTTCAACGTACCTTCTTGAGGCCGCCGAGGACGGTGGAGTCGAGCTCCCCAACATTGTCTCCGACCACTTCCTTAATCTCCTCCCTCAGCTGGTCCTGCCACGTGGGGTGCTCGGCGAGGAGAAGGAGGGTCCACGTGACGGCGAGCGCCGTCGTCTCGTGGCCGCCGAAGAAGAAGGTCTTGCACTCGTCGACCATCTCCCTGGTGGTCAGCGACCTCCCGCCGGCGTGGCTCTCTTGTAGCAAGAGGCCCAGAAGGTCCTTCGCCGGAGACCCGTCTCCGGCGGAGCCCTTCCGGGCGGCTATGATCGCCAGGAGGAGGCCGTCGATCTCGTGGCCGAGCTTCTTGGCCTTGAGGGTCTGGTTGGGGCTCATGAGCTTCCCGAAGGGCACTCCTATGAACTTGTTGGACTTGAAGAGAGTCATCTGCGAAACAAAAACGCGTGTAAAATCAATACAACTGTTATGTTATGATCAAGTTCAAATCTTGACACTCAACTTGCTTATAAAAAACAAATTATGTTTATCATTATTCATGGTGACATGATGTGAATTTCGATTCATGCATATTTAAGAGAGTCACAATTATACGGTGAACAAATTTTGAACGAAAACTGACAAAAGAAAACTAAATTTAAAACTTATCAAACTTTTTTTACATCAGTTACGAATAAATTAACGATCGAAAAAACGCGTAGATAACGGATCAAAGTTTAGGTCCACGACATGAAAATCTATTGGTGATTGAATATCTTAGTATTAAATTTACTTTTATTTGTTGATAAGGACTCGTTTAGATTTATGTAAATTCAAGCGAGTCAAATTATGTTGTAAAAATATTTTGAACAGAAATTGATAAGAACATTTACGGTGTAAGCCGATCGAACTGTAATGTTATTTTAAGCAATTTTAGACATCATATGCTAACAAACGATCTTTAAAAATAGAGTATAATCTCAACATAATATTATGTTTATTGTTAAGTGATATAAGAATTAGATTATAAATAACGTAGACACGATATAGAAGTAAATCAAAGCTTTCAATTAACATACACACTAAACTCTATATATTATTTTAAACTGTTGCAAAATTTTAAAATATCATAACAAAACACACACGATACACCTGTAACATTTAAAATAATTAAATAACCATGACATACCTGCATTTCTCTTAGTTTTTCGAACACTTCACTTCCATTTCCGTAGCCAATGCCAAAGCTTGTCTTGGCGATGATCTCTCCGGCGAGTAATGTGATTTCCCTCTCGACGTCGATCACCGGCTCGCCGGAGCTCGTCCACTTGTTCAACATGTTCGTCGTTGACTCCACCATCGAGCTTGTCATGGCCTAAACACACATCAATTAACATGTTAATTAATTAAATATATTAAAAATTAAAAAAAAAACTAAGATCACACACCGACCGTCCATTCTATTAGATTCGCGGCTCCACGAGAGTATTTTTTAAAAATTATTTTAATGATATAGAAAATACATGAAAGTCAACTGTCGGATCAAGTCCATATATATATATATACATAGTTGACGTAAAATGTTAATTTTTGGTAAACGCCCAAATCAAGTATATTAATTTATTTTGTTTTTATTCCAAAAATGGCAAATTTAATTGTGATTTTTTTTTGTACGTACCTTGAGATTGGTGTGTGAGAAGGCGGGAGTGATGACGTGGCGGTGACGTACCCAATCGTCTCCTTCGACCATGTTCAAGCCATTACCGAACATGGGTTTTCGGTCACGCTTGAAAACGTTAGGCTTTCCCCAACTCTTGCCCATGACTCCATTGGACATGTCCTTCAAGAACTTAGGGTCGGCTATGTACAAAAATGGCTCTGTCCCTAGCCAATACACAAACACCTTGCCTGCATTGACCCCACAAAAAAGTAACGACAAGAATCAGACGCGAGACGCTCATAACGCAGTTCAGATGTAAAACTGGATTAGTCTGATATATTTTCAAATATCCGAGTAAAATCTATGTTACCTAGATGTGGTTGATTATACCCAAGTAACACCAATGATAGTTGGGTATTCTCGAGCTCATCCGACTGACATTGGTATTAGTCGGATATGATCATACATCATACCCGACTAACACCAATGCTAATATGGCGTGAACATTTTTCTAACAGTGGTACAGTCTGGGTGTAGATTAATAGAACTCTCGGTAACATGATTCAGATACGAGACGCTAGTTAACTGATATTATCGTCGATGCATTCCAATTGGGTAAATTAAGGATCCAAACCAATAGAAAAATGCAATTTGAAAATATATCGAATCGTAACATCATGTTAAAATTTGTTACAAGTAGAACAATATGTACATGAATGTATATGTATGTGTATGCAAGAAGCTTACCATGAGACTGTTGCCATTGGGAAAAATAAGGAAACACAGAGGAGTGAATGTCGTGGCTAATGATCTTGTCCGAAAAAGAGGAGAGTGACGTCATCACTATCTTCCTCATGTCTCGGAGATTCCCCATGGGGAAGCTCGGAGTGGGACCCACGAACCCATTGCCCCTCAGCTTCCGATGAGCCCTCATCGGAGAAACCCAAAAACACCACATTAATCTCGAAAATGCCACCGAAACCAGAACCAGAACCAACCCAACAAAACCCATAATTTAATTCACTTCGATTTTTCGAATTTTTCGATTTTGTGTCTCTCGAGTTTGTGTCTTTGTTGTTGTTGTTGTTGCAGAGAAATGTTGGAGGCGACGAGGGTATTTATAGAGGAGAAATATTATGAAAAAAATTCAAGATTGTCGGTCTTTAATTTTGACCAAATAAATTATATATTTTAAAGATTGGTCTGAATCGTTTTCTCGCAGTCCACGTTTTTGAAAGTTTATTTTTTTATTGTGAAATTCTCTTTCTGTTTCAGAAACTGGTACGGTCGGAAGAAGCTGCGATCCGGTGTGCACCTGCCTACCCATTCTTTTTTAGTTGGCCAATGAGAAGCTGCCACGCGCTTTCAAGTTTCGTCGTTTCCGAGGAAGGTGTTGGCATTGGAAACTAGCTATCGTCGTTTTGGGAAAATTTGGGCTCATCATGCTAAGCGATGATGTCATTAATGAGGAATAAATATGATAATATCATAATTTCATCATTTTAATATAGTTAAAATTTGAGAAATTCAAATTTAATAATTTTATTATTCGGTAATTACACACGGGGCAATTTGGACCTGGAACTGATTCTAAATCGAGATGAATTATAACTGAAGAATCGAAAACCGTGAATGATAATGGTTTAGTTTTAGTTCTAATTTTAAAAAATCGACTAATCTGACAATTGAGTTGTATATATTGGCTTGGGCGTATAACTAAATGTTTAACTTTATTAATTGGGTTTGATCCAACCCTTTATATACATTAATTTTATTATTTCATATTCTTTTTGTGTGTGATTCAGGTAATTTCTCTCTTTCATTTTTGTGTACGTGTGAGGATTATTTACATTTCATTCTCGTGTACGCGCGATTCTTTTACTTCAACACCTCCCTTACGTGTAGCCTTGTCTACACGAGAATCATAGCAGGACTACACTTACGCATATTGGCTGGAGTCCACATGGGGGTACACATGTCAAATCGATCCCCTCTGATACCATGAAAAACTAAGATGTATAAATTAGATTGGGCTCGACAGTTAAAATTTCAACCTTATTAGTGGGTTTGTTCCAACCCTTTATACACACACATTTTATTTCATGTTTTTTCATTTGGGATCCACTTAACCTCTCCCTCCCGTACTCATACATGCATGGGCTTATTTCTCTTTTACACTCGTGTACGCATTAGTATTTTACTTCAACAAATTCGTTTTTGGGTATGATTTTAATATGTTTAAAGTTGCGGTTAACCGGCTTAGAATCGAACCGTTATGCATAAATGGGTGTCTCTCAGTCCGCACACCCCTCTCGTTCCATCATCCAGGTGTCTCGTGACTCGCTCTGGAACACACCATTTTGGTTGAGGGTTTTTCTTATTATTTTTATAATTGCGAATTTAAAATTTTTGCCTATAAATTAAACTCAATTTTGCCTAATTCAAACCAATTGAACTTAAATTTGTAATTAAAAAATCAATTCCAATGGAATAGAATTGAGAAATTAAATCAGTGAACTGAAAATGAAATCATACTATTTCTCACATGATAGTTCTGAGTATGTTCTTTATAAATTAGAAACTAAAAGATCCAGTTCGGTCTGGTTCCGAATCAGTGTCGTCCACTCCTAACTACACAACTTTAATTATTACTATTCTATATATTCTATAGATATTTTTAGGTAAATGTGTCTAACCAAAATAAGAATATTTGAATAACATGTATCTACCTACAAGTGTAAGCTATATTTTGTGTAGACTCGACGCCTTATGATTTAAATCAAAACATTAATCTCGTGACATAATTTTTCAAACTCGTAGAAAACAATTGCTTGTTATAATTATTAAGGTTATTTCCAAGAAAAACAAAACATCTCATGTTCAATTTTATCCAAATAAAGAAAATTCTATCTCACTATTATTTTCAATCGACCAAACACAACATGTTCTAAAATTGAAATTTGGATAAGCCATGAAAAATACAATTTCATATTTACAACCCAACCATTAGGCAATGGAGAAAGTTGATCAACCTTTAATCTCAAGTCAATAAACATATTTGTAAAATATTGTCATAAAGGTCACATGTCACAAAATGTGATTTGGTATCACTAATTCATATACAATTTAAATTTTCCTCAATTTATTTGATTAGTTTGAATCGAGTTTTAATATGAAATGATAATTTCTTCCATTCCGTTCTTTTTTCGTTAGTGTTCTTTCTTTTAATTTTTCATAAATACTTATATGTTTTCTATGAACGGTATAATAATCAATTACCTCATATTTTTGTTACATAAGATTTTTGTCGTTTTATTCCATGTCTTTAATTCTTTTTATTTATATATGACATACTAAAATCTCCCATCTCGACTTTCTAGAGAATATTTGAGTTTCCCAATTTCAATTGTCTTTCATCTTTATAAATATGAATTTATTAATCTACATGTAATTATATATTTCAATTTAAATATGCGAGAAACGTGTTAAAAATCTCAAAATTGTGTTTTAGTTTTTAACTTCCGTTTTGTAAGAGATTCTCATGTTTACTTGTGATTTACATATTTCGCTTACAAATTAGTTTTTAAATACATTTTAATTTAATATATGCCAAAGCATTTTTGAAACATAATGATCGTCAAATTTATTACAATTCATTATATGGTAATCAGTTTAGAGTTATTAACGGAATTGGAAACACGCTAAAAAATTCAACCATAACCCATTCGGGTCATGCCTACAGCTTACCATAAAATGGACAACATAAATACTTAACTAATGAACAAACTAATTTTACAAAAATGCAAACCGAGAAACGAACGCAACACAACCGTCCTAAACCAGTACTTTACCAAGACCTTGATATCTGACTCTAAAGTCTAACCTAACCTTGCCGTCCGAGCCTAACACATCGCTACCCAAAGCGCCAAGTCCTCCTGCTCAAGCATGATGTATCATATTTTATTATCACAAAACTTGTTATTTTGAACTTCTAATTCATAAATTTGGATTGATTAAGTCTTGTAAATTTGAGAAAACGCTTGAAAAAATAGTACATAAATGTGTGGAAACAAAAATCATTTTTGGAGATTAAAAGTCAAAGGTCTCAACTCTCATATCAAGACTCTTCTTTTTCTTTCAATTAGTTTTGTGAAGTCAATCTTTCCTCTAAACACTATTAATTATCTTTTGGACTTAATTAATGCTGTAATTTGTTGAACTCATGTTAATTAATTTCGGCTTTCTTGTTTTTACCTTTTTTTTTCTCAAACAAAGTCCTTATTGGAGACCCTATTCGACGCGTTTTACATTTTTACACCGACTACTTTTTATTTAATTAATATCAATATATATTATTTATGCAAGAGCATTATTGACAAATTATGTCTCCAAGTTTATTATTCTTTATTATTTTAACGCCAATCTTGATTTTGAATCGAATATTTTTGCACTTGTTGTGAGTGTTAATTCAAGAATGTATTTTTAAATATATTTATTTATATACACATGTGATGATGGGTTAGGCACGTGAGGGGATGCTTATAAATATTTATAAATCTGATTTTACATAAAACAGACTTAAGTGAAAAATTATTAATTTATTTGGAGCATTCTTCTTCTTTTTTTCAAGAGAATCATCAAACCCTTTTCAAATTGTTTGACTTCTCTTATAAATTAAAGATCACAATTTGAATCAATGACCAATTCATCAATTTAAAGCTAAACTAACATTTATATTTTTCACGATTAATGTTAAAAGCTATACATATAGTCAAAAACCTTGAGTGCACTCTGGATTTACCTAAAGATTTAAATAAACTCTTAATTATTAATTTGTTCTCATCTAAATCAATTCTTAGTCATATAAGATTGTTATCATCAACTCTTAATTATTAATTATTAACTTGTTCTCATCTAAATAAATTCTTAGATATTTAAGATTGATATCAACTCCTAATCATTAATTTGTTCTTATCCAAATCAATTCTTAGTCACATCTAAGATTTACATCAACTCTTAAAATAAAGAAACCTAAATATCTATAAAGTCATAGATTTTACTTTTGAAAAGTTAATAATCAAACCAAGAATTCAAACACAAATCCTTATTTAGTCAGGTAAACAAAATTATTGGTTAAAAGGTAAGAAAAATATTGGTTTTGATAAGAATTTCAACATTTAAATAATATTAAAAAAACCCCATATTAATTATAGAATTAATTAAACCTTGCAAGAAATCAAATTAAGAATGTTGATGTTGAATGGTTTCAATATTGGTGTGAGAATAAAATATGATTTTAAGACTACAAGTTGGACTCTAGCTAAGCTACATATTTTTTTCCAAAAATTACATCTATATAAAAAAGGTGTATATATATATAAATATAGCTCACACATGTTTTTAGTGAGCTCCAAAGACTATATAATATTCTACATTCGATGCATATGTTGTTTTGTTTATTTAATTTACGAGTGTGCCATTATCAAATCCAAGAAAATGATGAATCAGCCCTATATATATATAGTTTATAAACTTTAGAGCTCTCTTCATGGTCGCGTCACATTCCATATGGGCTCTACGTAGATTTTTTCCACCGACTTTTTAAATTCAATGGATCTTTGTCACACGATACTTATATAACCGTCCCGACTGACTTGAAAGCTATTTTTTCTGAAAACTAAGTGTAAATGTTTAATAAATTAGACAACTGTTCGAAAGGGAATAATCAGCGGTTGAGCCGAGCGTTATTTGTGGTGTTGTCGAGGGGTTTGATCTCGTTGGAAAGGTGGGTATGATTTTATCGACAAAATTCTACGTTTGAGTCAAAATTTCGCATCAGAAGCGTGTGGAGGTGTAAAGAGAGTTTATATACACATTATGCTCAAGACCAACGAAACCGGTGTTTTGGATTAGGTGAGCTTTAATGTGTATGTGAATTTTTCTTGTGGTGTGCTCCTCCTTGGTAGGGCTGTAAACGAACCGAGATTTTAACGAGTCGCTCGAGCTCAGCTCGTTAAATATTTGATTCGAGCTCGTTATAATCGAGCTCGAGCCTGAATTTTTAAGCTTTGACAGGCTCGCGAGCCGGCTCGTTTAATATTTAATTAATTATATATTTTTAATAATATATTTTCAAAATTTTAAGGAATATCTATGATGAAATTAGACGAGGCAAATCAAGTCGAGTCAATCACGAGTTAGCTCATTTAATATTTAATGAATTATATATTTTATTTTTATTTTTAATGAATATTTGTATTGGTAATTAAGTGAATCGAGCCGAGCTCGAGCTCAAGCTTATCTAAGTTTTCTCGAGCCGAACTCGAGCTTAGTTGCACAAGCTCGTTCGAGCCCGAGCCGAACACTTTTTTCACAAGCCGAGCCGAGCCTTGTCAAATTGAGGCTCGGCTCGGCTCGTTTACACTCCTACCCTGGTAAGGCCCGGTTCTCCCCAACAAATGGTATTAAAGCATGGTTCGCACAAATCTCATCGGGCCGGTAGGCCACTGATCTCATGATGGATCGAGGCAGGTAGGGCAGTTGGAACTGGAGAACCATGATTGATCAGACCGTGATTGACATATGGGCCAACGGGGGCGATTTGAGTTTAAGGGGAGCAACCTGATGTGATGATACTCAATGTGGATGGAGAGATTGTTGGGATTCCACACCTGAGTTCAGATCTCGCAACGAAAGTGTGAGGGGTATCTCCAAACATTAAATTCAAGACCAACCAGACTAGTATTTTAAGTTAGAGGTGAGGTTTAATGTGTCGTGAACTTTTTCTGTGGTGCGCTCCTCCTTGCTAAAACTCAATTCTTCCCAACTTTTATGGGTATGTAGGGTTGAGGTAATTAGAAAAATGATTTAAACAACTGAATTTTCAAAAATCTTTTATTTGGAAATTAAACTTTGGAATACTAAGGCCTTCAAACACACATAAGGATTAGCTTTGCATTTCAGTTATATCTAATATTAGTTATGTAGTGTTTATTAGGATTTAGTTGTGCATTAGAGTTTCTTAACAGAGACATTTGTATCATCGTCGAAATCAATAATATTTCTCTTATTTTTAATGGGTAGGTAAAAGAAATTGACAGCGAACCCGTTCTTTATCATAGTTGATAGCAAGATAAATTGAGAATATAAAAATATCGTTCAAACTTAAAATTATAAGATCATAAAAGTAACATGTAAAAATTGTAAAATAATTATTTTTTATTGTAATGGTAATTATGTAAAATAAATTAAAGAACAGAGAACACATGATCTCTAAGCATGTGACTATATATTTTTAGTGTGTTTTAACAAAATTTGTGATATGGTTCACAATTTCACATGAGTTTCTCGTTTAATGTACTTACAATATCATCCATAGATAGACATTTTGCATAGAGATTTTTCATAAGTTGAAATTCATATTTATTGTCACTTACAAAATTAAATCTCCCATCGAATTGAATTTTCATTTTTGTCACGAAAATAATTAGATTTATCTTTTGATTAACCATCAAATTTCTCCATCTACCAACGTCGTGATATTTAAGTTGAATTCAGTTTTAACGCGATAAAAAAGATGACCTTCATCAAATTAAATTTTTTTAAATGTTATCAAACAGAAGATTAGTGATGAAATTAAGAGTAATTGACATAAATTTTGAGTAATTTTCGTTAATAATATCGTTGCTTATATTATAATTTATTAGGTAGTTGATAAAACCTAACTTGACAAATATTTTAATGCTACATGTTACATGTGTTCACACCCTAATTAAATAATTAATGATCACTACCTAGCTATAAATTACAATTGAGCCTAAAATGCTTGAGAAACTAGCCTACTCATTTAGTTTACACAAGACCATCCCTACATAAATATATATAGGACTTGCCTAGGATTCAAATCACACTAGTCTTTGCATTGATTTGGTCTTTTGAAAGTGTGTCAATCCCCACTTATTTAGACAATATTATATAGTATTTTTTTAAAAAACTTTTGTGTTTATTTATTATATACACACTGCATGTATATAACATGAAAAATGACATTTTTGTGCACTTAAATATACACTTTGGACACTTTTATATTCTTTTTTTTCTCAGTACCTTAAATTTTTTTGGGACAACTGATCATTTATTTACCAAAAATGATTTTTAATTTTGATTCAATCTATGGGTATTTTGGGAAAATGACCTGCAAGTACCCTGAATTTTGGTTCAATTCATGGGTATTTTAAAATTATTGTCCCAAAATAAAATTCAATATACTAAAAAGAAATATATGAAAGTGTTAAAATTGTATATTTAGGTGCACAAAAGTGTCATTTTTCTTATACACAGTATACACTAAACTATTAGGAGTCTAGATGTTTTAAAATTGATGAACAATTATAAATGTGAAACATTATGGTCATATGATGATATATAAATATTGGAATGGTGATGGTGATCATGTTTTGAGTCCTAAGACCTATAAAACATAGCTCATGCCACAAGTGGGTGGGTGAAACCATAATCTTGGTTAGCATAATTGGAATTTTGAAAATTATTAGAAAAATGTTACATATTGATTACCCTGATTAAAATTAACATTACTATTGAAAAACATGGCTACATATGAGTTGAAATTTAGTATAAGTAAAATTTGTTTATTAAGTATTTGTATCCATATATTTGTCTTAGAGATGATAGATATAAGTATATTTTTATTCTAGTTTATTATATGCATATTTTTAAATAAAGTCAGAGTCATGTTGATCATTAACTCATTCTGAAACGTTTTGTTCATGCATTAATGATTTATTATAGGATTTATGAACAAGACAAACCAAATGCTTCGTCATAATATTTTTTCATATCGTAGTCTTATTCATCGCTTATATCGGCACTGTAGAACACATATGTCTGTTGTATGTACCAATCAAGCTTCAGTAGGTCAATCTACGTGAACTCGAATTGACTACTACGTATATCATTCAAGGCCCAATTGGTCAATCTACGACGTGAATCGAGTTTGATTGCTATCTATATCAATTGCTTCACTATGCCATGATACTTTCAGTTCGGCGCTTAATGTCTTCGCGCATCGATGTAATTCAGACATCGGCATGTGAGGGGGAGTATATGTACCAATTCCGTCCACTACTGAAGACATTCAAGATACCCAAGATATATCCGACAGTCAAGATACTCATTCTCCAATCAGCGATTTACGACCAATTTCACTTTAATCATCTACTAGCTCTGCATTTTCAAACTCAATTCGACAATTTACAAACTATTTAAGTTTGAGAGATCTTTTAAAATAGTACTCAATTTTATGTTTAATTTGATTTCTAATTATATAAACGACTCTCGATCTTATTGTAATTCACACACAATCAACATCAATAATATATTTTTCTACTCTTATTAAGTCTATCAAGAAAAAAGGCACAAAACTACATGTAAGATTAAGAAGTTTTGTACTTTAATTACATTTATTTTTTACTTTAGGCACACCCTTCTTTTGAATGTGATGAAACTTTTAACGATCAACATACATGTGGAACATGATTTTGTTGTGTAATAAATTTATATCTTTTCTGTTCAATGAATCAATACGTCAATAATTTCATATCCAAAGACGGTGTAAAGTTGTATAGAACTCATGCAATAGCATGAGCTTCATTGCTTCATTTAATCTCAAGTCAACAATATATACTCACATATTGTTATTTATATTGTTTATAACCAATAATAAAAAATAACAATTCATTTAATTTTATATTTAGTCACACACTCAACTAAACGTTGACATACATAATTTGTAGTAACCGACTATAAACAATAAAATCACTATAAACAAATGAATATTAAATATTTAAATAATAATATATATAAAATAATAAAATTAAATGTCATAGTTCCAACAATATTAATTACGTACATAAAGTTGTACTGTGTTTTCTATATATATATATATATGTATATGTATATATTCACACACAAACTGATATTATTACTCAAGAAAACGTTGACATGTATGTATAATTTTTACCAACCGAATAAATTATATATATGACTTGGAAGATATAAAAAATAAAATATATAATATGGACGGTTAAGACAATATATGTCCGAACAAGAGAGGACACCAAGGTTTGATATGGACGGTTCGGACAAGAAAATCTCAGAAACACTATTGGTTTGTGTTACAATTATATACGGCACTGAGAGTTCATACATTTTTCATGTGGTAGCCGCAATATTTTACAAATTTTGTTGTTTCATATCTGAATTAATTAATTAGGTCAACAAAATTGGGATTTTTTTCTGTTGGTAGTGTATAATTTTCTCTAATTAGTTTCGATTTTTGTTTGATTAGAAAGAAAAATTCATATGAATAGATTATTTTAAGCGTGAATTAATTCCAATGTTTGTTCTAATTATAGAAAAATCAATGACTAAGATAAAGAAATAAGAAAAATTGACAATCCAAATCTAGCTAAGTATATATAATAATCAAATTTCACGACTAAATTTTTGTCACAAGGACGGCGTGCAAAGAACACATTCACAACGAGAATGCACGCATCTCCAAGATAGAAGCGACGTATATGTGCTGTTTTTATGGCGTCACGGAAGATCATAGCTTTAAATAAATATATGTACATTATTGTGTATTGCACATGTGCGCAACCCCTAATAATAATAATAATAATAATAATAATAATAATAAGTGATTGTCCTTTGCTAGAAGGTCGGAGACGGAGTGAGGCTTACATGTGCTGAGGACCGATCAAACTATGGAAATTATGAATTCATAGGAAGAATAAGATTGAATATTCACCATAACTTACTTAAGAATTGCGTATCGTGAGAAAAGAATTTGCGTTCCCTGAGAAAAGAAAAAGATATAGAAGCTTGAGATCTTTTGGTAAGAAAACGTGTTTTAGAGTTAACTTATTTCATATATAAGTGTTATATGAGTTGCGTGTACATGCCCACCCGACACTAGTAAACGAAATATGTGATGCGTACACCACATGGTGCACACCTTTATTACTAGGGATTGTGTGCGCAACCATTAAATTAAATAAGGACTACGTACGTTCTTATCTGCGCACACTCATATACGCATTACTTATTCATTTCAATAACAATACATCTTTATATATATATTTATTATGCCTAAATAAATGGTGTAGTGTCTGTGAAAGGGTTTCAAAAATTAAGACGAACGATATATAAATTTTCAAGTGGAATGATAATTATAATACATATATTTTTATTGAAGAGCTTTTTTCATAAATACTTTTTGAACTGGTTGTTAAGGAAATAGGGTTGTTTATGGTTCGGTTCCAAACTGAACTAATCGTTTGGATTTTAAGAAAATAAAAGTCGAACCAATAAAAATTTAGTTTGGTTCGGTTTATTCAATTTTTATAAACCATATTTCATGAAGTTCTCATATTATATATCGTTTTAACTTATTGATTTTTTTGTTCGAATTTCTTTGGACTGAATTTCATAGTTCAATACTGACTTATTTTTCGTTAGCCAATTTAATAAATATCGATGATCTAAATTGATACATAACTTCAAATCAACCGATTTATAATTCAGTTCGATTTTGAACCTGGTTGATAAAGTTCAATTCCAAACCGAGCAAATAAAATAAAATTTTGATTTTAAACCGAACCAATGAATTAACAGTTTGAGACACTATCAATGTTAGATTATATTAGGTTTTCTATCTTTAGTTTCCTATATTTATATTTCTTTTTCTCACATGTATTAGGGTTTCCTATTCTATTGCTATTACCTCTATAAATAGAGGTCTCTTGTAATTCACAATACACACATCAATAATATAAATCTCTCTCTTATTTCTATCAATCAAATTATAAAAATCTTAGAAAAACATGATAGCATCTCGAATTTGGCGAGTGATGAGCCAATCAGCAACTTATGCACTCTCTTCTCTTTTGGGAGCTCCAAAATCTGAGAAATTATTAACCGGTTGTTAGATTATATTCTAGTTTTCTTTTCCCATATGTATTAGGGTTACCTATTCCCTCTCTTTCCATTTCTCTGTATAGTAAATTCTATAAATATAGATCTATTGTAATTCACAATACACAACAATAATAAATCCCCCTCTTATTTCTATCACCGGTTAAGCAAAATTGGACCGAAAGTTGATCCCAACCGGATTCACCAAACTATGGTTTACATTTGGTCCACGATTTGAATAACCAAAAATCGATATAAGACCGGTCCGAAGAAGACATTCGCACACTTTTTGTTACACCCAAAAACTCAAAATCGAGAATCATCGAACAGCCAATTCGAAATTTAGAAGCACACGGAGAGGGAGATACATACAGAGAGTCATTTAATTTTTGTCGGTTTTAGCCCTCAAAACTCATAACCGTTAGCTATCTAATAAGAACTGAACTGAAATCAAATCTGAAATTGAACCGTTTCTCACCTATTAACTATGAGTTTGGTTGAGAATTGAGGACTTAGGTTTGAATCGGTTCTAACCGATTTGATTTCAATTCAAAACCGTTCCCACCCATAAAATTTTCTATTTAAATTTAAATTTACGGTGTTCATTTAATTGAATGTTAATTTCGTGCCTAATTTTGTTGAATTCGATCACAAGTATTTTTTTTCACCAAACCACCAAGAATCAAGTGCATGTATCTTATATAGTAGGGGTGTTTATGGTTTATTTATTGAACCGAACCGAACCAATTCTTTAATTTGAGAAATTAAAACTATCGCAGTGTGAGCGGATTCAATCATATTTTAACTTGTTCTAGACAGTTTGATTCAACAATTTTAATTGATGAGAATATGTTGATTTTAAGGTTTTAATTTCTATTTAATTTATGATCCGAATTAAATAAGTTATTGATTTATGTATAGGAACTTTAATTTTTTAATCATATATAATAGTAAAAAGCTCGAATGTCATAGTCTAAAGATTATAATACAATTAAAATGTAAAGTTTGCAAACCATCCGAATATTATTGTTGAACTATAATATTATGTGTGACTAGTTCTGATTCGATTCTTATATTATTAATCGTAATTTTAATTCGTAAGAACCAAAATCAGACCGCAATCAAAAAATTCTCAAAACTTAGAAAAAACAAACCATTATTCCGGTTCTCAATTTTTAAATCACGGTCCAGCTCGATTTTCAGTTCGGAATCGGTTTAAGCTCCAGATTATTATTTTTACAATACAATTTTAAAAAAATAATTTTAAGTTTTTTTTATACGATTTTACCTTCATTGTGACAAAAAAAATTTTTTTTGCCTTTCCCACCGAAAAAAATTGGTACCAATTTCCGAATCTAATCTCAATTTCTGTCTCTCTCGCATCGCACATTACATTATCAGAGAACACAGAGAGCTCCACAGAACCGAAACCCTAATTACCAATCGGGTCGCCGCGTCTTCTCCATTACCACTCGTAAGCGATGTCTCTCTGTAAACCCTAATTTTATCGACTCGTTCCTGTTCTGTTTCGCTCCCAATTTCGTGTTCAATGCAGTGTCGTTTCTGGGTTTTGAGTTTTGGCCCAAATTGCTCTGTTTTCGGACTCCGAATCCGATTCGCTTCGTCTTCGACGGTTTTATAAGGTTTGGGTGTCACAGTTCCGATCCGAGACCCGAAGATTCGTCTGGTTCTGTTTTTAAAAATCGGTGCTTTTTGACCCGATCGGTCTCGACCCGATTGGGCGGGTCGAGTTGTGTGTCCTGACCCAGATGGGTCTTTTTTTTTCATGGTGTCTCTGTGCTTGTTGTTGCTGATTTGTGATGAGTGTTTGATTTGTAGTTTGTTGTTTGGTATTTGGATCGAAACCCTTTTGTTGGAGGACACTGAGTTTTTAGTTTGGCTTTGTTTTTGTTTTTGTTGTTGTTTTAGCTGAAGTATATGATTTGCATGAACATGATTGTTGTTGGGATTGTGTGAAGTTTTGGAATTTCTGTTGGTGAAGGGTCTCTGGTTGTTTGTTCCTTTGAGCTTATAGAGTTAAGCTTGTTGTACTCAAAGATTGTGTACGAGTGTGTTTTAGTATTGTGTTGAGTGTTTGATGTATAGTTTGTTGTTTGAATCAAGCCCTTTTGTTAGAGAACACTGAGTTTTTGGTTTGTCGTTGTTATAAGCTGAGATATATGATTCAAGCATGAACATAACATACAGTGCTTTGTGTCCTTTAGTTAGAGACTGTATGTGTATATAGTTTCTTGTTTGGTATTTCAATCAAGCCCTTTTGTTAGAGAACACTGAGTTTTTTAGTGTTTTAGCTGAAATATATGATTTTGCATGAACATAACATACAGTGCCTTTGTGTCCTTTGGTTGGCGACTATATGTGTATATAGTTTCTTGTTTGGTATTTGAATCAAAACCTTTGGTTAGAAAACACTGGGTTTTTAGTTTGTTGTTGCGCTTTTTTTTGCTCTTGTTGTTGGGGTTGTGTGAAGTTTTGGAATTTTTCTATTGCTATTTGAGGTTTTGTTTGGTGGGTGAAGAGAATTTTTGAATGTTTGTATTCTGCTAAGGTAATGTAATGGCTTTTACTAGAATTGTGGGTTGGTAAAGGGTCCCTGCCTTATTCCTTTGAGCTTATAGAGTTAAGCTTGTTGAACTCAAAAATCGTGTATGAGAGTGTGTTGGTATTGTGTAAGAATGTATGGTTCTGGGTTTTGGAATTTCTATTGCTATTTGTACGGTAGTGTAAGCATGTACGGTTGTGTGAAGTTTTGGAATTTCTATTGCTATTTGAGGTTTTGACTTCTGATAAGGCAATGTAATGTAATGGTTTTTATTTGAACTGTGGGTTGGTGAAGGGTCTCTGGGTTTTTCTTTTCCTTTGAGATTATAGAGTTAAGCTTGTTGAACTAAAAAATCGTGTATGAGTGTGTGTTTTAGAATTGTGCAAGCATGTACGGTTCTGGTTCTAACTAAAGTTCATGAGTAAGCATGTTCTCTTTTGCTTCCTCTTATTTGCGGATTGTTCAACATGTCCTCTTGACAATTTGGTATTGCACGTTTCTCTGTTTAGCGATTTCATGTGAATGAGAAGCTTAGTTTAGTTATTTGAAGCTTATCTTGTGATGTCAGTTAGGTTTTTCCAGTGTTTTCTCTCAACCATTTTGTTCTATGCATTGTATTTTCTCTTAAATTGTATGTCCTATGAAAATTTTGCGATGCTTTCTTCCGAGACGGTGAAGACACTTGACGATAATGCTCTTCTTTTTTTCTTGAAGACGGTTAGGTTAAATTAGTAGTTAAAGCACAATGACCTTTATGTCTTGTTCAGAGATGTTGATTTTGTGGTTTAGGGTTGATCTAGTAGTTAAAACATGTATAGCTTACCTTAGGGGAATTTTGATTTTTGCATTAGTTCCTCGATTGTTCCTCTTATCTTCTATAGTATTGAGTTTTACGTTTTCTTTATGTCTCTTTGCTGTTAAAGTCATTGTCAACATGAAATCGTTATATTTGGTATTTCTTGATGTGCAGGTATTGGTCTTCCGAATCCATGCGATGGATTTATCAGAGGCAGTGATAGTCAAATCCAGCAGATTAAAATCAGTCGTATGGAACGATTTCGACAGGTTCAAGAAAGGCGACACGTGTGTCGCTGTCTGCAGGCATTGTAAAAAGAAGCTCAGCGGCTCAAGCACCAGCGGAACCTCTCACCTGAGGAATCACTTGATCAGGTGCCAAAGAAGATCCAATCCCAACGCGCCTCAAGCGCTCACAGCGAGAGAGAAAAAAAGGGAAGGAGCGCTCGCCTTGACAAATTACAATTTTGACCAAGACCCGAAGAGGGATGAGTCGCTCAGCCTCGTGAACATCAAGTTCGAGCACGATCAGGCTAGAGAGGATGTGAATCATGCGATCAACTCCGTAAGCAATTCCTTCAACCAGAGGCAGAGTCAACTCGATCTCGCCCGTATGATAATCATCCATGGATATCCGTTGACCATGGTTGACCATCTTTTGTTCAAGGTGTTTGTTAAGAATCTGCAGCCTATGTTCGATCTCGTCAACTTTGCAAGCGTAGAGGCTGACTGTTTATCGATCTACGAGAGAGAGAAGCAAAAGGCGAGCGAGGTTCTGGACAAATTGCCTGGAAAAATTAGCGTCAGCGTTGATACATGGCTAACAACCGATTGCTCCACAGAGTATCTATGCTTGACCGCGCACTACATCGACGAAGACTGGCAGTTGAAGAAGAAAACATTAAATCTCATCATCGTCGATCCTTCTCACACCGAGGAGGCGCGTTCAGATATCATCATGGGGAGCCTTATGGGCTGGGGCATCGATCACAAGTCGTTCTCCATGACATTCGACAACTCCTCGACGTCTGATAACACTGCATCGAGAATTAAAGACCGCCTGTCTCAAAACAAGTTCCTGTTCTCTGACGGGCAGTTGTTTGACGTTCGCTGCGCGGCCAATGTCCTCGAGCTGATGGCTGGCGACGCAATGGAAGGCCTGCGTGACGTGATCCACAAGGTGAGGAGATGCGTAAGGCACGTTAAGCGCTCTTTGTCGACACAAGAGAAATTTTACGAGATAGCGCAGCAAATTGGCATAGATTGTCAAAAAAGCTTGTCTGTTGACAATGAAACGAACTGGAACTCGACCTGTTACATGCTCGAAGGTGTAATAGAGTACAAAACCGCTTTCTCTATACTGCAGCAGCACGACGATCACCATCACGATCACGATCTCTCTGAAACCGAGTGGGAGAGGGTTAGCGCCATAACTAGTTTCCTGAAGTTCTTCGTCGAGGTCATCAGCGTTTTCTCGAGAACAAAGTGCCAGACGTCAAACATCTACTTCTCCGAGATCTGCGCAGTCCACCTGCAGCTGACGGACTGGGGCAGGAACGCTACAGACGAGCGCGTCAGCGCGACCATAACCAAGATGCGATCAAGATTCGACGCTTACTGGGAGAAATGCAGGCTTGGGCTAGCGGTCTCAGCGATCCTCGACCCAAGATTCAAGATGAAGCTGGTCGAGTATTACTTCCCGCAGATTTACGGGAGCGATGATTCTCCAGGGAGGGTCGAGGAGGCCTCGAGCTGCGCGAGGGGGCTCTACAACGAGCACGCTCTGGGGTCTCCCTTGGCCTGCATTGACCCGTCCGTGTCATGGCAGGGCGGGGAGGCGAGAGACAGGCTGATGGGTTTTGACAGGTACATCCACGAGACGACTCAGGGCCAGGGGACAACCTCGGACTTTGACAAGTACCTGGAGGAGCCCCTGTTCCCCAGGAACGTCGATTTCAGCATACTGAACTGGTGGAAGGTGCACGCGCCCAGGTACCCCGTTCTCTCCATGATGGCGCGCAATGTTCTCGCTGTTCCAATGTCGAGAGGCGGGCCTGGATCTAGGGTTCTCGACCGCGAGCGCAGCGGGTTGAATCCGGTTACTGTGGAGGTTCTGGTTTGTGCACAGGATTGGTTGCAGAGTGAGCTTGAGAGTTGAGGTTTTTTGAGCTCATTTTTCTCTGTTGTCTATTTTTTTCTTCTTTCTATGTGATGTGCTGAGAACAGTTTTGTTTGTCTGTATAGGTTTATATGTGATTTTGAGCCTTCATTATTTGGCAAGTTTTGTTTTGTTTTGGTGACTTGTTGGTATGATTTGAGTGAGACTATTTGTTTCTTGAATTAAAGAATTGTTTTCTTTCTCCATATTTTGTCTGTTGTAATGTGATGTATGATGACCCAAATTCTCTTTTATTTGGTTTGTGCTGAACTTATAATCTATGATATGATTATAGTGAAACTATATATATAATTAAATATTGTGTTTATACATGATCCTTATGTCCTAACATTCTATTTAGGATTAATATTCTATTTAGAATTTGGAACTTGCATAACGATTGGACCGAAAAGTATGATTGCATTATGAACTTGTAATTGAAGAGATCGAGAAGCATGCGATCAAATGACAACAATATATACAATAATAGGAAATTATTCAAATTCTATTTTCATTTGAAAATAAAAGTGGTATTATACAAATATTTTGGTGGAAATATATTTTAATGGGTACGTTCAAAAGCTTAAATTGTTAGATTAAATAATTGATATGATTTTTACCAAAACTTCGAGCGTTTTGTTTTGTCATCAGTTTAAAGATTTAAATCTTCAAACATGTCAATAATTGATATGATTTTTACGAAATTTCGAACGTTTTGTTTTGTCATCAACTTAAAGATTCAGATCTTCAAACATGTCAATAATGATCCGGCTTAAATTAGAACAAAACATTAACAGATTAAGTTAGAACAAGACATTAAACTTGATAATGAACAAAAACATTAACTATATGCTAGCAAATTCAGATAGATTAACCTTACCACCAATATTGATGGCATAAATAGTTTGGTTTTCATTCATGAACACACTGACCTAAATAGCCACAAAATAGGACACAATTATCCAAATAAAGAAATGTAAATATAGAGCAAACAAATGAAAAAAAATAAACATAAATCAGGTGTCCATCAAATTCAAGAGGTGTGAGGAATTGGGTTTTTGGGTAGTGGGTTTGGCTTAGAAGCAACCAAAAATGTCTCCAACTTTATTAATGGATGAGTTGTTAAATAACAAATGTTGTCATTACCAAACCTTGCCTACATTACATTATATTGTATTGTATATATGTATGTATGTGTCTTAAAAGTCAACTATTGTGGTACTTCCATTTTTGTGTCTCTCTTGCATCCTTGTACCAGCATTTTTATGGTCCTTTCCTATGAGTAGTTAAGTGAGTTCATTACTTTTCTTTTCTATTTTAAACTTGATTACTTTAACTATAAAACTAGAGATATTAAGCTATGTTGAATGCAATTATTAATTGAAAGTTTATATAAATTATTTTTTTGTACTGTATCAACAAATGTTTTGGTCAAATGGATCGAGTTTAAATTCTTATTATCGACTAATAATTTTTGTGCATGAAATTTTCATTCAGCCACTGTCAATATTTTCGAGAGATTCGACTATCTGACATATTGAATATCCTGAGTTAATAAAAATATCGACCAGAGATTGTGGGTGTGACAAATATCTCATGTGAGAAGCACAAATGTCACATGAATTCAATCTATATAACGAAATTATTATTGATCAAAACGATGTACGGTTTCTAATTACATTTCACATAAATTATTGTACTGTGTGGATATGATAACAAGTGCCCATTTCCCATACCCACAATGTGGTCCTAATAATAATAATTACTGCACACTTCAGAAAGTTTCATGCATTTTACTTTCATGAAACTGAAAAAAAAAGTTGGATTCTGAATCTACTATTTATGTAAGCAATGAAGCTTCCATATCATATTTCAAAAACTGTAGTACCTAAATGTTTTGTTAATCTCCAAGATCCTTATAATAAGTACAACCAATTTGAAGCAATTTTTTTAAGAAACTCCATTGTGTCTGGTTTCATTAGGTTTTGCATGGCTGTTTGATATATATATATATATATATATTGTCACATGCATATATGTACTAATTATATTGTGTAAGTATATGTATATATTGGTGCCTACAAACATATTGTGGTCCACAATATTGCATGGCCATGTCCTTAAGCATTTTCCTTTTGTGATGAAGCTTTTGCTAAGATGCTAGAACTTAAGCCCCTTTTGCATGCACTTTATAAATGTTTACATGTATATGTTAATTATAATACTATATTGGGCATATATATATATATGTATGTATGTATGATATTAATACCACAATAAGAAATTGACAATCTAGTTAAAACACATAATTTTTTTTTTGAATATTACGTTTCTGGTACATAAAAATAAAAATTAAAGTTAAAAATGATTATTCGAAACAATGACATCCTTACAATATTTTAAAGAATTTTGTGTCATCGTACATACCCACATCACCACTAACCGTTAAAAATATTTATTTTTAATTACATGATCCACAAAGAACTCGCGATATATTCAAGACATAAATCATTTAGGTTTTGTCGATGACGTGTCTAGCTTTTGGACAAAAATTAGACACGATATAATTTGTACATTATTTATGTTTATTGTTATGACTGATTTGTATGCGCGAATAGCTACATACACATAAAATGTGATTACAAAATCTAGATGATCATGCCAGTATTAAAATCACCTCACTGTCGCAGAATATTTTTGTGATCAACTCTTTAAATCATTAATTATTACACGACTGTAGATACATAAGAAAAAACACTGTTTATATCTGAATTAATGAGGTAATAACATCAAGACCTACAACACAAACTAAATATCACCATTGACCCTTCTTTTTGGAATCAATTTTGTAGACTATCATCACAAGAAATTCTAGTTTCAACCATACAAGTTTTGTTAAGGACATACCCAACTTTGGGACCTAAAAACTTAAAGATAAACAATAGAAAAAGAAGAGAGGAACAAAATGTGGCTAAAAATATCAAAAGGGCTCAACCTATAGTTTCCAAAAGAGAAGTGAATAATGTACAGAAACACAGGACATCACATGGCAGTCACATTCAGACATGAGTCACTAACAATTCACCTTTGTAATAAAATTTGTGACTACTCACTCACTCTCACTCATCTTACAAAACCCAAATCTAATAATGTAAGAGAGAGAGAAGGAACAAAAATTCAAACATGGGCCAGTGGCAAAATTGTAATTTTACAGTGCATGATGAAATATATTGTCCTGGGAAAATGCTAAAAACACAAGAACTGTTGGTTTTTTGTATAAATTAATGTGGCAATTAACATAAGATATAGCACTATAATTTTTTTTTTGTTTTTATGGAAAAATTACACTAACTGAATCGAATTATTGGATGAAAAAAAAACATTTAAAAAAGAAAGGGAGAGAAAATGAAAGCTTGAGAGCAACAGAGCCCAAAAGTCTCATTCAGTCCCATTAATAGTCACTTTCTGAAGCAGAAAAGACCATCTCTTATTTTTCATATTTCCTCTTATTTTTTTTCCCATTTTTAATTACCACTCATCACTTTTCTTTCTTTTTTTTCCCCATACATGAAGAAATGGACGGCCCATGGAGCTTGAAAGTGAAACCCTCCTTTATATTTACATTTTTTATTAAAAAAATTCCAAATACCCACAACACAAAATGACATGTATACACATATAAAATTTTGGAAATATATATTTTGTTTTCCAAACTCACACACATAAATATTTGGAATTTTGGGTTTGGTTTTAAACTCCTTTATAATTTTATTTTATTTTTTAAATGTACCCACATCCACAACACAAATTTATACACATATATGAGAGCATATTCAAGTGAAAAGCAAGAGTTGCGTTATAACTCGTGGGAATCATCTAAATGTAACGAAGAGGCGTGTATTTTTTATAATTTAGATGAAAAAGTGTTACTCATCGAGAGGAGAGGTGTTACGATGAATTAGAAGAAAAAGAAAAAATAAATTGGTCTTCCATAATAATATTATGAAAATATATGTCATAATAATAATAATGGAAACACGTGAGTTAATAACGAAAATACATGACATAATAATGAAAATACGGTTTTTACAGGTTCAAACAAAACCTTCTGGTTCGCATGAGATCATGACTTCACGTGTGTATATATATATATACACAAATAAATATTTAGAATTTTTTTGTTATTTATTTTTGGGGTATGATTGTTGAAGGGTCTATTTTGCTGTCCATTAAATACCCATCTGCTCCATCAAGCCCATTTCCATTTTCTGCAACTCCACTGTTGATTTGTAGCTCCTACCCATAACTCTGCACCCCCAAATACACAGAGCTGAGCTACTTTTGAAGCTTTTATAGATTAGATTAGCTCTTAGTATGTGTGTGCCTTGGGTGTGATATCAACTCAAGAACACACCCACAACAACAAGAACAACAGATACAAGGTTAGTGTTTTCAAACAACAACATGGGTTATTATAACTATATATATATAATTTATGTTTTTCCTTTTTGGGTTTTCATGAAAACCCCAATTCACACCCTCTATGCCTCTTTTTCACTCAATCACCAATTTGGGTTTTTTTTTTAAAGATTAATTTTTTTGGGGGTTTTTTGTGGGTTTTTTCAGCTGGAGCTTCCGGATCAAGCTGTGTTCTTGGAGGAGGATGGATCTTCCTCACAGAGAAAAATGGGGAGGGGCAAGATTGAGATCAAGAGGATCGAGAACACGACCAATCGACAAGTTACTTTCTGCAAGCGCAGAAATGGGTTGCTCAAGAAAGCCTATGAACTGTCTGTTTTGTGTGATGCTGAGGTTGCTCTCATAGTCTTCTCCACCAGAGGCCGTCTCTATGAATATGCCAACAACAGGTACATATATATATATATATATATATGATAAAAATCCCAACTTTATGTGTTTCTTGAGGTATAAAGATTGGATCTTTATCACAAACCCAGAAATTTCTTGGGTCTTGGGAGGTATATATGATTAGTTAGTTAATTAAATAAGCTGTGTGTGATGAAGAATTAATTGGGTTTTGGTTTAGATTCACTTTTGTTTCTGGTTCTTGACTCAGATCTGTGAGAGATCTTGATCAAGACTCTCTCTTTCTCTCTCTAGACAGTCACCAATCAAGAAAGATTCAAGAATTGGGTCTTGTGGGTTCTTTGATACATAACATGTGCTCATGAGTCAAGAAAAGCAAAAACAAGAAGTGTCAAATTGCTTTGGGGATGATTTAGGGTTTTCAAGAGACTCAATCTTTTTTTGCTCAATCAGTCAATCACAGGTCATGTATATATGACAATTTTTGTGATTAGGGTTTCAAAAAGACTACAAATTTCTGAAATGGGTATCCATGATTCAATCAATCAGAGCCAGGTCTATATGCATTTATATATATATATATATAGCCCTAGCCCTAGAAAATGAGTTCTTGTATGCTAAATGGGGTATCTGGGTTTTGAGACCATTTTACCCTTGTCTAGTCAAGAAGATGATTAGGGTTTTACTTTGGGTACATGACTTGTTACACAAACATGAGAATCTTTGGTCATGTCAGGCTTGATTTTTCAGTTCTTCATTTGTGACAAGAGAAGCTGTTGTCATGATTCTCTTAACTGCCCATGCCCTTCCTCTCTCTCTCATAGTCATGGGAACAAAGTCTTCAAAATCTCTTCTATGTGTTATATAAGTAAAGATGGATACAGTTGTCTCACTTTGAATAAATCTTCTAAATCTGATTTTCATCTTTTACTTAAGATTTTGATGTCATCCCAAAATTTTCATCTCTTACTTAAGATTTTAGGTGAATATATTTTTGCTAGAATGTATGATGGTGCAAAGCAGATGCAATATCTGTTGGGTGTGTAAAATGTACATATCAGATGTGTCACACATCGATTCATAATGTACTTGACGTACATTAATATGTGTGAGTTGTTTATACACGTACATCAATATGTATATCAGTACATGTTTATACACCCCAGGCTACACAATAATATGTGTTGGGTACAACATTTTATCAGTTTATGAAATTGATTGTATTTCTAATTTCCTAATTTTTAGTAAGTAAATTACCATACATGTACAATAAAAATATTAATTATGTCATAAAAAGAAATATTTGAATTCTTTTAATATTTATATACTTTAAAAATAAAAGTATATTGATGGTAGTACAGTCACTATGAATTATTTGTCCTTAAATATATTTTATTTTTAGAAAATTTTAACTCACCTAGTTCTGTCATAACTCATCTAAAAGACTTAAACTTCGTAATCATATGAAATCGAATTTGTGTTGTAAAAGAAACATGTTTAGCCCAATTTGTACGTACAATTCCAAGAACTCAATACTCATGTTATATACATATTTATAAACACATATATACACATAAATTCATGTGTATGTATGAAAAAAAATCAATCTTTGAAAAAAACTTAGAGAGAGAATAGCCAATAGGAACCTCTGCAATTTCTTTAGCAGATGTTTCATGGGGAAGGGATGTGTTGTAGGAGCTTTATAGCCTGCAACAATGGTTCCAACAAGTTTCTATTCATTTTATTTAATTTTTAAGTATTGAGTTTGGTTTTGAATCATGAAATTGGATAAATTGGGACTTTTGAGGTGGTCGAGGTGGATAATACTAGGTTTCTTGGGATCAAAATGGTTTTTACTCAATGGGTTAATGGGTGTGTGACACGTGGAGGGGTCTAAGGGGCTCAGCCAATCATATGGTGGGATATTGTGCCAGCTTGGCACAGACAACCAATCGGTTGCTCGATGAAATTAAGGTTTCAGCAACTACTATTAGTGGGTCCTTATTCTGTTCCCAATATTTTATTTATTATTGGCTCTGTTTTTTAATAAAATTAAATTATATTGTACCTCTTTTGATTTGTACCAAGTCTAGTAGTAGGAGTTGACTTGATGGATCAAATGTACCAGTCAGATTTTCAGTTGGATTGGATTAGATTATTATAAAATTTATTTTGTGTTTATTGGACCAAATAGTTATTAAATAAAATTAAATTAATTAGTCTGCTCCTAAGTTATTCATTTTGGTTAAAACTAGTGTAAGATATATTAAAAGTATTTTACCGATGAAATTAAAGATTGTGTTACCTAGAAATAAATAGGATTGTTTTGTAAACCGATCGGCGAAAAGCTTGGCTCGTAAATTAGACATTTTATATTCGGTCGAGAAATACATCTAGTCTATCTTTCCTTAGAAAAAATAGTAAAATATTTTGTAGGTTTTGTATGATATCATTAAACTTTCTTTTGTCCAATTTCATTGATATTGAATTAATCGTATATTTTATTGAACTGTTTGATGATGAATTTGTGAAATGAAAAATGGAATATTGATTAATGGTTTTTGCAGTGTTAGGGCAACAATAGAGAGGTACAAAAAAGCATGTAACGATGCTGCAAACCCTGGATCAGTTGCAGAAACTAATGTTCAGGTACATTATTTTTTATTACCGAAAATATCAAAATAGAGAATGAAATCGGAAAATGAGATCGATATATTCTCGATCATAAATAATATATATATATACACATTCTTGTTTTATTTATTAATTTTGTGAAAGATTAATATGATGTCTCCCTTAATAAAATTATAAGTTTATTTTAATTAAAAGTAGTTTAGGTTAACCTTCCTAATATTCAAAGTGCTTGTCCCATGTATAATGTTAAGACTGAGTTGAAATCTTGCTCAACATTAACATATTTAAGAATTTGACTGGTGATATAAATTATTTTAATTCATTTTTTATTGAAGAATTCAAAAGTCTTCAAAATGACAACGAAATTAAGTTTATAAGAAACACTCTTTACGAAATTTGTATGTTTATTTTGCATTACTATGATGAGACGTATGTGACATTATCGATACTGAGATTATTTTTACATATTTCAGCATTACCAGCAAGAAGCCTCAAAGCTAAGGAGACAAATCCGCGACATTCAGAGCTCTAACCGGTAATTATTAATCAAAATTACGCATATTATTATTGTTATCGTTGCATATTTGAACGAAATAATGTTTTTATTTCAGACATATTTTAGGGGAGGCTCTTAGCTCTCTGTCGTTCAAAGAGCTCAAGAATCTCGAAGGAAGGTTAGAGAAAGGAATCGGCAGAATCAGGACCAAAAAGGTATGTGGTTGTTTATATTGAAATATTTAAACCCGAGTGTAAAAAGCACGTGAAACAACAAATGTTGACTTGTTAATTAGTTATTGAATCCAACTCAATATATATGTTCAGGCTTATCATTTATGGACTAACAAGCTCTATCGTATTCTTTCAGAACGAGTTGTTATTCGCAGAAATCGAGTACATGCAAAAGAGGGTACGTAATGTTTATATTTCATTCTTCTTCTAAATAATTATCATATATCATTATAACAATACATGATATTATGTTAAAATCGATATATACATGTTCATTACGCAGGAGATTCAGCTGCAGAACGACAACATGTATCTCCGAGCAAAGGTTATATATCTTCCTTTAAACTTATAACCACTTACACACATACAACAAATTTATACATCAAAAATGGCAAAAACTTATTATATAATATCACACTTTTACAAGAGTGTAATGTCTACTTAAATAATTAATAGCAAAAAGGCTCAGTAAACTTTGTTTTTTTTGTGTAAACATGTGTATTCGTAAAAAATGACGAAATTTTTCTTAACATAATATTTTTGTCATTAACAAATTACACATCATCATCTTACAAATATGTAATATTATAGTACAGAATTTTGTCATTTTCCCATTCATATACAATATCTTACATTTTTTGTGTCATGATGTATGTATCAATTACATATATGCTATAAATTTACATGTATCTTATACATATTTTAAAGGTTTTTTTCGTGTAAAATGTATGTATATTTTACAGATAGCCGAGAACGAGAGAGCGCAGCAACACGACCCGAATCACCAGAATCAGGAAGCGAACATGATGCAAGAAACCGGTAATTACAACGATCATCATCACCAATCAAACATGGGTCATCATCAGAATTATGATAGGAGCTTTCTGCCCGTGAACCTTCTCGAGCCGAACCCGAACTACTCTCGCCAGGACCAGACTGCTCTGCAGCTCGTGTGAGTACACTGTTGTTTCTGTGCATAAATTGGAGAAATTGTCATGATCAATTTGTGCTCTAATATTGTTGCTGGCTTTGTATTTTTAATGTGTTGTGTATGGAGATTTGGATGGTTATATTTATATAGTTCTGCATAAAATAGGCTGAACTGAACCGAACCAAGTTGTTTATGTTTATTTGTGTTTAATTATTACTATAAAAACTTCTACAGAAGGATTTATTTATATGTGTTTGTGTGTTTATTTCAATTGTTGATTTCATTTGACATCCTATATACATATACCCCATTTATGTTTATTTTGGATTGAATATATATATACATGTATGTATGTATGTATGATGTATTAGGGTTTTGTCTGTTTTAACTAAATTGTTGTCGATGACGTCAAATTCATGACGAAGAGACATCTTTTGTTGAATATGTCTTGAATTGAATCAAAATTCACCGAGATTTAGTCAGTGCACAACTTAATACAGTAGTATGGTTGGCGGGTTAACGAGTCAGGATCCAGTGGTCAAATGCAAGGTTTGGGGGCGAGCTAGGTAGCCTCAGAACCAACGGTATACTTGATCGGTCATATTATGTTTGTCGAATGACACATTAATTTCATAGTTCTTCTCGTATTAGATTTTTGTTTCACATTAGTTTCATGTTTCCTTCTTCGATTAGAAAACAACCTAGCAAGAACAATGGGTGGGATACAGTAATTATTGGACCCAATATGGATATGAGGGGCCATTACCTAACCCGGTCGAGGCGGGTTGGGGGCTCGGTTGAATCCGAACGGATTGGAGGTTTTGCCTAACCCGGCCTACCATTCGGTGTCATTTATTTTCAGGCTTTTGAAACCCAAAATAAATCAAAACCAAGAAAAAATCAATTTTTTTGTTACTTAGTGTCTTAACTTAGTTAACATCAAATCTTCAAAAAAAAAACTTAATTAACATCAAACAACAAAAATATGAAGCATAAATCAAGTGGCCTTAATCAACGTCGAAATACCAAACATACACAATAAACTTACATTGAAACACCACACGTAACTACACGGTTGGTTGTTACATCAAAAACTATAACATCAGTACCAAACCAACCAACCATGATCGAAAAACAAAAACATATAGGTTAATCCTCGTCCAAAATATGTAAAAATGTGTCATTTAATTCTTGAGCATCAACTCCAAGCACGTAAACAAGTTTTGATTCTTAAACATCGTTTAATTGGCTCTATATTTTTGAACGGATCTGAATTGGACCAGGTTATACATCTTCAACCCACCACCCGACCTAAATACTAGCGGATTGAATTTTTTTGAACCAATTACCCATCTGAATCAGTGCTCCAAATCGGGTTTCCCAACAGGCGGGTTGGGACGGATTGGCGGATTTTCTTGCTCACCCTAAACTTGGCATACATTGTTTCTCTCAAAAGTAACATAGAAAGAACTTGGAAAGAACAATTTTTACTAAACATATAAAAATTCAATTTATAAAGTAATATACATATAATAATGTCAAAATATAAGATCCTGACCCTATTCTGAGAACTCCATCTATGGTCTTCTAGTATGAATCAGATATTATATATATAACCACCAATATCATCATATATATATATTTAGAATTAAGAGCATATATATATAGTGTGAGAATCAGAGACTGAAGCCAAACCTTCTTCTCTCTGGTCGCACACTTTTGTGTATATACCTCTTTTTTTCTGGCTTCTGCTAAATTGTCCCAATTTTAATATATCAACTGGTAACAACTCTACACCTCCTTATGAACCTGTTTGATGAGTTTATGTGTTGGCTCCACAAGCCTCGAGCCTCCGCGGACCCGATCTCGAGCCATGGCTTCGCCGGGCCGCTGAAATGTACTACTGCTGCGGCGTCGAGGGCGGGTTTGGGGACTTCCGGGGACCGGTGGCCCAGCCCGGCCACGTGCCAGGCCGGATTGAGGGGGTGGACTTGGCCCCTGAACGCGACCAGGGCGGGTGGGAGCGCCCCGGGATGCCATAGTGTGAATCCTGAATTCAGGCTCTGTGAAACAAGTTTGCAACAAAATGATGAGCGGGGTTTTAAATGTTAAAACTCGATCTACCTAAAATGTCAAGCTGATAATATCCATCAAACTGGAACTAATTAAATCTACATTTTGTGGATGTGAGAGCGAGACACTTCAACGCTCGCCTCGTGTAGCTCACTAGGGCTAATTCAGTTGGTCGAGACGAGTTCAGTCTCGTTTGACATTCTGGGTTTGAATCTTAGTGAGTTACTTGCTTGGGAGCGGTGTGAAGTAGGAGGTAATGTAAGGGTGGTTCTTTTGTAATTTTATGCGATCCTACACATAGAAAAGGGGATATGGCAAATGTGATGCAAACTTTGATTTTTTTTGTGCAAAATGTATTTGTATAAAAATGGCAAAATTGCACTTAACATTAAGAATTGTTTTTCACATCCTACTATAACGAAAGTGTGATTGTATAAACATGGTTTTGCCATTTTCCCAAGAAAAAAGGAAAACAGAACAAAGACATGAATCAAACTTTGATATCTTATTAAAACTTGATCCACCCATAAACTCAAAACCAGTAGGTGAAGACTCCAATGTACTTATCAAGTGCTCTCACTAGTCACTTCAACATCTAATATCAACAACCTTATATGCCACACCTAGAACTTGTGTTGGCCACAGGCAATCCAAGTTTTCAGCCTAGGTTAGCCTCCATAGCTTAAAAATCAACTGTCTAGTGTTCAAATCCTAGTGAGTGGTAGATTAAGAATTGTTGATAAACAAACATTCCTATGACAGTAAAGCTATTAAATTCTTACTTGGGTTTCATTTCACTGCAAGACAAAGATGGGTATAAAGCATTTTAACAGGAATATAGTTGAGTGCAGATGATGAACTTACAAGATTCAGCCAATGGCGATGAGTCGTGGTGATGTTGCTCCTCCTCCAAGCTTCAAGATCAAACACATTCATTCCATATAGCCACGCGCAGCTCTCTTCATCGAAGTTTGATGATATGATCGGATGTGAAAAATTCAAGTAGTTCTTGTACTTCCTTCCCGGACAGCAGTTCTCTCCACACCACGACCCGTAAACTGCACCAACAACTTTCTTGTCGAGGTCCACTTCCCACAGAGACGAAAGGTCTCCTTGCACAACAATGTCATCGTCCAAGAGCACAATCTTCTTCAGTTCTGGGAACAACTGCAGAAAACCCGTCAAAAAGTCAGATCACAGAGCGTATTAGTAACTGTTTATTGGATCATGAGATCTGATTGTTTAGGGTAAATCGCAAAAAGTTGCCATGGACTATTCAAATTTTGCAAAAAGTAGTTGTGAACTTTCGTCATTTTTGGACAAATATACACAATTTACAAAGAAATATAGTAAGTTTACAGCTGCTTTTTACGAAAACGAAATTTCACAACCACTTTTTGTTAATTACCTCGGGGATATAGATCCGAAGATGATTCAGAAGGGAAACGCTGCTTTGGCTCAGAGCTTCCAAGAATACTTTATCCTCACCCTTGTCTGATATCACTTCTTTCAGATTTCTATAGTAATGAGCCCAAACCTGTCGATGAATCTCCAACATTTGCTTGACTCCAACGTTGACTTCATCAGACCAGTCGTACTGATGCAACCCCTTAACCTCGATAACAGCCGGTTCGATGGGATTGGTCGCGAACCAGGCGTGCATCGGAGTGTACGTTTTCTTGTCTGTGACTACGTGGAAGACCAGTCTTTCGGGATTGGCCGAATGGTGAATCGAGGAAGAGACAGCAACAGAGGCGGCCAAGACATTATCTGTTAAGAGGACGACGTGGTAGAAGGAAGGGTCGGTGAGGCGGAAGACATAGTCTGGTGAAGGTAATCGAGATCGAGCCATTGCGTTTACTGCGTACTCTTCGGCCAGTTTGAGGGAGAAGCAGTGTAGGCTCTTGGGGATGCCGTGTGAAGCTAAATGCCAGTATATTGATTCTTGCTGTTTGGCTAGCTGAACGTTTCGTTCCATCTTCAGTAGCTGCATATATATTCATCGAAAAGGAACGTTATCGCTCGATATGATCTTAATTTGTGTATTGATTTCATGATCTTGTGGTTGTTTATTTTGACGCACATTAAGAAAACTAAGAGAGAAATTATCATCATTTCAACAATGGAAAATGGTAAAAACTTGTTGTACACTATCATGCTTTTGCAAGAGGTGGTGTACTTTGTTAATGGCAAAAGGATGCTATGAACTTTAATTTTTGTACAAATAAACACATTTTGCAAAAAAAATCAAAGTTCGGAACACTTTTTATCATCATCAAAGTATACAACACACGTTTGCAAAAGTGATAATATACATCAAGATTTTTCCCTTTCAACATTCATATACATGCATATACAGATACAGATATACACACTCTCCTCCCACCCACATACCAGCACAAGAAAAACAAGCAAACCCATTAATTTGCCTATGGCCATCTTGAATCCTTGATGGTTTGATAACCTTAGTTATGAAGATCTGGTTCATGGATCTAGTTAATCAGACCGAACAGTGATCCCCTATTATATATACAGCTAAAATATAAAGCAAATGTCAGTTGATAAGGGTCTCCTAAAGCTCTTTCCATGAGATTGCATGAGCATTCATATGTCAAAACAACACAGCATAACTGTTCTACCTCTACCTTTGGTTACTCTTTATGCATATAGTGCATTTATATATTATAGCATCATGCACATATTTGAATTGGATCCAGGGGAGAATATTCAAGCCAGCTGTTGCGACCGAAATCAGAACTTGCAATGAACGTAATGTGCTGTATGTATCTGCCAAACTATGTTTACCATTTACCCGATGAGCAAATATGAGCACAAAAAACAAAACAGTAAGCCACACGTGGGGGAAAATAGAGACAAAAGAGAGTGGTTCAAAAGTTATACCAAGGTTTCCTAACTAAAAATATACAGAGTTAATGTCAATTGATAAGAGTCTCCTCTAAAGCTCTTTCCATGAGATTGCAAGAGTGTTTAATTGTCAATACAATACATCAGAACTGTTCTACATCGACCACTGGTTACTGTTTATGCATATAGCTTATTAGCATTGGATCCAGGGAAGGAGGATTCAAAAGAGCTGTTGAGCCCAAAACCAGAACTCGCAATAAAAGCAATGTGTTGTATGTGTATAATAATAAAGGGAAAATGGCAAAAAACTAGCACATAGTACCCTCTTGCAAAAGTGTGATTATATACGGTATGTCTTTGCCATTTTCCGATATAATATATTATAATTACTACTTACCAATGAACAACATATAGACAGAATGGCAGATGAGCACGAAAAAAACAAACCTAACATGGGGCAAAAATTGAGACAAAAGAGAGTGGTTCACAAGTTATGCATACCATTGCCTTGGCCTTGAAAGCAAAGGCCTTAATGTCCTGTCTGCTTGATGTCATCTCCTTCACAAGTTCATTGAATGACTGTAGTGAACCACCCTCCTCAATTTTACCATCTTTTGCCTCCATCAATGCTCTAGTCAGCTCATCTCTCAGCTTCTTCACAATACATGCAGCATCAACACCACATATTGTCATTCATCACCAATTTCACCAAACCTTGTTGACATGCAAGTGACATGGTCACATGGGAAACCAAAATGCTTGCCAATTCATTCATCATTATCATGAATGTCTATATTGCAAAAAAAGAACTGAGAACATTTCATGTTCCTATACTACCATTTGGCTGCTTCCACAAAAAAAAAAGGCCTGCTTACCAAAGAGACAGTGGAAGGAGTCAAATAGTTGTGGAAATAAAAAAAGGACCCACCAATTATTGCAATCCTCTTTCAGAACTTATAATTCCTGTATATTTTCATTATTGAACAGATAGATAGAGATATATATTATAAGATCAAGTGGACTAAGATGTTATTATTGCATCACAACTGGCCACGTATCAGAAGAAAAAGAATAGTGGACTGTGGATGTGGATGTGTAATGCCGACACTCCCAAAAGTTTAGCATATCCATGAACTGCACATATTTTTTTCTGGACGAAAATGCTTCCAAGAATCTATTTTTTTACTATAATGCCATTTTCTACAATTTTCAGATGAAAATAAGCAAACCAAAATAACAACTCCATTCTAAATAATTATGAATTAATGGTCAAAAGTTAAGGATTCAATTTTTAGTATTACTTATTTTACTCATTGTTCAAGCAACTCTAGTTAAGTGTGAAGGGTATCATTGAATTTTAAAAAAACATGATTAATAAATTATCTTAAAAAGAAAATTGAACTCTTATTTTAAGACATGAGAGGACACTTCCCAAATATTTCAAAAACAAAGTACATGAAGGATTTGAAATATGTACAAAGCTCAAGAACCTGAGACAAAAATGAAAGCAATACAACATTGCAAGCTAGCCATCACAATATAATCCAAATACAAGTACTCTGTTCCACTTGCAAAATAAAATGTTCAAAACCATTTTTGGAGTAATGTTTATTGCAAGAAAAGGATATAAAATATTCAAAAGGCACCCACATAAAATTCCATATCCATAATTATCCTATAGAGATGGACAAGAAATGTGTCACATGACTTGCTAGCTTGTAATTCACTCAACTACTCCTCCACAGCCCCACACACTCTGTCGTTTTCGATTTCAATACCCATCGGCCCATTTAAAATATTTTATATATGGGTTCATTGGATAAAGTTTTGTCAGAACAAAATACAACACTAGTACTAAACATCAAAATAAAATAGTGAGTATTTTCTCACTCTAAAATATTTTTTAATTATATTACTTAATAAAGAGTAAATTGTAAAAAGTGGTGGTGAAGTATTCAAATTGGGTGTATATTTCTCCATAAATGACAAACTACCCTTTATATATTAAAAAGTTACAAATTACTTTTTTAACCTAAGGACGTCAATTCGCGTACGCTATCAGAGTCAAGAAAAAATTCGGAGACCTCGAGTTGAAATTTTTTTTTAACGGTTCAAAAGTTAATATTAAAAATATTTTCGTCATTTAAAACAAATATACATATTTTGCAAAAATATTATTACCCTCATGTTTACTTTTTGCAAAAAGAAAGTTCTATGTCACTGCCACATTTTATAAAATTTAAAAAGTTTATGGCTACTTTTTACAATATACCCTATTGACAGATTAGCACATGACTGAGTGTAATTATCATCAACTTGAGCTATTCAAATTTCAAACAACATGATGAATTGATGGTAATGAGAAAAACTCCAATCATCAAGGGTAATTAAGTAATTACAGCATTGTGCTTACCAGAGACGCGTCACTTCCACTGAAAAACCTCCATCCAGTACAATCTGCATTTGACAAAATAATAATCAAATAATATATACATTAACAGCTGGAAAACAAGAAATTAATTGAAAAAGAAAAGCGAAGAAAGCGATGGGATTGGGAGGTGAAATCGAATTTACCTAGTGAAGAAGACGATTCGAGCTCGAGCACCAGAAAGGCGATCCTCACGAAGAGCAGCGGCAAGAGGATCCCGAGCACCACCGCCACCGGCAACACCGTCCGCCTCCAAATCCGCCGGCTCGCCACCGCCGGAACCTTCCCGCCGCCGCCGGAAATGGTGAGCCTCCTGATCCCCGTGGCGGAGATGTAGAACTTCATCTCCAAAGCTCCGACGAACGATCCATGGATCGAACGATTCGAAGATCCGAAACGGCACGGACCAGAATATCAGATCGATGAAGCGACCGCACCGATCGTTGCTCGGAGAAGAAGAAGAAGATCGGGAAGCTGAAATCGAGCTCGAGCTCGAGCTCGAGATCGAGATCGAATCTGCGTCAATGGAGGCTCAGTGCGCGTGAGAGAGTGTTCTGGTTCGAAATCGATCGCGCTTTGCGCTCAGATTTCACATTCACAAACACTGAAATGGTTACTATATTTATTGTAAATATATATATATATTTTTTCGGGAAAATAAAATAATTGGCTATTTGTGTATTTGATTGTTATATTATCTAAAAGGGTAAAAAAAGCCAAAACCAAAGCCGCGTTTAAAGCCGCGGGAAGTTATAAACTGTGCCTATGATTCTGTGTCGTATTTTTTTTTTGATGTGGACAGATTTTTTATTTTTATTTTTATTTAATTAGTGATTAGTGATGGTTGCTCAAAAATCACCTAACTAATCTAAACAAATAATTGAACCAAAATAAATCAGTTTGATTCAGATTAAAATCGAGCTGAAGCAGTTCGGTTTTGTCTATAAAGTAAGAACCGAGAAAAACAAAACTGACCCAAAAATAATCAAACTAAATAAAACCGACTTGATTAAGTTTAAAACCAAACGGAACTCCGTCGGTTCGGTTTTGATTCGTGAAATAGGTCGGATGAATATCGAATCAAACTGAAAACTGGTCCATTTGAACAAATAAATTATTTTGAAACATTAATTTTTATTAAATGAGCCTCAAATAATAAGTTTAATCCGACCTAAAATGTGAGGATTTTATGAGAATATGCTAAAAATCTAATTGAAATTTGGTAAGTTAAAATGGTTTAAAATGTGAGAATTTTATTAAATTTGGTTTATAAAAAATCAGACCAAGCCGAACTAAAAAACAACGTGTTTAAATCTGAATCGAATTCCATCTGTTCGAATTCAATTTTAATTTTCTAAAATGAAAATGATAGGTTCGGTTCAAAACTGAACGATAATGTACGTGCATAATTTAAATTAAGGGAAATTGATAGTTTACCACGTCTAACTATATATGTTTCATATTTTGATACCCTGTTTTTTTAGTACCATAACTATTAATAAAAATTTGAATTGATTAAACTATTCTTATTTGTTATTAAAATATTTAAAAGTATGTCGTTCTGACATTCGCCCCTCTTTCTCCTTCCCTTCTCCCGCTTCCTAATCCCTTCGACAATTCATCAATCAGAATCGCCATTTTATAGGGCATTTTTGGATTCCCAGTTCTCACCTCCTCGCATTTCTTTTTCACGTCTTCAATCTCTAATTTTGTATATAGTTATGCATATAAAGTGTCATTTTCTTTAAAATTAAATTGACCAGTTTGCCTTTATAAAGTGATATAAAATAAGACTTTGTTTGAATTAGAAAAACGATATTAATTGAATTCAATTTATGATTTGATAGTTTTTACTTTTTAAAATGATTTTGGAGGCAGACAAATTTAAATTTTGTGAGAGAAATTGGTGTAATGAATAGTTATAAATGTGAATATATTTTGAAGCTTAAGGTCAAAAGAAGCCACTTTTGGGTTTCCCCTTTTTTATGCTTTAGTAAGTTTAATAAACAACCATTGTTTATATAGTAAGTTATTGACAATCATGGTCAATTGATCTCAAGATCTTGACTACTTTTTAATTTTTTTCCTCTACCGACAATATTTTTTTCTTAGGAAAAGTTTAAAATCTTGATGTCTTAATCTCAAACTTAAAATTATTGAGTAGTTCAAACTTAATTAATCAAAAATTTAATTCACGTACATTTGTTATAATCGAGTTTAAGTTTATTGTTGGGTTTATTTAGTAAACAAGCCGAGTTCAAAATGAGATATTTGATATTCAAAGAGCTCGCGAGTTGATTAGCATTTAATTAAATATAATTTTTATATGATATAATACGATTATGCAGTATTTAAAAAATGATAAAGGGTAGTCTGTAGATAAAACCTTTGAGACTAATTAAATTAATCATTAATCAATAATATATTAATTATAAATTGATCAAAGATAAAATATAAAGTAGTTGAACTGATCGAAGATTATTAGAACAATATGACTAATACATAATTTTTAATAATTATACATCAAATCGAGCCAAATTGATCTTCGTTCTACGTATTATTTTTCGAGTCGAGTTTTAACAAAATTATGTCCAGTTCGATTCATTTACACTTATATTTTTACTGTTTTCGAAACACTTTATGATATAATTTTGAATTTATTTATTTTTCGTGACCAAAAATTGTCCCGCTAAAATGAGATAAAAAAAAAACCGATCTCCAACATGTTTGTCCCAACATAATCTTGTTGGCTTCAAAAAATAGGACCCATAAATTATTCATGCAAAAACGTGACTAAGTAGCAAAAAAAACTCGAAGGGGACACAATAAATGGAGGCAAAAAATAGTCAAAGAGAGAGTTTAATTGTAGACATTGAAGAAGCAACGTGGCTCGTATTTGGAGCTCTTGAGGACCCAAATCAAATGGCCCACAAATTTGGCAATTTCCATGTACCATTGTCCACCTTAATTTAAGCCTAGCAACGTGCGATTTGGTCCCATGGTCCCTATTGTCAACTTACATGTCTATCTCAATTTAGATTTCAAATCATGGGATTAAGGGTTAATCAATACTCTTAATCGGGGTTAGTAAATTTGAACCGTAAATCGGTCTGGCGGTTTAGATTGGTTGATTTATGACCGGGACACTTGTTTGTATGTTTGCAAAGAATTGGTTCGTGCTTGATTTGTGTCTCGCGTGTCTCTATGTGAATAGTTATTTTAGTTTTAAAATTGTATTTTTTTTCTTAGCTTTGAATTAAAACACGACTTATTCTTGGGTGAGTCAATTCAAATCAGAGTCATTCAGAAATTAAATTGTTATAAACCATTCGAAATGTTAGTTAACGAATGATAGTAAAAGTTAGATAAAAAAATTCAATATAAAATATACGGTCCAATCTTAAGATCCAAACTGAAATCGAAGAATCAACTCTTGCATACCTCTAATCGTGCGAAAAAGAGCTTTTTACGGTTCAGTTAAGTTTAAAAAATAATAATAATTGAATTTGAACCAATAAAATTCAGTTCGGTTTTTATAAATCAAATTTCATAAAATTCTCATATTTAGACCGTTTTGATTTATTGTTTGACTTACCAATTTTCGGTTGAATTTTTTAAAAATTTGATTTTCATGAAATTCTCACATTTTTTGTTGATATCTTGTTGGCTCAATATTTTTAATTCAAATTAATAAATATCGATAACTTAAAATGAGTCACGTATTCAAATCAATTATTTTTTTGTCTAGTTCAATTTTTTTATCGATTTTTATTTTATAAATTAAAATTGAACTAATCAAATTTTAATTCGATTCGATTTTGACCGAACAAATAAAAAGAATTTTTGATTCATTTTTTTTATTGATTCGATTATTTTTTTTAGCAGCCCTAAAGAGAAAGCGTTACTCACTCACTGTGGACCATAGCTGATTACAGAACTTTGACCCATATGCTGAGCCACATAAACGGTGTCGTATCATGATACAAAAGAAATATTCTGGTGCTTCTGTTCGTACCGTTGCTTACTTTCTGTTGATTTCAACATGTACCCCAAACGACGTCGTCTGAGGTTTCTCTTTCTCCAAAACTCGAGCATGAAGACAGCAACTGTGTTCAGTGTGTAACATCTCCATGGAACTAAATTTCTGTCAGTTTCATTCTCTATCGAGTCTCAATCTTTAAATTTTGAAAAAATGTAGCAGATTAATGTCCTTGTTTGGTTACCCAGAAAGTAAAATGGGAAAAAAGTCGGCGGGAAATTGAATAATTTCGCTGATTTGACCTTTTGGGTCTAAGTATTGAACATTTTGATGCTGTGTTGCTCAATTGAACTTTTGGTTCACAATTTCTGGTACGGAAATTTGATTGGTTTCCCACTGTTTTGATGCATTTGTGAAATCACATATACAGATTTACTCATCAGCTGATTTAGGAAATGAATTGAAATTGAAAAGGGTATTTCTCATTTTATCTGTTGTGATGGTGAAAATGAGGATTCAGTAGCTTTGATGTGTTGGGTATTTTGTAGATAGGTTTATGAGATGAAAATTGCTGGTTTTTGTGAACACCCATTTGATCCCGGTGCTTGAACTGGTTGTTACTTGTTAAGAGATTAACATTCACCACTTAGCTGTTACCATGAATCTATGATGCTCATGTTTATGAAATTTAGCCATTGATGTTTTGGTAGCTTATGGGCATGGCCGTAGAGTTACTGACTTTTTGGGGAAATTGAGTCATTCGTGTTTTGCTAGCTCGTGAATTTACGGGTTTTTCATGGAGAAAAGTGCCCTTTGTGCTCTTGAACCTATGCTTTTCGCGGTGACTGTAAATGATATTGCTTCGTATTGGGTTGTGAACAGCTATTCATTTACATTCTGGAGAATAGCATCATAGTCTTTGTTGCCAAGTGGAGTGATCTTTGCATTGTTGCTCTGTTGAAAAGGTACTTACATTCACATGCTTTGCTCTAGCGTTTCTTTTTCTTGCTTGGTGCTCGTTGACCATGCATCTGATTCTTATTAATTCTTTTCATGTGATTACAAAATGGTCATTGAAGTCTCATTTGTTACCACAGTACCATTCTTGTGTAAAAACAAAGACTGTTGCTGTTTCTGTGGTCCTGCACGAATATGGTCCTTGAGAGGAGTGATTTAGATATGGCAATAACCATAACCATTAGTGATTCATTGCTATTGCATGTGCATCTAAGTATATCTCGGTTGTTCAATTTCAATCTTCTAGTAAGAAAGGCATTTTCATTACTCAAAGAAAATGTCACATTATGGGAATCGAAGGTCTCTTTCTGTCTGAGTTTGCTTTGAATGTGTCTGCATTGCCATTTATAGTCAGTATTAGAGGCTAAAGACCACAGGTTTCCTTGTGGAACCTTATTAATTAATTATACCACATGTTTGAAGATTACAGCCATTTTAACGAATAGGTTGGCCTTTTGCATTATTTACAAATTTTACGTGCATACTTGCATGAACTCTGGAGTAAGATTATATATCAAAGTGGATATTAACATATATGCTGTTGAAAGATTTTCATGTACCTATCTAAATTCTGTGGTCACTATGGAATGTGATGCTGATATTTTGTATAATGATATTAATAATAATCACATTTTAGACTTTAGATCTTCTTTTCTCTGAGCAACCATTAAGTCACGCGTTCTAAAAAATTCTAGGCGCTAGTTAGGCGGATAGGGCCTATGAGGACTAATTAGATTAATCGAGGATTATGGGGACTAATGGGATTAGTCTGGGATTTTTATAACACTGCCCAAAGTTTATTTGGTATGCTAAAATGAAGACCCACCAGCTGCGCTATTGATAATTATACAGTTTCGTTGGTTTTTGCAATAAACACAGCCCATTCATGACTTCTGATGACATATTCTGCGTTCTGGTGATGTCTAAATATTTGATTATATCAATAATCATGATTCTTTGGGCCAATAAACTTTTTCAATTGACATGCACACTAATGAAGATATTTCTCATGGGACCAGTTTTTCTCTCTGTTCCTTTGTTTTTGCACATAATATTTGCTGTTAAATCATGCAATCTATTTCTGTAAACATAAACTTGTCATCAACTTACTACACATATTTCCAAATTCACATTCATGTCTTTTCTTAGTCACTCAGCAACCAAAAGTCAGAGGTGGTTGCTATCATTCAGAGAAGAACTACAGCTGCTTGCACTTGTCCCATGAATCTTTTTTCCTTATTCAGTTGTTTTATGGCAGTTGTGCTAGTATAAATTTTCTTGTCCTATTTTTGAAACAACCACCATAAGGCATGGTGATCATAGTGAGACTGAGACATCAAGAACCTATTGAATTCAATGCTAGGGTCTGTTGAAGGTCACTTATGTAAGCAATGTTTCCCGCGCATTTGTAGAGAGATTAAGTTTTTGAATCGAACTCATGACTCCACGAGACAATTAAGGCATAGACTTTATTGCTTCAATAAGCATGCAACAACCATAGTATTATTAGTATCTATTCCAACGATGAGAACCATCCTTCAATGTCAGTACTTATTACTACAAATAATTGCAGCTAATATATTATGTTGCATTGTTGTCTTGCCTTTTTGTATCAGCCTCTTGACTACACCTACATGTCTGCGTATAATTTATGGCTGCATTTGTTATATCACATTATCACTGTACTATTGCTTTATAACTAGACATTGAAGCATTTTTAAAACAGAGAAAAATATGAAGTGAACATTAAGCATTAGATCTTAAACACAATAGGCGTCTCTGAACTTTCTGTAAGACATCACATACAGAAAGGAAAAAACACACAATCAGATTGAAAACTTAGATCCTAACGAGCACACACTACTAGAACTAGATAATGAACTAGGTAAATAGCAAGAGAAGCAGCAGATAAAGTTTCAAGCTCGAGGCTTGAGACGGCCTTCATTGGCGAGCTTGAAGAACCTGGCCTGAGTCGCGGCTGCACTGTCCGAGCTGAGCGCTGACACAAAACTGTCCCTGACCTGCTGTGTAGTGAAAGGAAACTTGTTGCTGACCATGGAGTTCAGCATGGAGGCTGTCCCTTCCCGGAAGAGGGCTCCGAGCCCGTCGGTCCTCGTGTTGGAGAGCGCCTGCTGCAGGGTGAGGCTCGGGAGGACGCCCGGCACGCTGTGGTGGAGGTTGAATATGTTGCCTATCGTCCCCCACCAGCCCACCACGCCCCATATGAGGTGCGGGTGAGTCAGCCAGTAACTACAAGTAAACAAATATATATAAGTTCCTGCATTTTGGTGTAGTCAAAAGGTTGATATATACAAAACATACAAGTTTTGCAAAATATTGCAAATGACCTTTTGCAAAAGTTTCATATAACAGACACCTTTTTGCAATTTTCCCTTCAATTTTTTTATGTGTAGTGAACTTACCCTTTCCTAGCTTGGGAATCGTTTTCTCTATTCTTTAATATAATTGTTTTTATTGCTGATAAAAAAAACTTACTAGCAGGTTCCCGGGGTGGTGGGAAGGAACGGGGGAGTGGGCGTGATGCCGGGGATCCCCGGAGCGCTTGGCGTGATGATTGGAGTTGGAGGGCTTCCTCCCCCACTTGGAATTGACGGGGTAGGAACATGTGGTGATGGTGTTGACGGGGTAGGAACATGTGGAGATGGTGTTGATGGGGTCGGGATATGTGGTGATGGTGTTGACGGAGTGCCAGGGTCAACCGGAGGGCTCCCACAGTTCTCAGGTGGCGCTCCATGGTGGTGTCCGTGTTCCCCATGCGAACCCGAACCTGCATTTCCCCAAACATCACCTCTCCATGTAAAAACGGTAAGAATAAAACATTGCCCGCTTCATAACATGTTACATACATTTTTTTTCTTCTTAGTGACAGTATATATATTTATATAAACTCGAGTAGACTAATATCCTGTAATTTCATTCAAAAAGTGACATTTTATTTGACTGAATATAGAAGAAACTTGGAAAGTCATTTGCATTTTTTTATCCTTTTTTACTATGCTACTATATATATAAAAACTCCTAAAACTACACACAAAAAAACATGTAGAGAACAGACCTGAGGGAGGGCTTCCTGACCCTGCATGAGGAGCTGGAGGGTAATAGTTCTTCTGATCCTCGAAGCTCGTGGACATCGCCAGGCTCTGGGAGAGCAACACAGCAACCAGAAACCATACCAGCGACAGAGAAGAGGAGGGTGAAGCTAGCTTGGTTGTGGCCATCTTGGAGAGGAGTGTGTGTGTGATGTGTGAAGAGAAAAGGTGGCCAAGGGAAGGAGTAAATAAAGAGCAGGTGAAGGAGAGTACTGTGACTGTGAGAGGTTAGTTGGTATGCATTTACTTCAGCCATTAATATTTTTTGCTCTGCTTGCAATAAAGCTTTGCTTAGAAGCATCTTGCATTACATGACATGAACATTGAGCATTGAAGATTGAACAATTCTCTCTCTGTCAGATCCCACATGGGTGTGAATTGTTTCTTTGGTTCAAAAAAAAGTACAACCCTTGGGATGCTTTCTTTGTTATCCAATCCCGGGGCTAAGTCTAAGAGTAGTTGTTTTGTGATTTAAATGATTACACGCTCGTTTATAGGAAATTTCTTCGCCACAGAGCAAAATATGAGTTGGGTTGTCACGAAAAGCATATGTGCATGGAAATGCTTACATTGTTGTAATTTTGGGGCTAGTCGGGTTTTTTTTAACAAGGGGGGTGGCCTAAGGGTAGTTGTTTTGTGATTTAATGATTACATGCTTCTTTATAGGAAATTTCATCACAATAGGGCAAAAGTAAGGCTGCAAATGAGTCGGTTGTCACGAAAATATATGTGCATGGAAATGCTCACATTGTTGTAATCTTGGGGTAATCGGGTTGTTGTGAACTAGAGGGTGAGCCTAACAGTAGTTGCTTTGTGATTTAATGATTACATATGTTTGTTTATAGGAATTTTCTTCACAATAGAGCAAAACTGAGTCTGCAAATGAGTCGGGTTGTCACGAAAAGCATATGTGCATGGAAATGTTTAAATTATTGTAATCTTGAGAGTAATTGGATTGTTGTTAACAAGAGGGTGAGTCTAAGGGTAGTTGTTTTGTGATTTAACAATTACACGCTTGCTTATAGAAAATTTCTTCAGAATAGAGCAAAAGTAAGGCTATAAACGAGTCGGATTGGTGCTTTCACTCTAATGAGAAGGGTAAGTCTAAGAGTAGTTTTTTTTTTCTTCATATTTTTAGATTACACACTCGTTTATAGGTAATTTCTTCACAACAAAGCAAAAATGAGACTGAACAAGTCGCGTTGTCACGAAAAGCATATTATGCATGGAAATGATCACATTGTTCTAATCTCAAGAATAATCGGATTGGTGTCTTCCCTTCAACCAGAAGGTAAATTTAATAGTATTTTCCTTGCGTTTTTTAGATTACACGCTCGATTATAGGAAACTGTCTTTGCGACGGAGCAAGAGTAAGGATGTATTAAACGAGTCGAATTGTCATGAAAATGTGTTTTTTTCCTTTTGCTGTGGCACATTGGTTCTTGACTCCTACTAACCTATTTTCATCTTTGATTATAGGCACAAGGGCATTGCATTGGCTGTGAGTTTTTTTTGTGGGTGCTGCCATTAACCCTTAACAGACCTACAATGTGGCATTGATTTCACATATAGAGGTATGGATCCAAAACACATTTCTGGTGGAGTTGTGAAGTGTTGGTTGGATAGGATGTGATAGGCTGGTTGGTTGATCTGGGTTGATTCAAAATAGTCTCTTTGAATCTTGAGATCAATTGAGAATTTAAATTGGATATGTATAGAAGTAGATGTAGTGTTTTTTTTTAAAGCTAGACCATAGTCGGATGGAAAATTGATTAGTTGAGTGTTGTAAAAAGAGATTGACACTATTCGGACGGAGAGACCTTATGGAGACTGATCGGGAATTGGTAAAAAATTAATCAATAATTAATATATAATAAATCAGACAAGTCATATATTTTTAGAACACTATTAATCAAACTAGTCAGAAAATTTTAAAATATTGGTTGAAAGTAAGAGCAGGTAAAAAATTCGGTAATAGAGTTTTATAGTGTTGAGGATCTCAATATAATGCGGGTTGTGACAAATATTTTTGAATATGTCATGTGTCGTGCACGTGACTGCTTAAGACATTTTTTAATTAATATTAAAATTTGAGTTTGATTATGTTATGTTCATAGTTGTTGAGGTGACATCAAATTTTGTCAATTTTGGGTGTGTGAGTGTCGATTTAGTTTATGTTCCTTTGATTATTTTTTGTTTTGTAGCTTTTTTTTAGTTATTTTCATTGGTTTTGTAAAATAAATGATAGTTACGCATTGGATATAATAATCACTTTAATTGAAGGTAAATTGGTACAAATTTATATGCCTTGGTAAAAAGAGCTCTTTTTATCCGACTGATTATATTATTAATAATTATTAATACTTAAAGTTGTTGATCTTTCGATTCTCTTCGATTTAGTTACCTATGGCCCGAAACAGAGCTCATATGAAAGATTGATTTCCTTCAAAAGTTTCAGTAAATTATTAATATTATTTTATTTTTATTTTAAATATATAGTTGTTAATGTCATATGGGTTTAATTATTAAAAAATTATATAATTAATTATTGATAATATATAGACAAAATTTATGTTTTTTTAAGTTGTTGATCTTTCGATTCTCTTCGATTTGATATACTACGAGTCCGAAACGGAGCTCGTATGAAAGAATTATGACGTTCGAAAGTTTCAATATATTATTAATTACTTTATTATTATTATATGATTTAATATAGAACCGGTTCAATTAAATAAACCAAAAATTAATTCTAATATATTTTCAGTTCAAGTCAAACCAATTGAATTGATTTCAAATCAATTTAGAGGTACTTTTGTCTTTTTAAAATTTTTGTAGGTTTTTGTCCAAAATCTAACGACGTCAAGGCAAATTGTAAAAAAATTAAATTAGCTGAGCTCATTTTAAACTTTTTATTATAATCGAGACAAGCTGTAAAACGCGCAACTACAATATAGACAGACTATAATTAACCCTTATTTTAATGTTTTTGTTTAAGTTTGGACGTAAATGTTTTAAAAAGATTCGTGTAACAGTGGTAGTACATAAAAGGAAAAATTCCACTTAATTTCACCTAGATTTATAGAAATCTCACTTACCCCTCGAAAAAATATGCTAACCCACAGCTCACCTAGGTTTGTAAAAGTACCACTTAACCCAACTCCGTTAATTTTTTTTGAAAATTTTGTTAACTTATTTTGGAAATGACGAAAATGTTCCTATATTTATAATATTATTGAAACTTTCAAATGACATAAACCTCTTATACGAGCTTAATTTCGGGCTCATAGTTTAATCAAATTGAAGAGAATAAAAATATCAACTACTTTGATGAAATATTTTTTATTAATAATTAACATGTTTTTAATAATTAATAATTAAAATAATTATTGTAGAGGGTTTATTGGGCCTGAAAACAGGCCGAAAATGTCTGGCTCGGCCCAATACGATGTTAGATCAGTACATATTGTTCGCTCAAAACAGCATTGGAGCTTCTTCTTCTTCTTCTTCTTCCTCACAGAAACCCTAATTCAGCGAGCCGTAAAACCCTAATTCGACCAGCCATGGCGGAGCTAGAAGACAACAACCGCGCCGACACCTCCGGAGGCGGCGACGAATCGAAGAAGAGGAAGCGCAAGAGGAACAGAACCAGCAAGGCGAAGAGCGAACCAGAGATTCAAAATGAAACTCACGAAGAAGAGGTCACAGAGAGGAGCGAAGCTGAAGAGGTGAAGGAATCGAAAATTAAGAAGAAGAAAGAGGTTGAGATTGAGGTCGAGGTTGAGGAGGAGGAAGAAGATGAGGTGGTGGAGGAGGAGGAGGTGGAGAAGAAGAACAAGAAGAAGAGTAGGGCTGTTAGTGGCATTATGAGTTCTGAAGCTTTCGATACTCTGGGTTTGTCTGAGCCAACCTTCAATGCAATTAAAGACATGGGATTTGAGCACATGACGCAGGTACGGTTGATGTGTTCTTCTGATTATTGGGGTTTTGTATATTTATGATTTGTTTCCTATAGTTCATAGAGAATTTGAATTTGATGAAATTTGAAAATTGATGTTCTGTTTGGGTTTGTTGAACATTTGGAGAGAAGACATTGAGAGTTTAAATGCTTAAATTTGATGAGAATTTGGCTGAAAATCAATGCTTTGCGCGGGTTTATTGGATATGGTACATGGAGTTTTAATTTCATTGGGGAGAAGACATAAGTATGTTTTGTTTTCCCATTTGGTACATGTGCAGATCCAAGCAAGATCAATTCCACCACTTCTATTGGGAAAGGATGTTCTTGGAGCTGCAAGGACGGGTTCTGGGAAAACCCTTGCTTTTCTGGTACCAGCAATAGAGTTGTTGTATCAAATTCGCTTCTGCCCGCGTAATGGAACTGGTATTGTCGTCATTTGCCCGACCAGGGAGCTTGCCATACAGGTTTGTGTTTTTTCGTGATACTTTTAGTTAGTGGTAGTTTCAGTTTTTGTCCATCAGAGTAATGTTTCTCAGTCAGTCTCATGGCCAGTGTTCTAAAAATCGGGCCAGGTGGTCTAGCCAGATTTAAACTATTTTTTTCATGATTGTTTTAAGCAAATACTGATATAAAATGCTAAGAATTAAAATAATCTATATCAATGGATACTCTTTTTGGTTCCTTTTATTGTTTTTGAAGGTAATGAGACTAACTAATATTAAAATTATGTTTTATATTATAAATATTTACAAAAAATATTTTTAACGTAGTACAATTCATATTTTAACTGTGTATATATAATAACTTATTTAATAAAAATTCAAATAATAGTGAAATTCAAATCCTCAAGCGCCTAGGGGTTTTTAGAACCTTGCTCGTCACTGTTGTCAATACATATTGGAACGCCTAGAAATTTCCTCCTTTACAATATTGTGTGCATGGTTCTGTTGTTAGTGTTACTTGACTACATTTCCGCAGATTGACTAAGTACCAATATGGTGTTATTTTGAATTATATGAATAGTTTGTCTTCTTACTCGTATAATGTGATGAGTAAGGTTGTAAACTGATATGTTTCCCGCACACTTGATTCAGACTCATGCTGTGGCGAAAGACCTTCTCAAGTATCATTCTCAAACTCTTGGCTTGGTTATTGGTGGCTCCTCTAGAAGAGGAGAAGCAGAACGGATTGTAAAAGGAGTAAATATATTGGTAGCAACCCCTGGTCGGCTTCTTGACCATCTTCAAAATACAAAGGGATTCTTGTATAAAAACTTGAAGGTATGATGTACAGTCTTTGGCATTGCATTTTTTTGTTACGCGTGTTAATTATAAAATATTGTCATTGTTACTTTCTCAAGAGTTATATTTTAGTTATTTATCAATATATTAGTTTGGTTTAACTTGTATTTATTTAGGATGTTTGACTTATCAATTAGTTTCCCAATTAACTGGCAACATGCGCATATCATGCTACAATCACGGTCATAGGTCTAAAAACTGTAAAATATGGGTCTCGTTGATTTTGAATTTTCTGAAAGCAATTTAATACTTTTTAACATGTAATAAGTGAATACTTCATTTGACTGAAATGCGTATTGGACTTGTAGTGCCTAATTATTGATGAAGCTGACCGGATATTGGAAGCAAATTTTGAGGAAGAGATGAAGCAAATTATGAAGATTCTGCCGAAGGTATAATATATCCATAGTCATGTGAATGTTGTGCTGTGTAATGATTTTTGATGAATTATAATGTGAAGACCTTATGCATGCATTTTGCTATCCTTTCGACTCTTTTTCCTTTATAATTTTGAGCTCACTTAAACATGATTGTGCAGACTCGGCAAACTGCTTTATTTTCGGCTACTCAAACCAAGAATGTAAGTCTGCTACTTCCTTCCCGATGTTCCAACTTGCAACTTATTGTTATAAGTTCAGAGAATCTGCTTTCTTTAATATTTATTTCATGAACAATGTTAGGAAACGTGAATTCTCACTGATATTTTTGCGACTTTCAAGGTTTCAGTCATTTTCATAAACTCATATTCTATTGTTGACATTGTCCAGGTTGAGGATCTTGCCCGCTTGTCATTTCAAACCACCCCTGTTTATATAGACGTGGACGATGGGAGAACTAAGGTAAGTAGTTTCTTAACTTAGGGTCGTTTGTTACTCAATCTCCATTTCAGAAACCTGATGGAATCTCCGATGTAGGTTACAAATGAAGGCTTGCAGCAAGGCTATTGTGTTGTGTCGAGTGCCAAACGGTTTCTTCTTCTATATTCCTTCTTGAAGAGGAACCTCTCGAAGAAAGTCATGGTGTTCTTTTCGTCGTGTAACTCGGTGAAATTCCATTCCGAGCTTCTCCGATACATACAGATAGATTGCCATGACATACACGGGAAGCAAAAGCAGCAGAAGCGTACCTCTACTTTCTTTGAGTTTTGCAAAGCCGAGACGGGAATCTTGCTGTGCACTGATGTCGCTGCTCGAGGACTTGACATTCCTGCTGTGGTATGTTACACTCACTCGGTGACTTGTGGCCTAGTGTTCTAAAAAACCATGATTAATCCTCTATAATTTTCAATTAATCATTCAATCCAAATTATTTCCAATAAATCCCCAAAAGGCCCTCTCCGCCCGACTAGCGCCTGGCGTTTTTTAGAACACAGCTTTAGGGTTAGAAGGTTTTTGTAAAAGCAAATAAATCAGGGCTCCTAGTTTCTCATTCTCCGGCTTGTAAAAAAATTAGGCAATATTTGTTAAATATACTTTGGCATCTTCTACACGATCGAACTTGCATAATTTAATGGATATAAACAAATTCCGTTTTAATCTTGCCTTGGACTTTTGCAGGACTGGATCGTGCAGTTCGATCCCCCTGATGAACCCAAGGTGAACAGTGTTCTTTGTTGATGTTTTATACCATTTGTATCTTATGTTTCTCATCCTTATTCATGTATACACGAAGATACGTTTTATCTTATAGGCTGAAATTCGTCTTTGATCTATTCTTTCAGGAATATATTCACAGGGTTGGTCGAACAGCTCGTGGAGAAGGTGGAAAAGGGAATGCCCTGCTTTTCCTCATTCCAGAAGAGTTAAAATTTCTTAGCTATCTCAAGGTTTGTTTTCTTTAGAAATTTGAGAGGAACGTGACATAAGGGAAAAATTTACGGGTCCATTGTTTACAAGCACAAGATGAAAAATAATCCTTTTATGCATGACTTGTGAATTAAACTTTGGGGAAATTGCACTTCACTATAGTGTACTTTGCATGATTTTCGATTTACTAGTGTACTTCAAATTGTTGTCAGTTCAGTACGGTAAACATTATTTTCGTATCACCATCCATAACAGAATTATATATTAATGTGAAATTGCCAAATTATCCTCGAATTCAAAAAAATTAATCAATTAACTTAAACTAAATATTTAAATATTAATTAATTACATAACAGGGACATTATTGTCATTTTCAGAAAATAAAGTCATCCTAAAATTTCCATCTATGTTAACAGAAGTTAGGGTAAATTGATGAAAAATAAAGTTTACACCGTAGTGAACTGTAATTACTCCTTAAACTTTTACTTCCTATAATACCATTATGGCGATGGAAAAAGACAACTCCTTGTTTTGTAGGTGACATGATTGCTTTGGCACACAAAATCATAATCGAAGTCCAAATTTCCTACGTTCATAGAAATGTTACTTAATGCTTGATTGATAGTCAGACATATTTTATTCTTGTTGGCAGGCAGCGAAAGTTCCTGTTAAGGAGTATGAATTCGATGACAAGAAGGTCGCCAATGTGCAGTCACACTTGGTATGTTAATTTATTTTGTTTGGTAAAATATTGATCTAACGAGCAATCTCGGTAACTCAAGTGTGTACCATTTGCATTTACGCAGGAGAAGCTGGTGTTGAACAACTACTACTTGAACAAGTCGGCCAAAGATGCTTATAGGTCATATATATTGGCTTACAATTCACACTCCATGAAAGACATCTTCAATGTTCACCGCCTCGATCTGCAGGTATGAAAATTTTCCCGATTATCATCAACAATTGGAAACCAAAATTTGAGATTAATAGTTAGGTTATGTACTTGCGAGAATCACGACATGTCTGCATTCGGACTTAGGCCCTTTGTTTTATCCTTCCTTTTTACACGATGAACATCTTAATTATGAAATCGAGCCATTGGATTGAGCATATTTATCCGTTGGGAAAATTGCAAAAAGTGGTTGTGAACTGTCTTTATTGCAAAAAGTAGATGTGAACTTACCAAGTTTTTTCAAAATGTGTAATTTGTCCAAAAATGATGAAAATACCCCTGAAAGTTAATTTTTTTTTTAAATAAAAAACATTTTCCCCAACTTTCTTTAATTTTGTCCAAAAAATGAACATGTATGTGAGTTTCATCAAACTTGGTGTGGTGTGCTTGAACACAGGCGGTTGCTGCTTCATTCTGCTTTTCGAGTCCCCCGAAGGTGAATCTGAACATAGACAGCAACGCGTCAAAGTTCAGGAAGAAATCACGAAAAGTTGAAGGAAGCCGGAACGGATTCAGCGCTAGCACCCCATACGGGCGGTCACGAGGAGGAGAAGACGGAGATATTCGGCAGTTTACAAGATATTAGGAACCTCACAACCCTTATCTCTAAACTTGTGCTCAAGAATTTTGAAGCTAAATCTTCACAATCACAATGGATTTGCACCAATTAGTGTAACAGTTTTGGCAGATATGACTTGTTGAGAACATCTGTATTGTTTCATATGCTTGATTTGAATGAAATGTTAATTACTTTTTCCTTATAATATATTAACTTTGTTCCCATTGAACAATATTATACAACTTTAAATCATCAAAAGCTATTCCATGTGGAAATATATTTTTGTATACTGAATCAGTAGAAATTGGTTCCATACCTTAGTAATTATTTTCCAAAACTCTGGAGGCCTCAACTCAACCCGTCTCTTAATCCTTTTGACACCACTTAACGGTAAGCAATGACCAAAATTCTAAGAGCTTCTCGATAGTGGTTTCTGGATTGCATGTACTCGGGATAAAAGAGGTTTGTTACCCGGATACATAGGGAGTACTGAAAATATTTTATAAGATTGATTGTAGATGACAAAACTTGCATTTCCATTACAATGAGATTTTTTATACACATCTTAATTTTTTTTCTTCTTCTTTATACTGGTTTGGCCTATTTTTTCTTGTCATTTTTCTTTGTTGGTGATAATGGTTATCCTGTCATTATTGAGTATGTTTTTTATCATTAATTTTTCTCTCTGTTGCTTCAGTCTTCTTTCTTTCCTTGTCGGCCATGATGTGTTTCTGCTATTATTGAACGTGCTGTCTTTTCGGCTTTTCACTACTACAGTCTTCTATCTTTCCTTGTCGGTCATGATCTGGTGCATGTGTTTGTCTTTACAGCTTTTTTGCTGTTATTTGTCTTCATTTCCAATACCGTTATCTCTGTGTTTTTATCGTCGTTGCTTTTATGATTTTATTTTATTTTATTGTATAATTTTTTTTACCTCTTCTGTCATGTTTTCATGTTATCTTCTGGTAATCCATGTGTCTTATTAACCTGAGAGTTTTACTTTTATTACAGTTTTAGGAGTGAGCAAGATATTTGGTAAATTCATAGGGGCAGAAGTGGCAGTTTGCTACAAAACTCAAGGGTAATTTCGTAATTTCGAAGACATGAATTGTGGTTTATTATGAGAAAGAGGCTCATATATATCTTCCTTGGTTGAATCGGAGATCGATCCCGCCAAGTTGCACTATTTTTCTCGCACCCAAATCAAACCCATCTTCAACGCAGGATCGATTGTTCTGAGCCATTTCTTTTTGTTCGAGCGTTCTGGGTTTTTTTCACGGCAATTTTTCGGAGCTAGAGGTATTGTTCTGTTGCCTTTTCTTCGTTTTATGGTGTAAACTGTGAAATTTTCCGTGAATCGTGGTGGGTTTGGTTTGATTCGTGAGTTTTAGCTGAATTGGGCTGTTTTGTGGATCGGTGATTGTCGGTTTTTGAAACGATTGCGGTGTAGATTCTTCACTGATTGCAAATGAGACCTCTCTCACTAGATTTGTGTCTGGATTGAACACTAATTTAACTTTCTTTGGAGTGATTGATGTGTGCACTCCAAGTGTTCGACGAAATGCTTAGCTCAAAACTGAGAAGAGATCATCTTTGTTTATGAATATAAATTGTTTTGCCAATGCATTTCAGGGAGTGGGCTGGATGGGTTGGATCTTGATTGTAACTTCAGTTGTTGTTGTTGTCTGGATAGCTTCTCTATGCAAAATTTTCAACTCCTGGTATTCACAATCCAGCTCCTCGTTTTTGAGTAATGGTAAGTGGTACTTGTTTCTCGGTTTTTGGAAGGTTCATTGTTTTGTTTGTTTTCTGATGCCCTTTACGGGTTCAAACTAGGTGGGGATGGTAGGAAGAGAAATGTATTGCTGGTTATAGCCCATCCCGACGATGAATCAATGTAAGCTTCATTTCTAGTATCATGTATTTTTATGTGCATTATGTTTGAGTGTTTTATGGACCTTATATCCGACCTTACATATTGTGCATAGATTGCGTATATGGTCAATGATGGTATTAGTGTTATTTGTTCGAGTTTCGATCTTGTTGTCGATTGGTTAATGTTTTTCAAGTGTTCGTTCTCTTTTCTTCTTATCAACCACTTGGTTTTGCAGGTTTTTTGCTCCAACCATTAATTACCTGGCTTCAAGGGGACATAATCTTCACCTTTTGTGCATGTCAACTGGTAAAAATCTCAACTTGGTCATATCAATTTGAAGATATGTTGTGATTGTAATGAATATTTTGATCTTTAGCTTGATTGAAATATCGATTTTTTTGATGTTGTTGAATAAAACCTTGAAGTGGGCATCATAACTTGACGAACACTGTATAAGTTTTCTTTAGAGCTATACATTATGAAAATATCACTTAGGTACTAGTTATTGATGATTCGTATTATTAGCTCTCAATGTAGCTTTAATTTTATTTTTGTTTAAATAGGTAATGCAGATGGCATGGGAAACACTAGAAAAGATGAACTTTATCTGGCCTGTGCAGTACTCAAGGTTATGTGTAATTCATAACAAGGAACAGTTAGGGGCAGGATTCTATCATCATCTTGATCAATTTTTTTCTGAGTAATTAGTTTTTGATTATATGGTACCATCCAATTCCATGCATGCAGATTCCTCCCCGCCAAGTGGAGGTCTTGGACCATCCAGATTTCCAGGTTATCCCATGACATTAAAAATGCCTATACATATAATTGTTGGTTATAATCGATTGAGGTTTTATTTTTCTTTTTGTTTCTAGGATGGTTTTGGCAAAGAATGGAACCATAACTTGTTGGCTAATATTGTTGAAAAGGAAGTTACCAAGCATGGCATTGACACGGTAACATCTCTGTCAAACTACTCAAATTATATTAAAGTTCTTATATGTTACTGTATCTCTCTCTCTCATTTTCCATTCTATTGTCCAGATAATAACTTTTGATAATGATGGTATTTCTGGCCATTGTAACCACCGTGATGTGCATCATGGGATACGGTGAGTCAAATGCTGACTTAATTTTAAGACCAATCTAATCCCGATAACCTCTTCCCCAGTTTATAGTGATTAGTGAAACTTAAACTTTGAATGTAGCCTAGCAAAATCTAACATGATCTTTATATATCCTCCCGGAAAACTTTGATTTTTATTTCAATACGAAATCTAGTTTCTGTTATCAGTTGTTTGCTGTACACTTTCGAAGATAGTAACTCCTGAGATGTAATTCAATATGAAGGAAAGAAAGACAGAACCTACAATGCTTTTGACGCTATTTTTCAAGCTGACATTTAATTAAGCTAGCAGTTATACTGTATTTGTTGTTTTCTGATATTGTGCGTTAATAGTACAAAATAAATTATGCCTGTGAATTGTGCAAATAATTTATATATTCACGACAATTAATTTGTGTCTCGATCATTCTAAGCAGCATATTGTTGAATGAAACTTCAGAGAGAAGCGTTGTTGCATGGGAACTTGTATGTTCCTTTTTCTTTTCTGTATATTTTCATCATATCTAATCTAGGTTAAGTTTCATGGCTGAGCTATATTCTGTTCATTACATTCAGATCACTACCAGCATATTGCGCAAGTACAGTGGACCGCTTGACGTCTGGTTGTCCATATTGTGGTGCAAGCTGTGTCGTAATGAACAGAGGCATTGTATATTAAATGACCATCCAAGAAGAAGCTTCCTTGCAATGGCTCAGCACCGGAGCCAATGGATTTGGTATGAACGAGCTCTCCTTTAGGTTAATTCCTTTTCGGATCCTTAAATTCGTTTTTGGTGTCTCTATCAGATTGTTTTGACTTGTGCAGGTTTCGGAAGTTGTTTGTATCCTTGTCCAGCTATACTTACGTCAACACACTTAAGAAGATAAACATTTAGAGCAATGAATATCGCGGTCGAGAATCGATTCTGAAAACTTTGACTATAAGTTCAAGTGTTTGACCAGTTGAACAACCATGTTTTGGTATGATTTTGTAAATGTTATTTATTCTCGATGTCCATCTAATTATATACTAATGTTTGATTTCTCAGTTTTTGTAATTAGAGTGAGAGAATGCTAGTAATACATTGTTAACCAACTAACTAAAATAACTATATTCAGCTATGCACAATTCTCATTTAGCTGTACCCAATTTCAAAGTTTTTTTACAGATATTCCGAGTTTCATTTTTTTGTCACGCTTAAGTTAAGTTTTATTAAATCCAGCCGAATATGTATGTAAAAATATGAAATGAAATGACATGGACTTTTCTTAAACTAGTCTGAAAATGTAATGGGTTTTCAATGAATTCTCAGTTGCAGTGAGGATGTTAAGTCTCCTCGACATGTCCCTTAAGTCTAGCAAAGTCGACTCGAGATGTAGAGTGTTTGATGAAATGCCAGCGAGAAATGTAGTACCATGGACTGCAGTAACTATAACAGCGACACGAACTCCTTTCCAAACTTCATGATTCAAGAAACGGAACATACAAAAATTCCCTATCAACCCGAGTAGGGCCTAGTGAGTTTCTAAAACTTCCTTCATATTACATTGTAATCAACAGTTGAGATTTGAGAAGAATCTGAACCAAATAAGACCAGCTATCTGAGAAAATCAAAGTGTGCCATGAAATCATGAAATTTCAATAACAATCATTATACCTTCCCTAAAAAAAATCTAAGTCCTGATTCTTAAATTGATTCCATTATGCAAGTTTTCAATTCATGCTCATAGGACTTGACATGAATATATAAAAACAGTGAAGAAACACAATAAACTGATCCAGCAATGTAATTGCTCGCTCATAATTCAAGAAACTCACCATTCAAAACTGAGGCACAATGTAAGATACATAAATCATAACAGATCAGTTCCTATAAACCCATCTAAGCATCAAATTACTCACAAGGGTTAGAAGCCGAGCTGAGCTCCATCGAAGACCAATTCTTCGATCTCCCAATTTCCAGCTCCACATTGCTCAACTTCCCAATGCTACTCCTTTTCTAGATTCTTCTCTTCTTCAAAACTTTCTTCTTCCCAGCTTCCTCAATCTTCTCCGAACCCTCAATCTTTGATTTCGCGTCAGAATCAGATTGGTACACCGGAAGCGCCAAGCTCTCGAGCAACTTAACATGAAAAGACCTCACATTGCTCCATTTTCTCGGCACAACCTCGGCCACACCAGCAATGGCAGCCATTACATTCTCCACAATCTCCTCTCTCTCCATCGAGGTTCTCGCGACCCTCACAACACTACAAGTCCCTGTTTTTAAATACAAAATCGCCGATCCAAGGGCACTCTCAATCTCCTCCTTCCAATTCCCATTCTTCAGGTCGACCTGAATCGGAACCTTCTTCTTCGCGAAGACCTTCCCCAAAAATTTGGGGATCAGAGGAACAATCCTCTTATCGGCCAAGAACAGGTCGAACGAATCGTGCAGCTTCCTCTTGGCCTCGAATGATTTGAAATTGGACTTCAATTCAGCAACCTTGAGGACATTCGAGATTGGAATGTTCTCGGATTTGATCTTCTTCTCCGCGAGGTCCTTGTTGAGGCCCGACCTGGCCCCGTCGGCGATGATCAGGCAGGTCTCGCTCGAATCGGCGGCGTGGAGGCCGTGCGGGAGGCGGATCTGGAACGGATCGGCGCGGTTCTTCGGAGGAGCCTTCTTCAAGGTGATGACGAGGTAGACGAACTCGTCTTCGTCTTCGAGGAGCTTCGGATTCGGATTCTCCGTCTGCGACTGGTCCTTGCGCCATTTCAGTAGAGCCTTCACGGCGCGATCTACTCGATCGGAGCTCGGACGAGGAGGCTTCGTGTTGCTCGGCGACGCCATGGAAGCTACAGTTTCGAGCTCCGTAGGGTTTTTAGGGTTTTAGCAGAACAAGGAAGGTTTGGTTGTTGATTAACGACTTGAAAGAGACTAAGCGACGTCGTATAGTTGGGCTTGCGTTGCGAGAGTTAATCTCTGGGCCCATATGGGCTTTAAAGTACAGTTCTAGATTGGATTGGCTTAGGCCCATCTAGATATGTTAACCACAATTTTTTTGGGAAATTCTAGACAATCTTATGATTAATGAATTAATTAGTGTTGTCTTAAGAGGAAGACGTTCCCAAGGTAACACCCCATCGGTTAAACATCACGATATTTGTGGTGAGGTCGATAATGTAAAGGTTTAAGTTCCCAAGGGTTTCATCATTTTGGAAGGATGGAAAGGGTTTGTTGATAATGTAAGTTTAAATTTTAACGTAGATGAAGAGGTCTTGAGCAAGTAAAACGTCATACCAGGAATGGTAATAAAGCAGATTGACCTATATCAAATCGCGTGTACTCAGATACTACATCAACTATGCACATACCACAAAAGTTTGTGGTATTATATACAACGAATTTCCTGCGATTCATGAGAGGAAAAGGCTAAAATCAACAAGAACATCACCAGAAACATGTGCAAGGAGCTGCGTACAAAATAATATACCATTGCCCTGGCAAGAAGATGAACAAAACAGACCATACAACATTAAGAGGTTCTATTAATATTACATCCGTCTTGATACGAAAATCCAAGCAAACAACACATTTCAACAATGATAAATATTTAATAGCATAACAAACAGAAAACAAAAATTAATTTGCTCGTGACGACGGATGTTTCAGGACAATGTGTTGTTATTCCATATTGAAGGGCTAAAAGTCCCAGAAAATAGCAATGCTACAATGACAACCATGTCTAATATAGCTCCATTTAGCCGAGTCATAACAAAATCTTCAGACACAGACACCAAGTATTAAGAACAGATCACAACTACTATAGTGCATATCAAAAATAGAGCAAGCCAATATTTCTGGGCTTTAGAAGCATAATAGCTAATCGATAGTTCTCCAACGAAAAAACTGAAATAATTTTGTAATTGATAATTCCTAACCTTTAGTATTTGATTCATGATTGGAAGTTGGAACTCTCTTTACCTTTCTCCTCGCTGTCATGTGATCACTTCTGCCTGCAATAGTGAACCAGGGCCACAGCAGCTACAGCAACAACAACAACTCCCGTTGATCCCGCAGCCACCATCGGCCATTGAACCTCGGACCCCACCTTCTCATTGGCACTGATCTCCCGTTCAGAGATTCCATTGAGTCCAGATTCGATGGCTTTCTCCTTCAATGTGCTGATTGTATTTTCCGCCTCCCCTGCTAGGTTCTGCATGTGAGCCATCTTCAATTCCAAAGCTTTCACAGCCTCATCGGCTACTCGTAACGCTTCTTCTGCCTTTTCCTTTTCCTTGATACACTTTTGTAACTCAGCGCCGTTCTTTGCAATCACAAACTCCAGATCTTCAACCTTCTTCCTCTGGCCGACAAGTTCTGCCTCTTTCTCATCAACTTTCTCTCTCATTTCCTCCTTGACCCTTATTTTCTCACTCTTCAGCTCGCTCTCTCTCACTTCCAGCACTCCGATTTTCCTCTCCAGCTCCCGGACGTTCTTCTCGCTGCTAGCCTTGGCTTTCTTCAACTCCTCGACTTCTTTCTCCAAGTACTGAATCCTTTCCTCCTTCTCCTCCAGAGTTTTCTGCAGCGCTGCGAGCTCAGCGTTCGCTTCTTCGCCTTCGGTTATTGCCGAGACCAGATCGTGCTGGAGCCGCGAGACCTCTGTCTCGAGTTCTGCTGCCCTTGCTGCGATAGCGCGCATGACGTTCTTCCCCTCTTCCTCCACTTCAATCTCTATCTTCACCTCTTCCAGCTTATCTTTCAATCCCGCATTGTCCTTCTTCAGGCTGTCAATCTCGGCTGCCATTTTCTCGACTCTCCCCTTGATTTCTTCATTCTCATGCAATATCTGGCGTTTCTCCTTCTCTAAAGCATCGACCTTCCGGGTCAGTTCGGATTCTTGGTTTTCGCTGTCAAAAAAGTCCTCCCTCTCTTCCACCTCGTCATTGACTTTCTCCACTGGCACGCCATTGTTGATGCTCCCATCAGCCATGACTAATCCTACACCAAAATTATCCAAGGGAATAATGCATAAGTAATTACAAATAATCACATACAGTTGGAGAATCTAAATATATGAAAAATAACTACTAAAACAAACAGGAACTTTGATTGGATGCCAAGAAACTGTAGGAAAACTTCTCTGAAAAAATTAAGAATCTTAATATCACAGACCATTACTCTTATCAAAATTGAAGAAACAGAAAGGCATACATAAGAATTCAGGATACTAAAACTGCAGAATCACTAATCCTAACTTCCTGTTTGGTAATAGAGAAAATGACAGAAAACAAAACACACAGATGGAAATAGTAAACAAGTATAAACAACCCAACAAGAAATTTGGTTTGATGCTAAGAAACTGTACGAAAACTACTCAGAAAAAAAACTAAGATTCTTAATCTCACAAACCGTTACTCTTCCAAAATTGAAGAAACAAAGCATACATAAGAATTCAAGATACTAAAAGTGCAGTATCACTAACCCTAACTATCTGTTTGGTAACAGAGAAAATGAAAGAAAATAAAACACACTGATCAAAACAGTAAACAACTCTCAGCAACACAACAGACAATCTATTAAGTCACAAATCAGATAATATAAAGAAACCTACCAGACTAAAAGTGCAGTACCACTAATCCTGACTTTCTGTTTGGCAACAGAGAAAATGAAAGAAGACACAACACACAGATCGAAACAGTAAACAACTATCACCAACACAGCACACAATCAATTAAGTTACTAATCAAACAAGATGAAGAAACCTACAGAACTGAATTCAATTGACTTGATTTCATTCTCGATTAGACCAGGAAATTCTGAGAAACAAACAATTACTCTATAAAAAAAATTTAAGAGAAAAAAGCATACATAAAAATTCATGATGCTAAAAGTGTAGCATCACTAATCCTAACTTTCTGTTTGGTAACAGAGAAAATGAAAGAAAACAAAACACACGGATCGAAACAGAAAACAACTCTCAGCATTCAGCAACACAACAGACAATCAATTAAGTTACTAGTCGAATAATATAAAGAAACCTACCAGACTAAAAGTGCAGCATCACTAATCCTAACTTCCTGTTTGGCAACAAAGAAAATGAAAGAAAATTTAACACGCGGATCGAAACAGTAAACAAACTATCACCAACACAGCACACAATCAATTAAGCTACTAATCAAAGAAGAAAAAAGAAACCTGCAGAACTGAACTCAATTGACTCGAAATTCTTCCCGATTTGACTAGAGAATTCTCAGAAACAAGCAACACATATGTACACTGTTTTCTTAAGAATTCAGAATACTAACAGTACAGCACCACTACCCCTAACTTCCTGTTTGGTAACAAAGAAAATGAAAGAAAACGAAACACACTGATCAAAACAGTAAACAACTCTCAGCATTCAGCAACACAACAGAAAATCAATTAAGTTACTAATCAGAAAATATAAACAAACCTACAGAACTGAACTCAATTGACTTGAAATTCTTCTCGATTTGACTAGAAAATTCCACGAAACAAACAACACATATATAAAACTTTCTCGGAGAATTTTCAATTTTCCCGAGAAAATTCCATCAATTGACGAGAAAGTGACAAGAAAATAAGAGGATCAGTACCTTGAGATCGAGGACTGAGTCGCGCTCTGCTTGACGATTCGGTTAGGGTTTCACTGAGAGACTAAGAGGAAATGAAAGTTTCTTTTTCGCTGCTTTTTTGGGGAAGAATGTGTGCTCGAAACCCGAATATAGTGCCTGTGGTCGATCCAACGGTCTGTAATTGTCCGAGCATCGGGGTTTTTAGAAGCAGTTGGACCTACGATTTGATCTCCGCCGTTGATTGAAAATTCCCACCATCGTTCTCTTTTTCCTGTGATATTCGATTGGTGGTGGAGAGCCCATTGGTGGTTCAGAGAATGTTGGGCCAAAGCCCAATACTCAAATCCAAAATAATATGCTCTAGGCCCACTTTTTTAAATTGAAAATAAAATGATATTTTTAAATTTTAGTCACTAGGAGGGTCTATAGTTCGGTTTTGAATAGAACAGGTTTAAAATCAAATCGAGCTGGTCGGTTTCTAAAAAAAATCAAAACATGAACGAAAGTAATGGAAAGCGATTCGGTTCGATTATGAACTTGTCGACTTTTGAGCTCGGTTCAGTCGGTTTTATTTGAATTGTTTTCTTTTTTGGGTATCTACTTTTTGGCCACTTTACTATTTTTAGTTTACCCAATGTTCTAAGTCCAATTAACATTAATAAATAACTTATAATGAGTTTTGTGTCCAAACAAACTAATTTTGGTATGATTTTTCTCTTTATTCAACTTTTATAAATCGAAATCGAACTGGTTTTTAGCCAGTTTAAAATACACGTCAACCGCTTTTGTATTGTCCAGTTCCATTTTTACGGGCCGATTACTTTTATATTGTCTCCACATAAACAAGAAATCGATCGATTTGAACATATGACTCAGTATTTATTAATTGGGCTTCAAAATATTTGGCCAACAAAAATTAAGTCAACACCATCCCAAAAATATGAAAATTTCATGAAAATCGGTTTAAAAAAGAAGCGAACCAAAAATTAGTAAGTCATATAATAAGTTAAAACAGTCTCCAAACCAGAACTGACAAATTCAAAACCAATTCGACTCAAAATTGAACCGTAAACAACCCCACCTCGATGTTTACCCTTCAGAAACTAAACATCTCACACAAATCGACAGATACCTCGTGTAATAAACATGATATCACTAATTTCAACCCTTGCACTACTTAACTTCACCACCAATCAACCAAAATCACCCATATTCATATTCTTTCTTTCCCATCTTTTTCAGGAAAAAAAACATTAAAAAGATTGAAAACTAATCAAGCACAACAATAAATAATAAAAGCCAAAAAAAACAAAAACAAGAAAAAAAATTGAATTTGAAAATCCAAGAACATGAAGATCAGCCTCCAAGCTTCACCATCTCCTCCTTTCGAAGGCCTTCGAAGAAGCTCGTGAGAGCTCTCAGAGCCACGACACGTGTCTCCAACGCCACTATGTAACCTGCGGTCTCTTCGAAGAGCTCGTCGGCTCCGAGAGCCTCGCCCCCGGGCACGATCCTCTGCAATGCCGCCATTCTCTCTTCCGCTGCACCCTCCTCTTGTTCTTGTTCTTGTTCTTGTTCATGTTCTTGTTCTGGTTCTTGTTCTTGTTTTGTGATGAAACGGCGTCGTTTCGTGGGAGGACAGGCCTGTGGATTTTTGTGGGTTTTTTGTGAAGTGGGTTTGGGTTTTTGAGAGACCTCCATGGAGAGAGAGAGAGAGAGAGAGAGAGGAGGTTTATAGAGGAGGGAGGGTCTGTTATAAATTATTGTTGTGCTATAGAAATGTCAATGCCAACGAAGCTGGGGCCTCCTGAGGAAAATTCTAATGGAATTACTTTTATTGTTTATTTTAATTTTTAATAGAAAGGTAAAATTGTGTCGGTCAAATTCACGTCGAAAATATGTGAATTAAAGAGTCGGTCTGAATGTTCGTTGAGTGTTCGTAGTGCTCAACTAGGCAAGTTCAGCGATCACGTCGTCACTCCGATGATCAAATCGGAGTATCTAGTCCACCACGTATGGTTTAGGATTGAGGATTGCGAGAATTTCGTGGAAGAGGAATCTGACATCTCTGATCTGAAGAGGTGGATGAAGAGAGTATTGTATATGTTTCGAACTGTCGTGTTTTCTTTCGTGCAGAGAAACAAAATATGTTGAACGCAACGGGAATCTGATATCTCTGATCTGACGGGATAGATGACGGATATCACTAAATCTGTCATGTTGTATTTGTGATATTGTGTCTCTTTATAGAGATGACAATGGGACAAGTTTTGTGATTTTGTATATGTTCTATCGAATTGTAGATACTTAGTTTTTATTAATATGAAAATAACATGATGGGTCCAGTAATTTTCGTCCCGATCTAATCACGGATACTTGGTCCCTGTCTATTTTTGACAGGTGACGAAAATCCTTAAACTTGACAAACATTTGATTTCTCCAATCAAACAAGATATAAATCACTAAATCCACAATGAACCCGCTCGTTTTGTTATCGTTCTCATAGAGAAGTAGAGAGGATACGATATCCTCGACGTAGGAGTATGGATCACTACATCTGTTACAGTTTCATCCTGATATGAAATATTGTGACTACTTTATAGGGATGAAAACCAACAGATACTACAATCATATGATTCATATTTTCATTACACCAGATTGAAGGTATTGAATATTCGTTGACTTCAAAATATTTTTTTCATTATACTCTTTATTGAAATGTATAGGTTCAATGATCTCTGTCCCAATCTTATCATGAATACTTGGTCACTCATCTACTTCAACACTAAAAATGACAAAAGTCCCTAAACTCGACAAGCACTTGATTTCTTCAATCGCAACTAAATAGAGATCACTGAGTAACATACCCCGTACTTGACGATGGACATGGTATCCCCGATACATGAAAAAAGATCGCCACATCTGTTGTATTGTCGTCTCGACATGTGCCTATTATACAAGGATGGCAACAATATATTTAGTGCTTTTAAAATTTATGACCTGTCTAATTAATCTTTCATTAATACTTGATTAATTTTTCAATACTATTTATTTTTCAACTAATCACTGGTTAACACTTATAAAATCATCTTTATCTGATTAGTGTTTAACATTTTTAGACCACTGATCACAACATGTTTAACATTTTTAGAACACTGATCAGAGCATGTTGAAAATATCACTCTTCAACATTAGTATTTTCCTTATTCTTCTTTTCCATTTACTCTTTATCATGAGTGGTCCTTTGGGTTTGGTTTTGGGTCTATGACACACCCATTAGTGCACACATGTGCCTTCCCACATGCACCACTGAAGGACACATGCATGACATGACACAGTTTGTAACTCCCTTAACTCCACTTTGGGAACCACCACCAGCAATGGGTCCAAAAAAACTTGACCCCCACACAACTCAACTAGCCCACAAATTAGGGCTCTTAAAATTTTGGGAGAGTCTTGAGATTGGGTTGGCTCATGAAATGTGGACCCACAAGGAATGAGGAGGGCACATGTGATCACATGATTTTCTTGAACACAACAACACCCATGTGCTCTCTCTCTCTCCTCTCTATCTTTCACCATCCCCATCAGCTTTGGCATGACTGCCACGTGTCACACCCTCTGTGGGGCCCACCTAAGGGGAGGAGGAGGAGGTGGTGGTGGTGTTTCCAAGGAGGAAACCAGCTGGTGGGTGGTTTCATTGGGATTGATTGTGGGTGCTGATTTGGGTGCTTGTGTTTGTTGGGTGTTTTGGGGACTCTATTTACTTGTGAATCACTCCTCTTTTGGCTCTTTGTGACCCAATCAGTAACATTTAGTTGTTGCTTTTGTGAGTTGTTTAACCAATGAAACTGCTCATGTTTTGTTTTGGTGGAAACACTCTTTAATTCTGACTGATTTATAGGTGTGGTGTCTGACCCACCTGATTTTGAGGTACCTGTGTTTGCAGATTAACATTAACGCCTTTAGAATCAATGTAACTTAGTCGAATTTAACGTCTCTAGAACAAAAGCTGAGTATATGAATCAAGATTAGACTGAATGACAATTGTATTTGTAGTCGTAATCAAGTACGATACAAGTAGAGTAAATGTAGAATATGAATTGAATATAAAGAGAGATTAAAATATCTTTATATTCAACTCCTTTACTTTACTTCTATCACGCTCTGAATATGACTTCAATTGTCGTTCAATCTTTGTTCTGGAGACTGTTAAATTCAAACAAAACATTGATTTTTTTATACATGTTTTCTTCTAATATAATAAGGTTAAAAACATAAAATCAAACAAAATATTTTTTATGAGAACGCCTCTGACTTACGAAAAATTAAATGTATAGATGACAACAAAACGAATTTTTAACAAATTTAGAGGTATCGATCTAAGCACCAGTTCATATTAAAGATACCAAATTCCCTTAAGTCTTCATAGGATGACTGATGTTACTGATCATGTCCCTTATCTCATAGGATTTGAAACATCAGAAAGAAATGTCTAAGAAATTGTCAAATCCTAGTGATTGTGATTGTGTTTTTGGATTGGAGGAGCCATGACATGAATTTGACAAAACCCATAAAGAAATGTTCCAAGAAATTGTCAAATCATGTCCGTGGATGGTCCAAACAAGCATTATGAAAACATTAAGACACAACAATAGAGTGGTTTGAGCCACATTCAGACAATTCAATCATTCTACCTCGTACATGCTAGTGAAACCAAAACCTAGTAACAAGAATCAAGAATCATGGGTTTCACATAGAAAATCAAGTCATTCAACACCAACACCAACCTCAGTCTCTTTACACAAACTAGCCGGAGTAAACTCCGGCGAGCGAGTTTTTCTTTTTCCATTTTTCCACGCCTAATACATCCCCGTCAAGCCGAATTGAACGGTACCAACCTTTCGGTGAGCGGTTGCATTCGTGGATGTGGCGATCCGGCCCTCGCCGTGCTCCATCTTCGTCACTCCTGCTCGAGTCATGAAAAAAGGGTTATCGTCAATGTTGATGGCTATATCAGGTGCTACTTTGGCGGACGGCACGCCACATTGAGCCTCCCCGAGAGATCTCTCCAGCCTTCCCGAGCTAGTCCTCCGATAGGAATATGCAGGAGGCGCGACCTGGGGAGGGAGGACGGGACTCCTCATGAACGGTCTTTGTTCATACCCGTCTTTGATCATATTGGCGTTATCATATGGCCCTATAACCCTCCCGGGTTTTGCTGATAACAAGAAAACCCAAACCATGAATCATGTTTATATGTAAAACCCTAAAAATCCAAACTATGAAACATGTTTATACGTAAAAACCATAACTATGGAACATGTTTATATGTAAAACCCTAAAAAACCCAACTATGGAACGGGTTTACACGTAAAACCCCAACTATGTAACGGGTTTACACGTAAACCCCCAACTATGGAACGGGTTTATGATTAAAACCCTGCTAGTAGTATATGAGAGACGGAGTGTAAGAGTACCAGTTGGGATTCTCTGCGGTTCCTGTCGGGATAGATTCAGGGAGACTTCAGCATTGTTAGAATGGACAATCGTAGATCTGCAAAAAAACACATACAACAGCCATCGCAAAATTCATAAGCATTCACAAGCGTCAAGCAATGAAAAAGTACTGCAAACGCGCGATTGGGCATATAAGTCGTATATGTTCGGGAGTTTAACACAACATAACCAATGAATCGGGCATCAACACATTACCTAGGAAGGGAAGCGTGTTTTCTTTCAAGAGGAATCACAGGCCCACTCTTCCCGCCATTCTCCTCAAGATGGGCAAACTGCTTCCTGAACTGGTCAACGGCACTGCCCACAACATTCACACCAAAATCAGAAAACAGCGGAGCATTAAGAACAAAAAAAAAGTCAATCGTCATATGTATTACCTCGGGTAGAGGAAATTGGTCCTCTCAGTTCCGTTCAAATAGTCTTTGAGAAGCTGAGGATGATACTCCAATATCTCCCGGAAGATCAACTCCCGAATGTCCTCTTTCGTGACCCTTCGCCTCTCGAACTCGAACTCCATCTTCGTAATAGGCTGGCAAGATGGTTCCCTCTCAACCTTCGAGAGGCCCTTAAAGTAAGGATCGGCCAACGCCTAATGTACCATCAAGCAAAAACATATCAAGAAACCGCATGAACGATTGTAGAGCAATTTAAACAATCTCGGTTTACAAAAACAAGGGAAAATTGAAAAAATTGACTGTGAACTTGCCATTTTTTTTCTTTGCAAAATGTGTATATTTGTCAAAATGCCCTTAAAATTAAGTTTTTTCAAAATAAAAAAAAATGTTTTTCAACTTGAGCTCGCTGGTTTTTCTGTTCACTTCGAACTCATCTAGATCTAAAGTCTCACGAAAGGACGTCAATGGTGTGCGAGATAATAAAAAACCGACGAACTCGAGTTGGAAAAAAAAATTAATAAAAAAATATTTCAAGGGCAGTTTTGTCATTTTTGGACAAATGTACACAATTTGCAAAAAAAATGGTAAGTTCACAGCCACTTTTTGTAAAATTGGAAAAGTTCATGGCAACTTTTTGCAACTTATCCTAAAAACAAATGTACCTCCTCAGCGGTTGGTCGATCTTTTGGATCAAAAGCGAGTAATCTTTCCAGTAACCGAAGAGCCAGAGGATCTGCGTTCGGAAACTTCTGAGCAAGAGAAATCGGCTGCTTCTTTCTCATGCTAGTCAAGTATCTCCTCGCCTTTTCATTTCGAACCTATACTCACATTACACGTGAGATTAAGAAAAACATGTATGAATGGCAAAGAAAGGGTCAATCGCCGCATACCCGAGAGATTGTATCTAACGAAGGTGTCCCTAGCAGATCGGTCATCAGATCCAGCTGATGTACAACATTTTTCCCGGGAAAGAGCGGTTTTCCCATTAATACCTCGGCGAAAATGCAGCCTATGCTCCATATATCAATTGCCGGAGTATACTGCAACAAAATATTGTAGTGCAAATTACAATACATTAGAAGCGAAGAAAAAGTGTTCGGATGATAATTGTTAGAATAGTCAATTAATATTAGGGTTTCCTATTAGTATTATGTTTCTTTATTTAGTTTATTTCTTATTGTTCCCTGTATAAAGGAACCTCCTACTGTAATTCATAATAAAGTTATTCATCAATAATATATTTTAGAAATTCGACAATAATGAACTATAACCATATCAAAGAATTTGACTGAGTCAGTAAAATAGGATCTACATTACTCTCATCGTCCCAAAATGAGTTTTCTACTTCACATCCAACTCGGGGAAGTCAAACCAAACTTCACCAGTCAGTATTTTTACAAAAATTAAAACATGACACTAATTTTGGGATAGAGGTAGTAAATACCACTAAGTATTGAGATGTGACCAAAAATAGCATACCTTTGAGTAAAAGGAACCACACAACTCGGGCGCTCTATACCATCTAGTAGCAACATAGTCCTGTCGTTGTACCATAACACCGTAAAAGAGAAAATAACTTGTTAGATGGACAAAAATATCTATAAATATTAAATAGTAGTAAACAAGTTGAGTAATGCATATAACTTTGTTGTCTCATAAAAGCATACCGTCCAAAATATAGTTGTAGGCGTGTCATTGAATGCGACTCTAGCCAACCCAAAATCACAGATTTTGAGTTTGCAATTTGCATTAGCTAATATGTTCTTCGGTTTCAAATCTCGGTGGTAGACATTTGCTGTAGAGAAGTGGTCAACCATCAGATAGGTCTACATGTAAGTTCAAAGTCCCACATCGGAAGATTATTAAGTATAAGAAGGGTTTATATACACATTTGACACTAAACCTAAAAGGATGGTTGTTTGGGTCAAATGTGGGCTCTAATGTATGTGAGCCTTCCTTGGGTTCTCCTAGGTAAGGGCAGGATCTCCCAAACTAAATGTTCTAAAAAGCATTTCCCAAACTTAAAAGTAAGTACTATAATATATGGAATACATGCACGAACATGATTAGGTGTGTGCTACTAAAAATGACTACCTGTATGAATATACTTCAACGCACGAAGTAACTGATAAAGGAAAAATTGGTAATGCTCCCGAGTCAAGTCATCGTTAGCTTTTATGACTTGGTGAAGATCGGACTCCATGCACTCAAACACGACGTAAATATCTTTGAACTCCCTCCTCGAAGGGGGAAGCATAATGTGTTTAATTTCCACAATGTCAGGATGTCGGAGAAGCCTGAGCAGCTTTATCTCGCGGAGAATGCGCGCGGCATCAGATAAATGTTCAAAAATATCGTGTATTTTCTTTATCGCCACCTTTTCACCAGTATGAGTGTCGATAGCCGAGCAAACAACACCGTAGCTCCCTTTCCCTATAACTTCCTGAATTTTATACCTGTTGGCATCGCCATATTCCGAGAAGAAATCCATCTCGACCGAATTCTGGAACAAATACGGAAACCAAAGTAAGATCGTATAATACATTATAATAGATGCTTATACAGAACACTAGGAATAGCGCAAACTGTCCGGCATGAAATAAACTCAATTTTTCACATTTCCATGAATAATCAAATCATCCTTCGAAAAAAACATTAGATGCAATGTACCCTCTCATACATGAAACAACAATAGCAAGAAACAAATGAAATTCAAAAATAAACAAACCGATCACAATGACAAAAAAATTGCATCTGAAACAATTAATATGAAATTTACGATTATGCTTCTCATTCATAAACCATAGATTTGTCATCTTAATTTATATGATCAATTTAAAGGTCAACAATAAACTCCAAAAATTTAATTCATAAATTATAAATCATTAACATGATACAAGACAAAGAATGGTTCCAATGCATTAGTCAAAGGAGACATGTTAGTAAAAAAACAAAAAAGAAGTCTAAGAAGTTCAATAAATACCCCAAAATCCATACATACCATTATTCCCTCATGCTAAACACCAGAATTCAGATTCATGACACAAAATAACAGATAAGAGACTTATGAATCAATAGCAAATCCACTAGGAACTCAGAACTTTAGAACCACTTCAGATGGAGAATATATGAAAACATCATCAAAATTCAAAATAATCACAAGCATTGAATTTAGAGGCTAAAATTACATATTAACTGATCAAGAATGATAAAAAAAACACTTATTCAAAGAAACTCCCATTAAATTATTCAGTTATTTTACTACCACAGAAACTTAAGGACCCTTGAAAACTTGAACAGACCCACCAACAAAGAAACACATCACATTTCAGCTAACATGGCCCTAAAAGTACCCACCAAACTTCCTAACATGTCTAAGCTCAATTTTGCTGAAAAGAACAAAACTTTCTCAAACAAAGACACAAACACATGACCTCACTAGCAATTACAGCCAAAATGGTGTCCAAAAAAGTTCGCGAAAGTCGGAACCCAATACCTTCTTCCTCTGATCTTGCTGCATTTTCTTTTCCTCTTCTTAAAACCCAGAACAGCTCAAAACCCCAATCCAAGTTTAGACCCAACAAGCACACCTGGAAATTTTCCAGGGAACCAAGCACCCCAAAAAACCCAAATTCGAGGGAAAATCAAATGTAGCTCAAAAACCCACTTCAAGTCTAGATCAAACAAGCACGCCTGAGAATTTTCCCGGGAACCAAACACCCCCCCCAAAAAAACACCCAAATTCAATTTCTCAATCAAATCAGCCACATTTGCCCCATCTACCTCTGCTCCTAATAACAAACCCACACTCTCTCCTCGAATCCTTCGCGGCGCAGAGAACCAAATCCAAATCCCTCATACACGACTCCTCCGCCGCCGAAAACCGCCTCTCTAGCTCTCCGACCACCGCAGAATCGCCGGAACCACCGCCACCAACAGCAACTACCACCATAAAAGCCCCAAATCTCGCATGTTCCTGCACAGATCCGAATACCCAATTCAATCCTGGGCTCGAGCAAGCTCCGAGTGTGATTGGCGCGAGAAAGGAGCAAGATCTGGACACCGACAGCGTCACGGAGAGGGAGAGAGAACAGCGAAGCTTTCTGTGGCTTGAATCTAGGGAAATAAAAATAGCTCCTTTTTTTTCAGTTTTATACAAATACCAATTTTCTTTTGTATCGGAAGTGGCGGATTGTGTAAATTTTGAAGACTTGTGGGGTTGTTTTGTTATATTGTTGGAGTTAGGTGGTGGATTATTGACACGTCATCGTGGCACGTGGCGGGATAGGAGAGGGAAGTTGGCTTGACCATATGTATTCGTGACTTGTTATGGGTTAATTCAAATAGTTGGTGGGCCACTTTAAACCGGAACCGGTCTCGAATCGAAAATTAAAGCAAATTTAAAATTGAAAAAAATCATAATTGAACCAGTTCATTATTTAGCTCTGAATTTAAATTTGTGAGAACTATTCAATTTAATTCGGTTATGTTTTTTAAATTTTAAACTCTCGATTAATTAATAATAATTGAACCAGTTCGTTTTGATATACGTACACCACTCATCTATCAAAGTATATATTTTTATCAGTAAGAAAGAGTATTACGAAAACTGGAACAAGTGCAAAGAGCCCATAAATACAAAAGGTCGTAAAATCGCTTGCGGGTTTGTGCATCAAAAAGGAAAGGTATGCCATCTCCCAATAATTCAAGCCTTGACTCTCGTATACACGCATCAAGTTGTGAGAACGTAACTGCATGAACTGAAGTACTTTCCTGTCATCATGAGAAAAACTCGTGAACTGTCCTCGTGGGAGTGAATGGAATTTTGCACCAGTCGTGAATATTTCGTCACAGCCTCCTCCCTCCACAGTGTCCATAGAATACAGCTCCACTATGCGAAAGGAACCAACACCTCTCTCGCTACTAGAACGGCCTTCGTCGGGATCCCCTCTTGTAGACAAGCCAACTGAAGCTCTAGTAATTTGGGGGATTTGCATACTCCACAAACGGTTCGCCCGGTCCACCAAGTCATCTCCTCCCTCGTCCGTGAGCATCTCGAAGCCTTTTCTAGCCAAAAAAACTCGTTTTTCGTGTACCTATAAAATGAAATCATGACCGTCCTCTGTTGGCATGGCAGTGTCCAGCACTGTCAATAACTTTCCGAACTTCTCAGCCGCTATCGACAGTAACACCTTTCTATAAGGTACAAACTAGCCCATCCAATCCCACAGCTCTCATGCGTCCTATATTGTGTGACCCGAAGAACTTACTCAACAGAAGAGCCTTTAAAATCTCGTCATGAAACAGAAATTTATATATAGTTTTAATAATTGATGAATCAGAAGGTCAAGTCGGGTCGGATCGAGTTCAGCCTGGTTCCACGTCGACCCCCCACATATATTAGTTAAATTTACAAGTATGTACTCGTGTTTAGTAAAAAAGACAAAATCATAAATAGTATTTGAAATAAATTAAACTTTCATTGCACAATAATTATCAAATAGAGGTTAGTCAAACTGGTCGGTAAATAAAAGAGGCCTCACACCTTTTAATTACGACATTTTATCTCACATACAAATTATACGATTAATATGTTATTTATTTGTATAATGATGTATATTTTTAAATTAATTTATATATAGATAAGAATGTGAATATAATAATTTATTAATTTGTAGACGAGTTGCTTTCAAGTGAATTATTAGTGAAGTGAGAAGTTTCCACGTGAATCTCTCCAAAAGTGATCACTACATCTCATAAATTGACAACAAAATTAGACAAGTTGATAATTAATCACACAATTGGACAAAAATATCAAATAAAATATATTATTTACACAAATCAATTAATCTTAATTATTAACACGACAACTAAACGTGTCGTGGGGTCGTAACTAAACTCACTGATTAGTGATTAATTACACGAAAAACCAAGGAACGTTGAAAAATTGTATTTGTGTATTTGTCTCTATCATGCAAAAGGCAAAAAATCTAAGTACTTGTTTAATGATAAATTTTTACCCAGCATTTTTCATTAGAAAATTGTACCATATCATGTAAATTTAATTTAGTTAAATATATATAATTAAGATCGGGATTGGGAGTGCACAAATAAAATTTACCTGATATTAAAGTGAATATAGTCTAGATTTAGTATTCTTCTCTCTATATATATATATAAACTTTAATAAATATGCAAAAATTAAATTTTAATTTGAAATACGGATAAATATCATGTCTTGATATTTTATATGTGAAAAATATAACTAAAAGTATTCGTCTTACATCTGGGTCAACCTTGCGAGCCTCTTAGGTTCTTGTTCCGATCATCATCAATAAGTACGATGATGAACAGACTAATCATATTGATATTGACTATCACTTCACGTACGTAAAAAAACTTCAACAGTATTTAATTTGACACGTTTTACGATTAACATCGACGAAAGTCTATATCGTAAAACGTGTCAAATATAATTATCTGCTCTTGATTCAAAAATGGTAAAAGATTATGGTACATTTTCAGAAGAAAAATAAATAAATAAATCAGTGACGTGGCAAGACCACATGGTTACTAGTTACTATATTGGGAAGCTGAGTTCACCACGTGCTTGCACGGCTCCGTAAACTTGTGAAAGTGTCAAACCTAACCTGAAATTCCAATTTTACCCCCGCGCGCACCGTATTTTTATACGCCGAACAAAATATCCTATCATTTTTTCGGACAGGTCACACGGACACTCCACCGCACGTGACCGACCATGTGGTTTCAGCTCCACGTGTAGTGTTGTCTCTGTGTCTCGGGTGGGTCCCACCACCGTCGGTTGCACCACCTACTGTACAGAACCGACAATATCTGTTTTCCAACTCGACGCTTTTGTCCGAAAATGGAATCACTATATATTTGGCAGATAAATTATTTATTTATATTTTTAGAGTATTTGATATTATTAATACATTAAAATATTAACATAGCGATATGCATATTATTTTATGGGATTTCTCCGATCAGCTGATGTAGAGGTCGTAGATATAAAAGAGGCGCTAAGGTGGATGGGGAAGAAAGGATGGAGCAGGGTCACAATTGAACCTGATCGTCTAAAGTTACTCAACTCCATCAAGTAACCTTAATTCAAAGGAGCCGATTTGGGGTTATTGATGTCGATTGCATATCGTTATACGATTCGACGTCGTTCAATAATTCTCATGTCAAATGCTCGTGTACTTGTTAAACATGCTTTTTGTAATTTGACTGTGAGGGGAGACAGTTCAACCAAAACTCGATGATGTTAATAGTCAATTTAACATTACGTGGTAAAATTTTGATTTGTTCTAAAAGAAAAGAAGCATATTTGTTGATAATGATTTATTTAATTAATCAATATATAGTAAATTAGGCTATTTGAAATATAGAAGAAAAATAAATGATAGAATATAATGTCTATAACCATTTTAATAAATACAAAATTGACAAAGAAGAAGACTTTTGGAGGATATTAGGCGATCGTGGCTTCCTTTACCAACACTCCATTTAATATATTTATTTATTTATTCAATGTAGGTTTTTTTTCTAGCTTGTGTATAATATATGAAATTATATAATTTTAAATACTTTGCTACATGAATTAAGTCACATGGAAATAATGTGGGAATGAGCTACTTATTTAAAACTATAACTAAAATAAAATAAGTAATATTTATAAACGGAATTAGAGTTGACATAAATAAGGTATTAAGTTTGTTGGTGGGAGCATTGACTTGCAACCATATACTTGAAATGATAAAAATATTTAATTAATTTAATAATACAAATAATGATTATATAAATTTATAACTCAAGTTGGGTTAAAATGTCAAAATGGTACAAACTTTTATAGTTTATGTGATTTGATTTGATAAGGTCGTTGGAGGATTATAATTAATTTGTTATTATTATTGCATATTATTGAATTAGAGTTATTAATATAATTTTGTCGTGTACATGATCGAAGAGGTATGTTTTCTTTAGCTAACGTCATAATAGAGTTTTAAATCCTGAGTTCAAAATCTCACACAGAAAAATATTTAATATAATTAGATTTTAAATAGGTAATAGAATCTAAAATCCAATAAACTGGTCTTTTTGGTTAAATGTGAGCTTTAACATGCGCGTGTGAATTTTTTATGATGTGCTTCTAATGGGTAAGACCCGTATCTCACCTACAGTGATATCACAGTCTAGTTTGGTAGGCTCTCCCACTAAGATGGGCCGAGACTCCAATGACTAGTAAGATCAGGATCATGATCGTCTTCTCTCGTAATTAGGCCCATATAAGATGAAAAACACACTCGTGGGAGAGTAGATCGAGAATAAAATACGGACTTAAGAAGAGCCAGCATGATATGATGAGACCCGACGCAGAGGGAGATTGTTAGATCCACGCATGAGTTCAAATTCCCGCAACAAAAGAGCATTAAGTACACTGAGTGTTTATATATATATATATATATAAAGGAATATGGGCTTTTAGAAATTCTCATTACATGAAGCCCAATTAATCGATCACTAAATACTAATTTATGCTGGGCCAGAAGGCCCGCTTTTACTGATTCTTGCGTATTTGGGAATTAAAAGCCCATTTTGGACGGAAAGTGAGTAGAAAATGTGTACTTGTTTTCGATTAGAGGGCAAAAACACCTTAACTCGACCGGTACTCGATATTTCCGTCTCAATAGAAATGAATCTACCAAAAAATGCATATTTGTTATATGAAGTCTCTAAATTTGAAGACTCGATGTAGCCATCTCCAAACACTAAAACCAATATTTTATTCATTATTATTGATTTTCTTTTTGGCAAAAAAGAACATAACAAATCTGAAATCAACAAAAGAAAATGTTTTTGAGACAGGAAAATCTCAAATCGGATAAGTCAAACCGAAGGGACTACATCGGAGCGTTGGAGACTTCACCCAAACCAGAGGCTCTGGCCGCGGAGGTTGAATTTTAATTTTAATTTATTACGGGATTTTCAATCGGTTAAAAATTTTCATTCAATCATAGTTTTCAATACAAAAAATTATTAATTAATTAATATATTATTTATTATAATATTAATTAATTAATTATAATAACAAAATTAAATGAAATAAAATATGTAAAATAAATTTATCATTAAAATAATGAATAGAAGTATTCGATGTGACAAACAAATATATTTTTAGAGACTGAATTTGAGAGAAATAGATATGGAGACTTAATGATTTGGTAATAAGTATTTAATATTTGAAGATAGGGTTGGATATGGCTTAACTACCATCATTTTTTTATTTGAATTTTTTTCGTTCAATCATAGTTTTCAAATACAAAAAAATCAAAATTAATTAATATATTATTTATTATAATATTAACTAATTAATTATAAATAAAATATGTAAAATAAATTTATCATTAAAATAATGAATAGAAGTATTCGATGTGACAAACAAATATATTTTTAGAGACTGAGTTTGAGAGAAATAGATATGGAGACTTAATGATTTGGTAATAAGTATTTAATATTTGGAGATAGGGTTGGATATGGCTTAACTAACATCATTTTTTTATTTGAATTTTTTTCGTTCAATCATAGTTTTCAAATACAAAAAAATCAAAATTAATTAATATATTATTTATTATAATATTAACTAATTAATTATAAATAAAATAAAATATGTAAAATAAATTTATCATTAAAATAATGAATAGAAGTATTCGATGTGACAAACAAATATATTTTTAGAGACTGAGTTTGAGAGAAATAGATATGGAGACTTAATGATTTGGTAATAAGTATTTAATATTTGGAGATAGGGTTGGATATGGCTTAACTACCATCATTTTTTTATTTGAATTTTTTTCGTTCAATCATAGTTTTCAAATACAAAAAAATCAAAATTAATTAATATATTATTTATCATAATATTAACTAATTAATTATAAATAAAATATGAATAAAATAAAATATGTAAAATAAATTTATCATTAAAATAATGAATAGAAGTATTCGATGTGACAAACAAATATATTTTTAGAGACTGAGTTTGAGAGAAATAGATATGGAGACTTAATGATTTGGTAATAAGTATTTAATATTTGGAGATAGGGTTGGATATGGCTTAACTACCATCATTTTTTTATTTGAATTTTTTTCGTTCAATCATAGTTTTCAAATACAAAAAAATCAAAATTAATTAATATATTATTTATCATAATATTAACCAATTAATTATAAATAAAATATGAATAAAATAAAATATGTAAAATAAATTTATCATTAAAATAATGAATAGAAGTATTCGATGTGACAAACAAATATATTTTTAGAGACTGAGTTTGAGAGAAATAGATATGGAGACTTAATGATTTGGTAATAAGTATTTAATATTTGGAGATAGGGTTGGATATGGCTTAACTACCATCATTTTTTTATTTGAATTTTTTTCGTTCAATCATAGTTTTCAAATACAAAAAATCAAAATTAATTATTATATTATTTATTATAATATTAACTAATTAATTATAAAAATATTGAATAAAATAAAATATGTAAAATAAATTTATCATTAAAATAATGAAGAGTAATATTTGATGTGACAAACAGATATTTGTAGAGATTGGTTTGAAAGAAATAGATATGGAGACTTAATGATTGGGTAATAAGACAATCTCCAACCCAATATCCAAATATCCAATACTTATTACTAAATGATTAAGTCTTCATATCTATTTCTCTCCAACCTAATATCCAAAAATATATCAATTTGTCACATTAAATATATCAATTTGTCAAATTAATTTTGCAAAAAAAATCACTAATCACTAAATTAGAGTTAATTATTTATTTACTGTAGTAATTTATAAGATAGATTGGTTTATTATAAAAAGGATAAAAGAAAAACAATATCTAATTAATATTTGATATATACAATTTTATAATTTTGTTGAAAACAAATTTTATAGTTAATTACATGTATAAAAATATATTACTAATTGTTTAATTTATATTTTTTGAAGAAACTTGTTTAATACATTTAAATGAAAACAAATATATCACCATTTATACTCGTTTACATCCATTTATATAAATATATTACTGCCTATAAAAGTATATCCCTTTATATTCATTTTTCCCTTAAACAAATTTTTTGGAGATTGCTACAATGCAGTGGGTCTTCAAATTTGAAGACATACTGTAGCAAATGATATTTGGATACATGCGTTGGAGAAAAAGTCTCCAAATATATAAATTTTAGCATATTTGAAAACAAGGTTAAAGAAACTCTAAGTATTTAATATTTGAATATAGGGTTGGAGATGACTTAACTACTGTAACTATTTATATATATACATGTGTGTGTGTGTCAAATTCAAAATTGAGTACTTGCTATATATATATATATTCTTTTACAATTTATATAAAAAAGATAAGGTGACAAAGCCATTACTGAAAGAGACATATAAATCATTCTTCAATATTGTTGGACATCAATTCTACTGCCTAACAATCAACCTCAAAAATGCGTTAGTCTAGAATTTTTTTTTGAAGAAATTAGGTAAAGTTACTAATAAAAACTATCAATAATTAGTAAAAATGCAAATTAAAAAAAAATAATATTCATTATGATGAATAATTGAAGATGATCAAATTAACTAAAACTCTTATAAATTTTATAAAAGAAAAACATGAGATTGAATTTTGGACTTTTAAAACATGATTTATTGATAGTAGTGACGAACATGTATTGATTCATGTCCCGTCACGCAACACTTGCTCATGTCACCCGCAAATCACATAATTTTGATTTAGTTTTCTAATTATTGAGTCAAAGAGAATCCACACATTATAAAATTTCTAAAATAAGCATCAAATAAAGATTTTAAAAATGACATAAATCAAGATAAACAAGTAAAAAAATTTCAAAATTAAATAACAGAAAACAACTGCCTAAAACTAAAATACTTATCGACCTCAAAATTTGATTAAGTTTATGTCCCGTCGTGCAACATTTGCTCGTTTCACCTGCAAATCACATCGTTTTAGTTTCATTTTCTACTTAACGAGTGAAAGAGAGTTCACACATCATGAAAGACTTAAAATAAACACCAAAATAAAAATTTAAAAACCGATATACATCAAGCTCAACAAATAACATTTTTTTAAAATTGAGTAACAAACCGAATCTAAATTCACATTTCAATACAAAATTGTAAGTAGACAACTACAAAAACTCAAAATATTTATCGACCTCAAAATTTGATTCGGTTCATGTCCCGTGTCAACACTTGCACGGGAAACTTCAAAATCACGCAGCTTTAATTTCATTTTCTAATTAATAGTGAAAGAGAGTACACATAATATACAATACAATGTCACAAATGTAAATCACAAAAATCCGGAGGTCATTTTAGTAAATGACAAGTAAGGATCAAACACGTGGCTTGTTTTTAGTGGGTGGTTTAGATTTGGAAAAAGCTCCAGTCTCAGTAGGGACACGTGTTTGGCACGTGTGTGGTTGCTGATTATTTTGGGCCTTATTTTTGGGCCTTCCTTATCTGTGGATCACAATCTTGATTGATCAATCAATCAAATCACAACCTCCATATTAATGCCCAATAAATATAATATTATAAAATTATAAAATAAAATCTATGTGCATAAATGTGTATTATTATTATTGTCCCATCAATCATTGCTTTTTAAATAATAATAAAATAATAAAAATCTGATTAATTTCACAAAATTCAGTCACATTATCTAACATTTTTTGTTGATGTGAATCAGAGCTTAATGCCCAATAAATGTGTAATATTATTGTCCACACATAATCCAATTTTTAAAAAATTAAAATTCTGATTAAATTCCCAAAATCCAGTCACATTATTTACATTTTTGTTGATATATTTCAGAGTTTATTAAATAATTGTCATGCAAATGTCATGCATGATATATATTGCCAAAAACATCAATATCAAATCATTAAAAAGACTTCACCAAACAAGTATAGCCTTGCAAGATCTGCATGATCTTAACTGCCATCTCATGCAACATTTCCAGTTAATATTGATACTGTATGTATAGTGAATGGATAACCTAATCGAACTTACGGGTTATTATCGAAAGTATATATGCATAAAATAAGTCGACAAGATTTGACGTTTTATAATTTATAATAGAGAAAAAAAAGAATTTGATCATTTTTTGTATACAGAAACGATAAAGGCAGATGATACATCATTTTTTTCATAATCGCATAATTTCTTTACGATTATAATAATAATATGTTTATACTTTTTTGGGGGACGAACTAAATTAGGGTATGTGTAATGGGTAAGTTCATTTTACTTAAAATATATTTTTTATTGTGGTTTAAATGTTAGGAATGAACTATATCTTTAAAGTTATATTTTTTAAAAAAAATGTTTAAAATGGAAAGGATGAATTGTTCATAGATGACATGCAAGAGCTTTTTGAAAATGTCTTGGATTTTGTTGGAGACTTGTTGGTGGAGTGATTGTTCAAAGATCTCAACAACTCTCTTACACAAAACTTAAAAAGAGAACTCTTTTTTTTGGGTATATCAATATGAATCCATATTGGACCAAGTTAAGTGCCATTATTGGTTGATTATGTAGACCACATTGTCAATAACATTAAAAACCCCATTTTGTAGTTAATGAAGATTAATGGGCAAAGAGGTGGTTGTGGGTTTGGTGTTGAGATATAATTTTTCACACACCACCAAATAACCATGAAAATAATTAACATGGAAATACATATATTCATAAACACTCTTTTTTAGTTTTATTATCAGTATAATTCAAACTCTTTTCTAAGTGAAGATTTTAACACCATCTATATTGTGACATAAAATGTAATGTTAGTGTTCTAAAAAACATTATGAGCTGTAACCATATAAAATTATCATTTTGAAGAATTGATTGAAAAATAAATCGGATCGAATGATTAGTCAAAATTATAAAATTTAATAAAAAATTAAGAAAGAGATAATAAATTTTAGAACACTACATAGCATAATTACTACAAATTCAAAGGTTTGACTATTTGAACAAATAAATTTTGAGCCATTTTTCTTCAAATACCATTTATGCCCATACTTTTAACAGTCTCCAAGGTGGTTGATTATGAGGAGGCTAAGGGACAACAAGTGGTTGAATTAAAATCCTTAACCATGTGCACACATTCCCATAATCAAGGAATTGATCAAAATTTCCAAACAAAAACCCACAAATGTCCCAAACCCAAAAACCCAAAATCACAAAAAGATGGTCACCAACAAATCAACCTACCCTCTTTGCCACACAACTTAATCTCCACAAATCAAAGACCTTAATAACCCTAAAAATAAAATATAAAAAACAAAAAACAAACAAATGCCATGGTCAACTTAAGAGACCAGTATATATATCACTCTCTCTGTCTCTTCTCTTCCAAGATCACAACTTTTTTCCAAAAATGGAGTTCCAAATTGTGTTTCTCAAGCTTGCCCATTGGTTCCTTTACCAATTGCTAGCAAACTCATGTTACAAAGCAGCAATCAAAGTGAAAAATTATGGGTTCTTCCTCAAAAACCCATCTCAGAAGCAACAAACCCTCCAAGCCCCTCAATTCCAGAATGTGACCAAATGTGCCCTACAAAGCATAGGACCAGGCACAACTATGGTGTGTGACATTGTTGCTCTCCTGAGGTCCCAATCCCTCTTCCCCTACTTCATGCTTGTGGCCTTTGAAGGTGGGAGCATTTTAAGGGCCCTGATTTTGCTATGCTCATGGCCCTTCACATGCTTCTTGGACAGTGACCTGAAATTGAGGGTCATGGTCTTCATTTCCTTCTGTGGGATGAGGTTTAGGGACATTGAGACTGTTGGGAGGGCAGTTCTGCCCAAGTTTTACCTTGAGAACCTGCATCTTCATTGTTATGAGGCCTTGGCTAGGGCTGGGACTAGGGTTGTGTTCACAAGCCTTCCTAGGGTCATGGTTGAAGGGTTCTTGAGGGAGTATCTGAGTGTTGATGATGTTGTTGGGACTGAGCTCCACAGTTTTGGGGGCTTCTTTAGTGGTTTTGTTTCTGGGTCTGGTTTTGTGGTGAAGCACAGAGCAGTTAAGGACTATTTTGGTGACAAGAGGCCTGATGTTGGGCTTGGGAGCTCCAGCAGTCTCCATGATGACAGCCTCTTCATCTCCCAATGCAAGGTAATGGGTCTTTCCTAGTACTGGTCAAATTACCTTAAAAACTCAGAAAAGATGAATATGTTCTCAGCTCTTTGAAATCTTTACCTTAAGATGCAACTAAGGTTCAATTCATGAAAATCAGTGTTTGTTTTTCTCAATTGGGTCAGTCTGATATTGATCATATGAGACAACTAGTTTGATTCTAGGACATGTGTCCTAAAGATCAGAGTTTTTTTTTGTCAATCAATTGGGTCAATTTGTAAGAGGACAAGAAGAGACAGAGGTTCGATTCTATGACATGGGTTCTAAAAATACTTTTTCTCAATTGGGTCTATTTGATATCGATCAATCACAAGACATAACGAACTAAGTTCATTTCTAGGATATTTTTTAATTAGGTTTACATGATATTAATTAGAAGAGACAATTAAGTTTAATTATAAGACAAGAGTTTTAAAAATTAGAACATTTTCTAATTTGGTCAGATTGATTTTTTTTATCGACAATAATTTGAAAAATTACACTAAATTTAATATGTTTATTTGTATCAAGATTCGAACTCAGAACTACACACTCACACGGATCAAATTGATATCACTTGAAAGAGAGCTATATATTGAATTGTAAGACATGGGTCCTTAAGATCAATCCTTTTTTTCCTCAGTTGGGTCAATCTCATAGTACTTAGAGAAGAGACAACTGAGTTGAATTCTAGGACATGTGCCCTAAAGATCATTCCCTTTCCTCAATTGGGTCAATCTGATATAATATGTTCATTTCTCTCTCTGTTTCAGGAGGGTTATGTGGTGAGCCCAAATGGAGTGAGCTCAGTGATGCCAAGAGACAAGTACCCCAAACCACTCATCTTCCATGATGGGAGGCTAGCCTTCCTCCCCACCCCACAAGCAACCCTAACAATGTTCATGTGGCTCCCAATTGGGTTCCTCATAGCAATCTTCAGGATCTCGATTGGGGTCTTCCTGCCCTACACATGGGCCAGAAGCTTAGGGATCTGGAGTGGGGTTGACCTAAGGCTAAATGGGTACCCTCCCAAAAGGTCAAACCCCAAAAAGGGTGTCCTATATGTTTGCAACCACAGGACCTTACTAGACCCAGTCATGCTCAGCACATTGCTAGCCAAGCCCTTGACAGCTGTCACATACAGCCTCAGTAAAATGTCTGAGGTCATAGCCCCAATCAGGACTGTGAGGCTCACAAGGGACAGGGCTCAGGATGGTGAGTCCATGGAGAGGTTGCTAAGGGAAGGTGACCTTGTGGTGTGCCCTGAGGGCACAACCTGTAGGGAGCCCTACCTCTTGAGGTTTAGTTCACTGTTTGCTGAGCTGGCTGAGGACATTGTGCCTGTGGCTGTGGAGACTCATGTGACTATGTTCTATGGCACAACTGCTAGTGGGTTGAAGTGCTTGGACCCTATCTTCTTCTTGATGAACCCTTTGCCAAGGTACCACCTCCACATGCTTGGGAAGCTCCCTAGGGAGGTCACTTGTGGTGGAGGGAGGTCTAGCTGGGAGGTGGCTAATTACATTCAAGCCAAGCTGGGACAGTGTTTGGGGTTTGAGTGCACCAATTTGACTAGGAGGGACAAGTACTTGATGCTTGCAGGGAATGAAGGGGTGGTCCAAGATAGTAGGAGGCCCAAAACACCCTAATCCGAACGTCGACTTCGACGGGACTTCAGTCAGATAACTTTAATAATTTTAATCTTTTGCGTGAAACTCGTACGGTAAATCTGGTGTTTTGATTTCACGCTTATTGTAAAAGATGTTCTGCCTCTTCTGCATGTGTACTAACTACCAAGATTCGAAATGTGTACTATTTATGCTTTCGAGATGGCGCGTAAAGGAATTTTCCTCTTAAGATCGTGAATTTACTTAACTTCATATTAATCTCGTGCAAGATAATGAAATGCCCATGAAACCATAATTTGACCTCGACCTCGACTTTTGTTAATAGATCTTAATTGAACGGATATAATTTTAACTTTTTGTGTGAAACCCGTATGGTCAACATGGCGTTTCAACTTTATGCATATTGTATAAGATCTTCTACCTCTTTTACATGCGTGTACTACATACTAAGATCGAAATGTGTAGTAATTCTACTTTCAAGATGGCACATAAAGTGATTTTTCCCTTCGTATTGTATTTTTACTTAACCTCGTACTAACCGTGCACAATATGCATATGAATAATTTGTTGAAGTGTAGAAACCCATTTCAAAAAAGAACTAGAGAAAAAAGTGCAAACGAATCAATAAGATCGACTTCTTAACATCAAATTCATTTGCTTACGACTAACGTATAAACATCAGTTACACTTATATGCACTGTGTAATCTCTGATATAAAATAAATACTATCTAATCTACATTGTATAAAATCTTCTAGCTCTTTTGCATGTAGTTCCTAGTACCAAAATTGGAAATGTGTACCAAAAACTATAAAAAAATAAAACGATCAACATAAATGTTGGTCACACGTTTTTAAAACTTAATCTCAACAAATCAACACGACCAACTTTTTGTTGTGAAATAATTATTTGATCACGACTCGAGTATAAATGTTTGTAGTCACGTCTTTCTTGATTAAGCTGTGTAATAACCCATCTAAAATTTAATAAATAAACATATCTAATCTTACACATGTGATCAAAATAATTAAATTTATATACTTCTTTATTGAAATACATATATTCGTGGCATATATCGAACAACTTGTCATCGTCCATCAACAACCTAATAATGATGGGAGATTATTTATTTTTTGTCTCTTCTATAGAGGTGTCCAAAAAAAATGTCAAAATCAACACTGATAAGTAAAAGATTGAGTTGGAAAAGAAAAGGCAATAAATGTTTCTTCACACCTGCATGCATTAAATACAAAATATTCAATTTTTAAAGGATTGAGTTTTTCCAAGAATTTCATTTTTTACTCATTACCCAAGATAATAAAAATGACAATGGATTGAGTTTGGTCGAACTCGCTGACTTTGAATAATTGTTTTGCTCGTAAAAAACTCGCTTATTATCTAACCCGCTAAAATTTATCGGATATAAGTTTTCTCCAAAACTTAGAAATTTAAATATGAAATTAACTAGCAATTTTTTTTACAATACAAAAGAAATATTATAAGCTAATTAGGTTTTGTTGCACGACTGAGTAATTACAATTTAGATTTTTCACTTTTTTGTTACAAATTTAATAAGTATAAATTATAGGGATAATGACACTTTGATACACCTAACTATAGCGAAATGACACTTTCATACCCTAACTATTTTTCTCTATTTTTTAGTACCCTAACTATTTTTTTGTGACAACCTACCTCTATAATGTCTAAAATACCTAAACTACCCTTCGTGTAAGAAACTATAAATTGAATTGGTTCAATTTTTTTTATCTCTAATTCAATTTGATTTGTTCTTAAGATGCAAATACAATTATGCCCGAAAATGTAAAATTAAATTTGAACCATTTCAAATATGGTTTGATAAATCATATTGGACTAGTTTTATTTTGATTTCTTAAATCAAGGGTATTTTAGTCATTTTAGTATAGTTTGTCACAAAAAGTTTGTTAGGGTACTAAAAAATAGACAAAAATAGTTAGGGTATGAAACTGTCATTTTGCTATAGTTAAGTGTAACAAAGTGTCATTATCCCTAAATTATATTATATAATATTAATATATACATTTTTTGAAAAAGATTTTACAAGTACGGGTCGAAATCAGATCGGTATAGGTTGATCCGCACCCGCTCATAAATATGTTCAAAAAACCAAAACCTGACCTTACAAAATTTGGGTTTTACCCGTTCTAAATGGGACGGGTTCATCAAATACCCCATATTCAAATTTTTTTGTCATCCCCTAATTCACAAAGATAGTTTCATATATACTAAGGTCATATTGTACTCAACTTATTTTAGGTACTCAAGTACAAGTTGGTACCTCTTAATTTAATTAATAGGTTTTTGCTTTATTATTCAGAAGTTTTTAAATCTCACAAACAAAATTTTCATATAATAATATTGGTGTCTTCGTCATTTAAAGACAACACTTTCAAATACCTAACTTAAAAAAATAAGCTAAAACTAACATATCGTCTATTCTCTGACATATCCATTTTAACTTAAAAGTTAACAAAAAATTTAAGTCAATATCATATATAATACAAATATATACTGAGTTCTAGCTGTAAAAGGTGACACGAAATTATTGTTTCTTTAATTTGGCAATCTCAAATTTTGTATAAAAATCAAAATTTGACATTGCAGTATTGTTATGTCAATAAAAAAGAAGAATTCATATACGCAACTTATGAAAATAACTCATAAAAATAAAACTATATTCATAAATATGTATTATTATTGTAATTCTTGGTAACTCGCGCGTGCTTGACATGTTTGAGCTTTTTTTTCTCGCAGTTTTACTTGTATTTTCGAGACTGGTTGATATGTCGTAATATATCAGTTTTTGAAAGTTTTTCGAGACGAAACGACCGATATTGTTAAAAATACTGGTCAAACCTGATTAAGTCAGCAAAATTCAAATTGATTACAGTCTAATCCGTCAAAATCATTCAATTATGGTATACTCCAACTTAAATCTAGTTAATATCGATCTTGTCCGATCTTATTCTGTCCACTTATTAATTTTAATTTGAAATTTGGGTTAACAAACAACAAATAAAAAGTCAAATCACACTCATTCATCTCTTTTAGTTTCACGTTTGAACTTCGTGTTTATTGACAATTTAGAAATTAAAAATGATTAAATTTATAAATATGAGTTATAACATTAAATTATTTATTTATAACAAAACGTATTTTGGCGCAATTTTCTTGCGATTTCATGAGTTTATTAGATCTCTCTTTTTATCAGCTGACCGATTTATCTTCGCGATCCAAATTGCATAACCTTGCATTTTTCACATGTGGATCACATTAGAGTGTGTGCAACATATTAATTTATTTTCCTCTCTACCTCAAAGTAAATAAATAAATAGTAAATAATTTATAATTATTATTATTAGCCATAGAGAGACCTCCACATAAATTAGGAGACAAAATAAAATCAGTCAGTTTATCTTCTCATCGTGTCAGAGAATTGTTCCTATAAGTCTTTTGAAGAATGGTGGATGGTCTCAATATCAAACTTTATATTATTTTATTAAATTAAAACCCTTTTATTTAATTTTTTTATTATAAGATGTTGAAAATGAGAGAAAAAATAGTTTGGGCCTGGTACAGTCTTGCTTTTATCTGGCCCAATATTGACGTACCAATAATAGGCCCATGTTTAAAGGCTCGGCCCAATATTCGTCTGGGCTATAAAATCAATTAGTGGAGTCGGCTCAATGAATAATTATCTGACTCGAAAAAAAATAATCAAGCTCAGAATTAGCCCGACCCGATTCTTATGCTTTCGCTATGTCTAAATTATCTTTGTTTGTCATTCAAATTTTCAAAAGAAATTTTTCTTTGGTTTTCTATTTTTACTTCAAATTCAAGATTATATCGGAATTCAAATTCAACATTTCAAACTAAAACCCATTGTTCATCTCTGAATTTCTCGAAATTAGAATTGGAGATATGATTTCGAATTTATCGGTCTAGGTAAAAGTGAAACAAAACATTTACATAATAAACCTTAGTATAAGTCCTGTCCACAACGTTTTGGAGAAATACGTTTAGGGTTTAGTTTCTCGCGAGAAGGGAACTGACCTATGTTGATATTCTTCTTGACGGTCCAGACGATCCCAACGACATGAGGCTCGGCTTTGCAGCCACGGAGGAGCTCGAGATCAGCGAGATAGACGGAGAGAGGAGCTCCGATCGGAGAAGACGCCCATTGCTCGTCGATGAGAGTTGTCGCAAGGAGGGCCGAGAGTCGTTATCACCGTGAGCTTGCCGAGGAAGACGCCGATGTATTGCTTTGGTTTATGATTTTTTTTCCAGTTCAGTGTAGTTTAAGTAGCACGTGTGCCCACGTGATCTATTTTGACCGTTAGCTTTAACGAAATGCTAATAGTTGATAGTTAGGATATTACAAGCGAAAAAAAAAGATATCAAAGTGTAAAATATGTATAATTAACCGTAATAAACTATCGTCTTCACTTAATAATAACTATATAATTAATAAAATATTAAACGCACACTGAATATGGACTCAAACTTTAAACCTATGGCAATCTTCTCTTTCATACAAACAATTACATTAACCCAAATCATTACAAAGTATAGGGACTAAACCAAAATAAAATAACACCTCGAGGACCACTTCACAACAAAGAATACACACTCCAGGGACTAATTTGAAACATTTAAAAAAATAAAGCAGACCACTAAAACTAGAAACAAAAAACTATAGTCTACACAAGATTGATGTACACAAATTCTACAGCATGAAAACAATGTTTATGAACACAACCTCGTACCCTCCTCCCAAGTTCGTGCCATATCCTAGGATTCTCCGAGAATCGAGAGTTTAAGGATTCTGTCTGATTTTCTTCGATCCTAGAGGAAATAAGTCAGCTGTTGTTTTTTTCTCGATCCGCCTTCTCCGTACAGTTCGTTCCACTGCTTCAGCTCACTCATCACCGCTCCTTCGCAGGCAAAACTCGCGGCTACCTGTAGAGTTATGGCACAAGGTTCGGTTATGAACAATGACGGACATTGTTTTTAGAAAACGCTGGACACTAGTTGGACGGAGATAGGCCTTTTAGGGACTGGTAAAAGAATTCACACATTAATAGATGACTTAATTGAGGATTAATCAGATAAGTCGGGAATTTTCAGAACATTGCTCTTCTTCTTTTTTATTGTGATTCGTGACTAGATCTACACAATAAGTCAAAATCATATTTGTTTCTTATCAAGATCTACAGCCAGTGTTCCAAAAATCTCCGACTTGTTCGATAAATCTACTAAATTCTCGATCAATCCTTAATTAGTTCCCAAAAAGCCCTCTCCGTTCGACCAGCGTTTTCTTATCAGCAATGAATCTTTTCCTGAGAGTAAGCAATGATGCGTTTACGACACGAGAAAAACAATTACCTGATTCTTCGCCTGCCTCATGTCTTCCATGTTTAAGGACCTCAGGGCGATGACTCCTTCCTCTTTCTCTCCTTCTTTTGCGTCGGAAGTACCTTCAGCTGAGTCCTTGTCTTCTTCGGCTTTCTTCTTCCTCGCCTATACCAAAAACCCGCCAAAATCAGAACGCTTCACAACACAAAAATAGAAGAAAAAAAAAGCTCGAGAAATAGTTACTTTTTCCTTCGTATGCTCTTGCTGCAGGAGCTCCCGAACCGGTCTATACGCTGCCGTAACACACAGATTCTGTTTTGAGGGAAGTAGCGTTCATTAGCTTATCACGACTGATAATTATTAATAAATTAAATAACAATACCGCCAGCATGGAGTTAGGAATCAGCGACCTCATGCTTATTATGTTAGTTCTATGAATAATGCACAAACCTTGAGATCGCTTCCGCTATATCCTTCGGTCATTGTTGCGAGCTCTTTGAACTCTAACTCTTCCGTCTTCTCCTTGGCCAAAAGGGTTTTTAATATCATTTCCCGACTCTCAGAAGACGGAAGACCAACCATGATTCTGCTCAAATGGAAATATACGTTTAGCGATTCAAACACTAAAAAGACAATGTTCTAAAAAATACTAGACACTAGTCGGACGAAAAGGGCATTCTGGGGACTAATCGAAAATTTATCAAATTAATTAATTAATCGGAGGTTTTTAAAACACTCATATATATAGTGCTGTAGGATGCAACTATGTAATTTTTGCCGAGAATTAACTATTTTTCATAGTTAAAAATTAAATAAAAAGGACAAAAATACCCTTCGGGAATTAATCAGAAACTTATAGGAATAAAGGGTCACTCGGGGAATTAATAGTGGATTAATCGGACAAGCCAGAAATTTTTAAACGCTCATGTATTGTTGCAGGGTGTAAATGTGTAGTATTCAAGGTTGGCGAATACGTTAAACAGAAGGGAAAGAAAATATACCTGCGCTCGAAACGCCGGATGATCGCCTCGTCGAGGTCGAACGGCCTGTTCGTCGCGGCGAGGACGAGGATCCTCTCTCCCGATTTCGTCAGCAACCCGTCCCAGTGCGTCATGAATTCGTTCTTGATCTTGCGCATCGCCTCGTGCTCCCCAACCCGAGTCCGCTGCCCGAGCATGCTATCCACCTCGTCCACAAAGATAATCGTTGGGGAGACCTTCGCCGCGAGCGTGAACAGCGCCCGCACGTTCTTCTCGTCCTCACCGAACCACTTGGAGGTAATGATGGACATCGAGACGTTGACGAAGCTTGCCCCGGCCTCATTGGCGATGGCCTTTGCCATCATCGTCTTCCCCGTGCCCGGGGGCCCGAAGAGGAGTATCCCCCGGCAGGGCTTCAGGAGGCCGCCCTTGAAGAGATCCGGTCTCCGGAGGGGCAGCATGACGAGTTCTTGGAGCGACTCCTTGATCTCGTCGAGGGCCCCGATGTCCGCGAACGTCACGCCGATCTCGTTCGCCGGGATCACCTCCTGCCTTATCCGCTTCTCGAACTCATTGTCCGGGGGCGCTTCCTGCAAAAAAAAAGCGTGATGATTAAGAAAATGGGTTGAAAAGACAAAAATACCCTTCAACATATAAAAAATTAATTTTTTATTCCCAGGGCAATTATGCCATTTTAAAATCATCGTACGTCACATGACCTGCATGTGGCATTTTCCGCTAAGTTTCACAAACCGCGCAAAAATTTGGATGGTTAAATTTTCACGATAAACATGGTACATGGACACTACTCGCAAAACTATATTTCATGGCTTGGACTTACCGGAACTTTTGTCGGAGATTGGTTCTCTCCGTCTTTCTTTCCCGCTGAAACAGATTTCTCAGCTGTTGTGACCTCCACGCCTTCTTTTCCCTGAACAATTTTTTTTCAGAATTAGACCAAATCACAACAATATTGTTTTCAAGATTTTACATATAGGTGTAAATTAAAATTCTACAAGTTTGAAGGCAAAAACCTTGGAGATTTCAGAATTTATTTACCTCCAGTTTCAAAGATCTTGATCTGCTGTCTTGGAATATACTCAATCCATGAGACAAGCTGTAATAAGATCCAAAACATAAATCAGCAGCTCTTAAAAACAAATTAAATTGGGATGATCACAACAATAGATTTTAATATGAAATATCCAATGTTTTAAAAAAAATGTTAGGCACTATGAATTAGTCGAGGATTAATCGAAAATTAATCAGAGATTAATAGATGATTAATCAGGGACTAATTGGGAATTAATCGAACATGTCAGAGATTTTTTTTGGATCACGGGTAATATCCCATTTTTCGAATACTACAGAATTTTTGGGAATTAATTTTTTTATATTTTTATACAAATTTTGAGATGGCCATTTAATTGCAAAATTTTGCTGAGATCTAATTTATTGCATGGTTAAAAATAAATTAGAAAGACGAAAATACATTTCAACTAAAAAACTACAACTACACGTAAAAATCATAATGAATTAAACATACAAAAATTACTAAACATTATTATGGGGATAGTTACGTCATTTTCAAAATTTTGGAAAGTTCACGTCCGGTTTTTGCAATTATCCCGAATTAAATCACTAGAAGAAAAAAAATTGGGTACTGACCTATTCGACGATATGATGAGCTTCCCGTTGCGGTACTCGGGGTCCTTATTGTTCATCAGATGGAAGGACACGGCCGACGCCACGATCTCCTCGATGTGATTGCTGATTATCACGGTGTCCACGTGGCAGATCGAGCAGAGGTCGTCGCAGTCGATGTCATTGGTCGCGAGCACCTCGGCGATGTGGTTCTTGTTATCGAGGAACTGCAGCATCTTCACGTCCTCCTCCAGCTGGGCCTTCCAGGTGAGGAGGTGGGCGTCGTCTCCGGGCGGCTTCATGTCGACGTTGTAAGGGAAGAGGAGGCTGAGCCTGTCGTCGATTTCTCGGGCATCGTTTTCTGATTCCGAGTTCACGGAGCCGAGCACCACGACTGGCCCCGATAGCTTCGTTAACAATTTGTGGAAGAGATTGTATAGTCGCGGTGATTGGAGGAGGAGCTTGTCGACGTCTCTTAGGTATACGACGATGGAACTTTTTTCTGATACTGAAATTAGTACCTGCGAAACAAGATGGACTGAGGCGTCAAGCGCTAGTCGGGCGGATAAGACCTCTGAGAATGAATCGGATTTCTATTTTCTGTTTTATTTTATTTTAATTTTATCAAATCTATATGTGTGTGTGTAAGAACTAGTGTTCTAAAAACGCTAGGCGATAGTCGGGCGGAGAGGGCCTTTCAAGGACTATTCAGAAATTAATCGGGGATTAATCAGACAAGTTGGGGATTTCTAGAATACTCAATATCTAATAGACAAAACGTAATTGTTTTAACATTTGCTACATTCTTATCCTTAAATATAAAAACTAGTCACAAAAATACTAATAAGAATATTTTATTGTAGTTTTTAGGTACTTCTGTTTTTTTTTTAATTTGAAAATTAAATAAAAGATAAACCATCTAACCTGCCTAGATCCCGCTCCACTGATTTAAACAGCCCGATTATAATAAAATGAAATGGTGTTCTAAAAATTCCCGCATAGTCAGAAATTTAGGACACTACTACGATATTAGCTTAGTTTTCAATAAATGAATTTCAACAATTTATTTGCTGAAGCATTACCTTGTAGAGTGATTGTAGAAACTCTTTCTCGCTGAAACACCAACTGTTTTTGCGCCCGGGTTGAGCTATACGGATAAAAAAACGTTAAACTACAATCAACTCAAAATGTACATAACACTACATTTACTAAACAATATGATATTCAACGAAAAATAAAGGTAATCATTTTTCACCATCCACGAATCATAGCATGAGACGTTTAGGTTTGTTATGATTTTTAGTGCATAACTTTGATTAAGACTATAAATTAAAACCTGAATTTGTTGCAGAACATTGTGAACTCGAGCGGAGATGGATTGAGAATGAATCGAACATATTGGACATTCGATCCATTGTCACCGCGGAGATTGATTTCTTGAGAGACTGAAAATAAAACAAGTAAATCAGAAGAAAAAAAAGTAAAAAAAAACATTTGATTCTAGAAAGTAAACAATATGGTAAAAAAAACTTACCAGTTCCTTTCTAACACAACCATATTTTCGTTGCATCTGTGAGACGGTAGCGTGAGAAAAAAAACATTAGCAATATTCCTAATTTAGTAATTTTGTTTTTTTAAATCAAACTAACCTTCAAAGAAAAATCGGTAATGTCCAACAACAGCAACTTTGATTCAAAACGATGCGCTAAAGCTTTGGCGAGCATTTGGTGGTAAAATTCTTTGAAGAAAACAGAGAAAACACAACTCGATTAGGTTAAAATGAACAATCCACTGCCGGGTGAAATAGAGTATTCGTGATATATGCTATACCGGTGTGACCAGTGAGCAATATAGCTCTACTTGCGGGCGAGAGGTTTCGGGTGTGCTTCAAGAAGTCGGAGTGCTTTAGATGAACAAACGCGGCACTTGTCAATAAAACCCGAGTTTGCTCACTGTCATTGGCATGAAAATGTTTAGATCCTCGGGATAAAAATAGACCGCGAGTCTAAAATTGAAGTCGACGCGGATCAACATAGATGAGTGATTCAACTTTCAAGAATAGTTTCAAGATCGTCAAATAATTAATAGTTTTTTTTTCTGATACAATGACTAAATATTGACATGTGATATAGCTTTAATTAAAATTTCCTAAACAATGACCATACAAAAAGTACCAAATACATAAACTGAAAACAAATGGAGGGTTTTTGTATTGTTAGCTACAAATCAACAAGATTTGCTAAAAAAGCCATAAAAAGTGAAATCTAAAACCTTGAAAGCAAAACACCAATATCAATAAAGTGTGCACAAATCACACTATTTACACTAATTTTTTTCACAAACCTAGAAACTTACTTGCTTATGCTTTATTAACCAATGATTAACCAGCCAATTAGAGCTATGAAAGTGAAACCCAATTGCAGAACACAATTGGGGAGTTTTTGTATTGCTATGCTACTTCACAAGATCAGCTAAAAAAGTCGAATCTAAAACCTTGAACGCAAAGCACCAATCTCAATGAAGCATGCACAAATCACACCATTTACACTTTTTTTGCACAAACCAATAAACCAAGATATCTACAGACCCAAAATTAAACATGTTTATACTTAATTAACCAATGATCAGCAAGCCAATTCGAGCTAATAAACGAAAAGCCAATTTCAGAACCCAAATGGAGAGTTTTTCTACCACTAAGCTTCAAATTCACAAAACTTTGGAATCAAAGCACCAAACTCAATGAAATGAAGTGTGCACAAATCACACCATTTATGCACAAAACAAATTGACCTAAAATTTTACATGCTTATGCTTAGTTAACCAATGATTAACAAGCCAATTAGAGCTAAGAAACCAAAACCCAATTTCAGAACCCAAATGGAAAGTTTTTTATATTGCCAACCTCCCAAATTCACAATATTCACTAAAAACCCATAAAAAGTGAAATCCAAAACCTTCAAAGAAAGCACCAAACTCAATGAAGTGTGCACAAATCACACCATTTACACAATTTCTCTAAACCCAACAGCTCACTTGTTTATACATAATTAACCCATGATTAGCAACCCAATTAGAGCTAAGAAACCAAGATCCAATTCGAGAACCCAAATGGAAAGTTTTTGTATTGCCAAGCTCCCAAATTCACAATATTCACTAAAAACCCATAAAAAGTCAAATCCAAAACCCTTAAAGCAAAGCACCACTCTAAATGAAGTGTACACAAATCACACACAAACAAAAAAAATTGACCCCAAATCTTACATAATTATACTTAGTTAACCAATGATTAACAAGCCAATTAGAGCTAGGAAACTGAAACCCGAATGGAGAGTTTTTATGTTGCCAAGCTCCCAAATTCACAATATTCGCTAAAAACCCATAAAAGGTGAAATCCAAAACCTTTAAACCAAGCACCACTCTCAATGAAGTGTGCACAAATCACACCATTTTCACACACAAACAAAAAAATTGACCCAAAATCTTACATAATTATACTTAATTAACCAATGATTAACAAGCCAATTAGAGCTAAGAACCTGAAACCCAAATGGAGAGTTTTTACGTTGCCAAGCTCCCAAATTCACAATATCCTCTAAAAACCCATAAGAAGTGAAATCCAAAACCTTCAAAGCAAGCACCACTCTCAATGAAGTGTACACAAATCACACCATTTACACACAAACAAAAAAATTGACCCAAAACCCAAATTCACAATATTCACTACAAACCCATAAAAGGTGAAATCCAAAACCTTTAAACCAAGCACCACTCTCAATGAAGTGTGCACAAATCACACCATTTACACACACACACAAACAAAAAAATTGACCCAAAATCTCACATACTTATACTTAATTAACCAATGATTAACAAGCCAATTAGAGCTCAAAAACTGAAACCCAAATGGAGAGTTTTTGTATTGTTAGGCTCCAACTTCACAAGATTCACCAAAACCCCATAAAAAGTCAAATCCAAAACCTTCAAACCAAAGCACAAATCACACCATTGACACAAATTCTACAAAACCCAAAAACCCACTTCCTTATTCTCAACCAACCCATGATTGATGATCCTCAACACAGCCAGAGCCAATAAAAACCCAAACTTTACCTGAGATAATAAGGAAAATCATCAAAAGTGACCTTACTGTCCTTCCCACTGAGGACCTGCCTGAGGAGCTCCTGCTCAATCTGCTCCTCCAAAACGACGCCGTCGCTCCCGCCGGCCCATTTGGTCACCTTCTGGCCTCCGGCTAGCCCAAGCCCAACTCCGAGGCCCACGCTCAGCGCCGACAGCAAAACGTGCTTCTGCTCCATGGAAGACCCAAGAGAAAAAAACCCAGAAAGCGTGGAGGATTTGGGGAGATTCAGAGAGATGGGTTTGGAGAGAATGTGGAAAAAAGATTGGATTTTTATAGGGAAAAGGAGTGATTTTGAGAGGAGAATTGGAGATTGTTGGGTTATTTTGACAGGTAATGGACTCTGTCACCTACTACTTATAGCATAACTCACAGCCACTACAATGGTGGTGTTGGTGTTGGTGTTGGTGTTGGTGGTGGACACTGTGTGCTGGACACACCTTGGGCTTGTTAGTGCTTTGCCGGGAACAATATGTACTTGACAAGGAAAAAAAAACACATATTAAGGTCAATCAAGCGTTACAAACACGTTGATAAGTTTTCAGCGAGTTGTTCGAGCTCGAGCCTAATACTTACAGGATGACGAGATAAATCGTCTAACGCTTAATTATTTTTATTAATGTATTTTTTGAACTTTTAATGATATAATCGAGATGATCTTGAAGTTAGGGTTGTTTGCGGGTCAAGAATCGGCATTAACCGACCGGACATAATGGGTTCGGCTGAATGAATAACTAAAACCGACCCGTCATGGTTCGGTTGATTTGGGTCGAACTGACCTGAATCATTGATTGGTTCTTTGATTCTGGTGAAGAAGGCGGGCACGTGATGAGAAGTAGGAAAACACCAACAGAGCTCCCAGGGTTTTCAAGTCTCCGAGTCTTCAATGAAACGTTGAACGAAACACAACGTTTTGTGTTGGATGAATCATGTCTGGTCAGTTCGTTTAACCCGCGGTTCATAGTTCTTGAACTGCAGCCAAATCGGCCTCTATTCAATCTTCAGGCAATTGACCTGATCACAACCGACCCGCCCGGTCTGATTCTGTCAATCTCGAGACGACTTGTTTAATATTTAATGAATTATATATATTTGTATCTAATATTAATTTTAACTTTTAATTTGAACATGAATTATAACTTCAGTGCAACGAATATTACTCAACATTTAGTATTCAATAAATTATAACACAATAATGTATCGAAAATTAAGCGAAATTGGTTTAGACGAGCTCGAACTTGTCTCCTTTCTTTCAGGCTGTATTCACTTTTTTCATGAGTCGGATCCTGTTAAACCAGGGTTTAATTCAACTCATTTTGATTCATGCAATTGGATAAAAGAAACTTGTGTGCAAGCAATGTAGGAATTAATATCAAGTTCACAAATCATACTTTAAGTACAAGTTTTTTTTTCTTAAAACACGCAAATCAAATTAAAATATGATTATACATAGAGAATAAACATAAACATGATTCAATTAATTAATTTCGGTTTAAATTAATTAATTCCGGTTTAATTCAATTTAAATTAATTAATTCCGATTTAATTTGGTTTAAATCAATTAATTCTAATATAATTTAATTAATCTTGGTCTAATTCGATCGGCTTCGTTCTGGCGCACTTAATCCGGTTTGATATTTAGGTTATAAATTATAAATCATAAACAATAAATATCATTTATTTTCTATATAAATTATAAATTAAATATTATTCATTTAGGTTATGGCTTCGATCCAACACATTTAAAAATAATTAAATATCATTCATTTTTTCTATAATAAATAATAAATACGAGTTTATATATATTTAATTATTTATTTATTATAAAACACGATTTGCCGTGATCTTCTTGCGATCTTTCCGCGATCCCTCCGAGTTTGTTAGATCTCCCTTTTTGTCAAGAGGCCGATATATTCCCGCGATCCGATATCCATAACACTGATCCCACGTAATAATAATGAAATATTTTATCTTAACCTCCAAAACAAATTAAATAAAAAATAGAAAATAATAAATAAATTTGGATATTGATTATTTTAATTAACGGTGCACATTACTCGGATTATCGACATGTATAATATATTATGGATAGGAATCATACGTGGCAACTAATGATGACGTGGCATTGACTATTTTGACTCAACTTGACAGTCACTGTCGTTGTCGTCCGACAGTGAGTTTGGTCGGAATGTGTAAGCTGTTGGATGGTCCACTCTGTCGGACCCACCAGAAAAAAAAATCAACGGCTGAGATTTATTGGCTCCTCTATGCAGTATAATTCTTCAATTATTAATTGAATAATTATATAATCGAAATTATTTATTTTGTTAGTTTGTACTTTCGGCCATTACTTTGCATGCACATGGACAACTCCTAACTAAAGGAGATTTTGCACGTGTCTTGGTGTATTCTTATAAATTATAATATATTTTAGGTTTTAATAATGGTGCAAATGATATTAAATTATATAATTAATTTATTCTTGGAGTTTTTTTTTATTGGATGGGTTATTGGGATCTATGCAAGTATTCGTTGGTATGATAACATTTAAAATCTGAAATTAACAGGTGGAAAATATTTATAAAAAAATGACTTTAATTGTTTAAGTAAATGAAACATGTTACACGAGCGGGAAAGGAAAACCGGCATCATGTGTCACGAGGATGAGAGGGATAAAGTTAAGTGAACTGCACGTGAAAAAATTAAATAAAATGAGTGTATATAAAGAGTTGGAACAAACCCAACTAATAATAATGTTGACTTTTCAGTTGTGGAGCCCGATCCGATATATGCAACCTAGTTTTACATGATATCATAGCGGGTCGATTTGGGCATTTGTGTGGCCTCCTCGTGCATACGTCCCTTGTAAGTTCCGACCTATATTTCGCGTGTAGGAGAGTGCTGAAGTAAAAGGCTCACGCGTACACGAGCATGAGAGTGAGAAGTTAAGTAAATCTCGCCTGAAAATAATTTGAAATAAAATGGGTATATACAAAGGGTTGGAACAAACCCAACTAATATAGTTGACTTTTTATTAGTCGTGGAGTCTGGTATGATGTATGTTACCCCGTTAGTGAGTTATTCAGTGTCAAACTCAACTAATAAGCTTAATGTTTTAGTCGTAGAACCTGACCGATATATACATCCCAATTTTTACATTAATTAATAAAAATAAATTAATTAATCTCTTATATATTATATTAAAATATAATATATTAAAAATAAAGAAAACTGACATATATTGTAAAATATTTAATCTAGTATTTAAAATAACACCCTTTTAAAATTAACCATCCTTGAGCTATAAAATAATGATATTGTTAGGTCCATCTATAAATAAAACAATGTGTAAAGTTTGTGGGTGTAGCTTTTGGAATGACCAAAATGAAAAGTTTAGCCTTTTGAAGTGTCCTTTGCAAAAAAATTGGGCAATGAGATCTCTTATTAAAGGTGGTATAAATATATAATATAGTTTAATTTAATTAAATCACACATTTTCATAGTCATTTGGGTCATTATCCACATCAGCATCACATGGTTTATAATTATTTTTGGAACATTGTGATTTGTGGGTTACACGAAAATGCCACTACACTTCAAAGCTCCCACCACCTTCACATCTGTACACTCACTCAAGTTTCTTGTAATTAATGGAGGAAACCAAAAAATTAAAAGCTCCAAAATGTGATCCTAGTCAACATTTCTATACATTTATTTTATATAATAATAATAATGTTTTTGATAAAAGTTAGGTCAAAAGAGATTGTCTTGTTTTCATGATTCTCTATTGGTTTAATGTGATTTTTGATTTGTTGATGGATTATTTGATGATTTGACATAAAACTAGGTATTTATGTGTATTTAATCATTGTGTATATGGATACTTGAAGGAGGGTCGGAGACGAGGCCGGCCGGAATGCGATGAATAGTGAAGCAATGACATTAGTTTGAAAATTGAATGGTGAGCTGAGGGTATATTGGATTTTTCACGACAAAACTAACACCGTTTAGGCTTCTGTGAGAATTTTGGAAAGTTCTGGGTCTCTCAGAACATTGAAAATTGAATGGTGAGCTGAGGGTATATTGGACTTTTCACGACAAAACTAACAACGTTTAGGCTTCTGTGAGAATTTTGGAAAGTTCGGGGTCTCTCAGAACATATTTGTCGGTCGAGGAAGCTAAGTGAAAAACGTGTAAACCACGAGGGAGATAAGTGACATTTTCCCTAATTTTAATTTTATCATAAAAGGAATTATAAGTACATGATCTGCTAAGAGTTACTCATATTGTTTCATTATATCACATGAATATGTACATAAAAACGTAATATATAATTAATCAGATAAAACATAAAATTTGTAATACAAAAATAAATAATTTCTTTTACATATATTATAGTAAAATCAATCCGTAGATGAATCACAATTTGAAAATTCTTCACTCGAGAGAATTTCACATACATATTAATTTATACAAAACATAAATAAGACGGTAACATTCAACATAAAATAAAAAATTTAACAATAAAACTCGGCTTATTTTTTCTAATTTACTTTTATGAAATTTACAATACTAATCTTTTTGTTTCACACTTTTTATTACTGTTTACTGAATAGCCAAGTGACTACATTACAAGCCAACCCAAAACCATGGAAAAGTTAGAAATAAGTAACTTTCAAATCAAAGAACCTTTATTTCAACTTTTTTATTACATACAACATTTGACTGACTACAATGCATGTACACTATTATAGAAATCGACGAAAAAAAACAGGTTGTCGCTAGCTAGATCCACCATTAACTATGGACCCATTACTAAGATTCTATTGTGTTTTTACTTTTTGATCATGCTTCAAATACAAATTTATAAATTATTTAATTATCGCTAGACGCACGCCTGGAAAATTATAACCATGAAAAAGTGCGGTTTGATTTCTGCGACGAAAATCGAGTAATCATCGGAACCGCAATCTATTCCGCGTGAGAATCGCAGCTTCCGGCGACGATTTTTGATTAGAGAATAATTATAATCCGACGATTTCTTCTCAAACGTATGATGACGCGTTCGTTTCTGACGTGATTTGATATACTAATTCAAATAACGCTCAACAATTTAGTAATCGTCATATCTGTAATTACCTAATTCATATCTTCACAAATTGACGGTATTCATTAGGGATGACACTGGGGCGGGTTCAAGGCAGATTTCATGATTTCATCCCCGTCCCGATTTCAAGCACCTTGCTCCATCCCCGCCCCATTCCCCGATTTTTACCCATTTCCCCACCTTGAAACATGCCCCGACGGGGACGGAGAATCCCCGATCCCTAAAATTTCTCCGAATCAATTGTAATTTTTAGCATGATAGCATGACTCGAAATTGTAGAAAAATAAATCCAAATCAAAACAATCTAAATCATAATTACAAAATCTTATAGATAAAAGAAAGTAGAGCCGCTAAAAATGACAAAATGTTAAGGATTAATAATCATGAAAAATTTGTGAAAACAACTCCAACTAATAAGGTGCTAATATTCATAAGTGAACAAAACATCCAACAAACAAAAATATATGGTTTATATTTTCTATAATGTATTTTAATATGATATTTTTATAACAATATTTAATATTTTAAAATACATATTGGGTCGGATCGGGTTGGAGACTGTTTACCCCATCCCCGACCCGACCCGATCAAATCCCCAATTAGTTACCCCGTTCCTCGAAATTGTTGCCCCGCCCCAAACCCAAATGGGTCGGGCCCATCAGATCCCCGCGTGTACGGATATTTTTCATCCCTAGTAGTCATGGCATTTTTCGTAACTCTAGTTGGGCCATTTACGTTTGTTCTCATTGTCTTGCCAATTTGAGGCCCAACGCTTATTTTCTCGAGCCCAATTTCTAAAGCCCATCGTCATCTCCCATGGGCCAGAAGCCCAAGAGCGTGAACAAGAACCGGCCCAACATTGTGCCGGCCAACGTAATTACACACATACCCTCCATAAATAAAAATATGACGAATTGGTCCTTATTATTTTATGTAGCTTTCATTTATAGGTGAAACATAGAGGAACATGACTGGTAACGGTCCATATTGATGCACTAATATTTTCAGACATCAATCAATCAATTTAAACATAGTACAGCCACGATATATTATTAGTGGAGGGGGCGGTAATAGTAAATGATAATGATGTTTTTCTAAAATTTTATTATAATATAAAATAGTCGGATCGTATCTTCGTAACGAGAATAATATCTTTGAGTCGACATATGATATCTTAGTTCGTCTAATCGAAGTAACGTAAAGTTACAAGAACAGACAATTTCTTATTGTACTGCATTTTCAGATACTCAAATTTAAAATCACTGATTAAGTTAAGAAACTCTTTTATCGATACGAATTTTACGTTGAAAATGATTTAGATAAAATTAGAATTAAATCTCAACTTTTATTTGGTATTTTAAAATTCTAGGCACGTGAAATTTTAATACATCAAAAATTAAATATACAGACTATCAATTTAAAATGCATATGAAGATTGTGTACAAATCAATGTTCTAAAGAATACTAAACGTTAATCGGTGAAGAGGGTATTTTGGAAACTAATTGAAGATTAGCTAGAAATTAATTTTAAAAAATTAGTCGAAAATTAATTGATAATTAATTAGACAAGTCGAGAATACTTAAAATGCTGGTATAGATTGTTTTTGGGTTTATTTCTAGTACCTTTATTTTGCATATAGCTTATATGGTCATTTTTATTAGGGTTTTAGGTAAAAATTAGGTAAGACCAATTTCTTTTTGTCATGTCGTTGATAGTGTCCCACTTGGATTCTCCACTTCACTCTCAAGTCACAACTCCACCCAATTAACCACACTCAAAAATAAAATATACCCAATTGTTAAGTGATTAATTGATTATTTATTTCACTTTGTTGATGTCACATATTAGGTCTCACTTGAATTTCCCATCAACATGTTTAATTGTACTTTTCACACCTCACACTTCATGATCATATAGTTCCTATATAATAATTAATTAAATAAATAAATAAATAAATAAATAATTTGTTCCATTAAAGAGTGATCTAAACATCAATTAGTCCAAAGTTGAAATTTTGAAAGAGAGAGCAAAACATATTCCACAAATATTCTTTAGGTTCATAACATTATCTATGAATTCTTGATAAGTTTTCAAGTCAAATTGAAGATACTAACTTTAGAATTAGTCTTCTACTTATAAATTAATTAACTTTCAAGACCTTGAACAAGGCAAGTTGATGAACCAACTTGTGCTCGAAGAAGTTGTAGAAAATTTCTATTCAAATCTTATCCATTCATATATTTATATATGATCATTTACTTGAGGGTGTATTAATTGACTTTGAAAGTATATATTTTGTAATATACAATAAACAGTAAATAAAAAAATTTAATTAAAAAAATTGGGTATTAACAAAGGTCATCCAGGACGGAGGGGAGGCGGCGGTTTCTCCTTTCGCCTCCGCCTCTCGCTGTTTATAGTCCTTCTTTGACGACAGTTTTCTCGTCTTTTTCGCTAGTTTTGTCTCTCCTTGTGCGATTGTCTCTTGTGGAACAGAGAGTGACTTTAGGTTTTGTGCGACATTTCAACTGAATTTTGAGATTTCGGCAGGGAGTAGTTGTGTGTTGATTTGTTTTGTCGGTGGGCTCTCGTCGGTGCTCGATTTGCATCGTGGAGCCCAATATCCACAATTTGTTCGGTGTATTTTCTCCTCCCGTTCTCGCCCTCGCGCGTCTTTGTCTGGTAATGAATTTGGATGTATTTTGTACTTATGGTGGTACTGGTTCACGATTTCAACGTTCAGTACAGTAATTTATTTTATCTTTCTTGTACATGTTTGTAGCAATCAATCTTTGATAAAATTGTTCTACTTTCTTTCAAAATATAATATTTTCTTGTGTGCTAAAACTAAATTAAATTAAACTAGCAAGTATTTATTATATATATTCATTTTATCCCGCACGAAAACCTTAAAGGCCGAATTAAGAATATATTTTTCTCCTGGAAAATGCTTTTTCAATTTTCAACCAACAAGACAAAACCATTTTGGTGACCGAGAAAATTCTGTACAAAGATTTTCTGACAATCCAAACACGCAAGTGCCTCTCTCCACCAAACATTTTTTTCTCTGAGCTCAATTTTTGTCCCCTCCGTATATATATATATATACCTTCGAATAATTTATATATTTGTACTATATATATATATATATATATATATATATATATATATATATATATATATATATTACGCAAAAATATACCATATATATTCTTGTATACAATCAACATATATATTCTCATAAAATCAATATATATGTTCTCACTCGCTAAATTTGTCACGTCGCTTTCAACAACTTGCTTATATAAATTCCAACTATTTCGATTGTTTGCAAATTCTGGAAAATTCTTCGAAACACGTTTGTATACATATATATATATATATATATATATATATATATATATATATATATATATATATATATATATAACATATTTAGGAGCTTTCGTGGACCGTCGCAATAGCAACTTTAATATATATTGTCAAATTGCTGTATATGTGGGGAATAGGCAATTATAACATTTATAATTTCCCAAATTAATTGATATTCCAGTCGAAACTGACGGTGCAACGAATTTATATTATATAGTTTATATTTATTTTATAAATATATTTTGTACACGCGTATGTGTCTTTATGTTTACAAATTAAGTGGCTATTTTCCAAAAACAATAATTGTTGAATATATCTATGTAGTTTTCAATTGAGATCGACAGATGTGTGGTGTAAAGTGTGACATTTGTCTTCTTGTTAATTTATTCAACAACAGAAACATAAATAATTATGAATTTTGTCCATCGTCGGCAAAATAATTGCACAAATGTTATTTATTTGATTATTTATATATTATCTCTAAACTCTTGAAAAAAGGTAAATTTGTATTTTTGTTAAAATTTAACATCATATATATATATATATAGTAAAATAACATAATATGTTAGCAAATTCAAGATTATAATTGCACCAATTCCAAATAAATACCCCATCATGTGAGATCTTTTTTGCTTTATTAATTTCTTGTTTTTTTCTTGGATAAAAATGTTTTTTTCTCTATAATTTAAAATCTCATTTTAGGATTGTTTTATGGGTCAATTTGTGCTTGCTTGTGCTATACTTATCTCTATTTTCTTATATTAATTAATGTGTTTCTTGAGCCATATTGTACATTGAATTTATTTTTTCTATGGATCAGTAGCTGTCATATAAAGTGAAAGCTAAGTACAAGTTAGCCAAAAAAAAATTGAAATTGACCAGTAGTTTCATTAATCTAAGATTGAGATTTGAATTTGAATTTTAAACTAATGGTTTATTCTTATCAAAACAGAATAGAATATATTGCACAATTCACTCATTTTCATTTGTGGTCAGCCATTTTCCTAGCATGTGGTTCATGTAAGTTTTGATCATTTGAGGAAAAAAAATCTCTTCCCTTTCGACGAATCAAGAGAGAATCTTACACGTTTTTAATCGTCACTAAAATGATCGGAGCATAAATCAGAACAAATTTAAGGCATACACATGTATAAAAAAATTACGTGTTTTTTGTTGTTACAGAAACTCACACGATTGGCACGAAATTCGTTTCTGAAATATTTTGAAAATTTCACTTGTTTTCCACTGTCGCATACCAAGTCGAGATTTTTCATATTGTTAAAACAAAATACATTATCAGGGGGTATTTTGAAATGTTTTATTAAGGTATTTTTGTAATTTCACATATATTTCGTTTCGACAAATTATTCATCTAATTAGGGTATCATCATTTCAAACCTGCTTTCCACAGATCAGACTGAAACTCACATGCCTAGATTTCACGTGTTTTTCACCGTCGCAAACCAGGCCGAGATTAACAAAATACATCATCAAGGGGTATTTTAAAATGCTTGTAGAAGGGTATTTTTGTAACTTCCGTTTCGTTAAATTAATCATCTAATTAGGGTATCATCATTTCGAACCCGCAGCCAATTCCGTACCCGCAACCTCAATCATTGTGTGTGAATTCGTAATTAATTTAGGTTTTTTGGTTTTGGTCCACCGATTTTTTTTGTGGGTTTTCTTAGATTTTATTGCACATAGTGATGATGATGACAAATCATTAAAAGCTGTACCCAATATGCTCATGAACTCACCAAACATGATCATGGCATAGCTGTAATTTTGTGCTGTCTCTAGTGGTACCTTAGCCACCACATCGAGTGTGTTTGATGTAATGGTTGCGGATAGGTGACCCACCTTTTGTCTATATATTCACATTCCCTATGGCCACGAAACATGTGTCATTGCTTAGGTTGTTCTCTTCCTCTTCGACCCTTTTCATGTTTTGAGTTCTTGCAGCCTCTCGTCGTCGGAGACGGCAACGTTGGATCGGAGGGTTTCGGAGTTTTTGAGGTAAGGATCGAACCCTTTTCGGGTTTTCGGAGAAATTGATGGGTTTTGATGGGTTTCAGGTGAAGTTTGATGAACTTTGGGGTTTTCAGGACATGGAGCACAAGGATTGTGGGTCGCCGGAGGTGAAGCTTCCGGCTCTTTTCGATTTCATCGCTTCGAATCAGGCGGAAGCTGGATTCGACGTTGGAATGCATAGCCCTGCGGGTGATGTAAAAGTAAGTAGGGGTTTTCGGGTTTTTTTCATATCAGTCATAACTGCAGATGTGATGTGAAGATCGAGTTAAGTGACATTGTGGTTGTTACGTAATTGATTATCGTTTTTCGGGTTTTTTTAGGTTAATCACCCAAACAAGCATTCCATTTCTATAAGCATGCCGGCTTCCCCGATGACGAGAGACTTGAAGAGGATAGATGAATATTCGTTCGGGAGGCGAGATGACGTCGGTGGAGTCGTGAATCCTCCCAAGTCGATCCTTGGTGGGGCGGCCCAGAGTGTGTCTCACTCCCAACCGATTGTGTCGAGCGCGGCGCATGTGAATCCTGCGATTGATAGGTTGAGGGATCGTAGGTTCGATTCGTTTAAGACTTGGTCGGGGAAGCTGGAGAGACAGCTGACGAACTTAACGGGGAGATCCCCGAGGGCGGGAGAGAAGGCGGAGGAGGGCAATGTTGGGGGGATTGCGGAGGTTGGGAGCTTACCGGTGGATAGGTACTTTGATGCCCTAGAAGGGCCGGAACTCGATACCCTAAGGGTATGTACTTCTCTTTTATCCTTACCTTTTTATTCGGGTTTTTAGCTTTTAGGTTCAAGTAAGTTCTGGGAGAGTTGGTGCATGACACATATATCGAGAAATATGATGGACACGTTTCGTTTGCTAAATAAGTTTTCACTTATAACTATCAGTTTGAATTTTTAAATGCATCAAGTTTTAACATGGTTCATATGACTCTCTCGTGCTAGTATATATCACCTGTAGATTTAAAGTTGGTTTGGTTTTAAATATTTTGATTTTCAGTTCGATTTTTTGGTCTTGCACTATTAACATTGAAGGAATTTAGTTTGATTTGGTTTTATACGTATGTGATTTTTATGTATCAACTCAAATTTTTAGTTGAGTCAGATTTTAACATATCATGCCTTGAATTTTGTGCAGGCTTCGGAGGAAAGTGTTCTTCCCGAAGACAAGAAGTGGCCATTCCTACTAAGATTCCAGATATCCTCGTTCGGAATATGCCTCGGAGTCACCAGCCAAGCCATCATGTGGAAAACCCTAGCAACCTCAAAATCCACAAACTTCCTCCACATAAGTCCCATGATAAATTTAGTCCTATGGACCATAGGAGCTCTCCTCGTCGCCGTCGTCTCTATCATATACCTCCTAAAATTAATCTTCTTCTTTGAGGCAGTTCGCCGCGAATACTACCACCCAATTCGCGTAAACTTCTTCTTCGCGCCCTGGATCGCCCTATTGTTCCTAGTCCTCGGGGTCCCGCCTTGCGTCGCGAGCAACCTCAATCAATTCCTTTGGTACGTCCTCATGGCGCCGATTTTCTTCCTGGAGATCAAGATTTACGGGCAGTGGATGTCCGGAGGGCAGAGGAGGCTGTCGAAGGTGGCGAACCCGTCGAATCATCTGTCCGTCGTGGGGAATTTCGTCGGGGCGTTGTTGGGGGCTTCGATGGGATTGAAGGAGGGCCCTATTTTCTTTTTTGCCATTGGATTGGCTCATTACACCGTTTTGTTTGTGACATTGTATCAGAGGCTTCCCACAAATGAGACTCTGCCTAAGGAGTTGCATCCGGTCTTTTTTTTGTTTGTCGCGGCCCCGAGCGTCGCGTCGATGGCCTGGGCGAGGATCCAGGGGTCGTTCGATCATGGGTCGAGGATCGCCTTCTTCATCGCCCTTTTCCTGTATTTCTCACTGGTAAGTTTTCACGATCGGTTCGACCGTGTCGTGCCACTAATTCTCATCAATTATGTCACATCACTGATTTTGACCAGTCGTGTCATGTCACTGATTCTGATCGGTCAAACTCATCATGTCAATAGTTATGACTAGACTGACTCATCATATCAGATTCAATGTTCTAAAAGAACGCGATAAGTAATCCCGAATTATAAAAGATCAGTTGCAGATGAATCAGGTAAGTCGGGGATTAATCTTTTTTCTTCTTTTTTTCAGGCCGTGAGGGTAAACTTCTTCCGGGGATTCAAGTTCTCCCTAGCCTGGTGGGCGTACACCTTCCCGATGACCGGCGCCGCCATCGCAACCGTCCGATACTCCAACGAAGTGACGAACGTCGTCACGCAGACGCTCTCTGTCTCGCTCTCGGCGATCTCGACCCTCGTCGTCACCTCCCTCCTCGTCACGACCGTGCTGCACGCGTTCGTGCTCCGCGACCTCTTCCCCAACGACATCGCCATCGCGATCAGCAACCGGAAGCCGAAGCCGAGCAAGAACTGGTTCAATCACTTCCACGCGAGGCACGGGAGCCCCGAGGCGAGAGAGATTGAGAATTACTTGAAGTTTTCGTGCTCCGATTCGGAGACATCGCTTAAGGCTCCTCCGACGATCGTCGATCCGGTCTCGAGCAACAATGTGTGAGGCACTTTGTTCTGGTGTGGAGAATCTTAGTCGTTCGGACATGTGAGGATCGGGAGTTGGGAGTTTTCGGAGGATCCGATGAACGTGTCTAGAGAGTCACGTGTACAAAGAGTTTGGTCAGTCCTAGGTTGTACTAAATAAAAATTTCAGTTATGAGATCCTCATATTTTTGGATAGTAATGGTTTTTTCATGAACTGAAGCAGTTCGATTTGGTTACACTATATAAAAATTGAACCAACATAAATTTCATCGGTTAGAAACTTGTTAGAGTACCACATCTTATGTGTTTACTATCTTAAATGATAATCTGGATTTTTATTTACTAGCTTGAACTTTCAGGTGGGTTGAGGGTCGAACTCTAATTTGGAGTTTCAGATGTGATACTGAGTAGGAAAGGGTATGTTGAGTAGAGAAATTATATTGTAATTTCCGAAAAAGGGTACAAAATCCAATTGAATCCAAGCAAAATCGAAGAACTAGGGCTGCCTAAAAATAACCGAATCAACCAAATTTTGTGAATTTTACAAAAATTGGGGTAAAAAAAAATTCAATCAAAAACCAATAAACAGAGTAGTAATCTGCATAAAGTACAAAAATTTCATGAAATTTGGTTCATGAAAATCTGAACCAAAAACCGATATGGTTAAAACTCTGCAAGGTTTTTAAGAACCAAAATGTTCAAATGTCACAATATATGATTCAGCTACAATACAAAACCCAATTGAATCAAGACAATAACACAGAACATACTCTGTTATGTTTTTTAAGAACCAAACTGTCCGAATTTCAGATCCCATTTAACAATATAGGACAAAAAAATCGAACCTTTCAACAATTTTCACCTTCTGATTACACTAAACACAAAACCAGTCGAACCAAGAAACCGAAACGACACGAAATAGCTCTTCAGCAACCAAATAAAAACATACCCAGATAGAGAGAAACAGAGAGCTCACATTTTTGCAGAGCCAGAGAAGAGCAATTGGGGTTTGTAGAAGAACACGAATTGGAATATAAATCATTTTTATGATTCAAGATTCAAGATTTATCATATTTATAATTTATTGGGTCTTCTCATTTGACCAACACACCAAATTTCAACTAATATTAAAATTTTCTTGCCGACATAAATTTCACTTCTTTTTTAAAGATGGTGTCTTAGGAACCTGCGAGGAAGCAAGTTAGGAGTTACCTACGTCCTTCGCCACAACCTTAATGTACAATACAATTTGGTTACGTTTGAATAAATAAGTAATATTTATCATTATGATTGAACCGTTTAAATTGGTAAGCATTTGAGTCCTGGTTCACATTTTTTCTCTAGTTGGGCAGAAATGACTTCTTAAAAATTAATCAGAAATTAAACAGCAAATAAATTAAATTAAGTAAATAATTAAAAATTACATAAAATCAATTGAGAACTAATCAGAGATTATTTAAAAAGCTCAAAATTTTCACGACACTAATATCTAGCCAAGCTCAAAATCAAATATTGGTACAACACTTATTTTATTTTGTACATAATTTTATTGGGTCAATTTTAATTTTCTGAACTTACAGTTTTCGGCGAAGTAAAGGCTCACACGTAAATGTGAAAGGAAAATAAGTTTCAGTCGTATATAAAATATAAAAGAAAAAAGTTTGTAAATCTCATACGAATAAGGAGTAAAATAGATTGCCTCGTTGTGTACTTGGGCCGATATGTACCGCCCAATTAATTCAGATTATGATTTCGAGCAATGCTGTGGACAATACCCATAATGCCCCTTTCTTGAAAAACAAGTCTCTTCTTTTCGTGTATTCGGGAACGGATATAAGGCAAACCTTGAGAGCGTTTTGAGTAAATAATTTACTGGGACCATTATAAAGCTTCGAGTTCACGCGTCAAAAGCAGATATAATTTTTGTTTTATTTATTTTCGAAAAAATGGAGTGGTCGGAGAAGATGAACATCGATTGGGCCTTCGCCGGAGAAACCGAGGCCCAAAACCAGTCACGGCGGGCCCAAAGCTTGACGATCGTGTATTTGATCTACCAGGTGCTGATTTTCTCCACCGTCACCGGAGCTCTTCCCGGCGGCGCCGGCGCCGACCACTGGTGGGTCCCAGTTGTCCTCTCCGTGTCCCTCTCCGTCGTGTTCTTCTCGTACCTTGTCGAGGCCGTTGTCGCGGTCGACCGGGCCCAGCTCGGCTCGGACCTGGCCCGGCTGGAACTGGGCCCGGCCCATGAGTTCGGGGTTCCGTGTCTTCTCGACTGGCCCACGACTCCGGAGGAGGTCCGGTACCGGTCGGCGAAACGGCGGGTCGTTTTGGGCGTGGTGGTTGGGCTGTTGGTGGCGTTCGCGGCGGTGATGGTCGTGGCGGTTTCGCCGGCAACCGCCGTGGACGGCGGTGTTGAGTATGTTGAGGAATGGCCCTAATGGGTTCGTAGGTTTGTATTTTATTTCATGTTTGTGCGCGTTCGTAGGTTTTCAAAAAGTTCGCATGAGGACGGCCTTAAAGTCTTCGAATAAAGTTGCGAAATCGAGAAACTCGCAGGTTCTGTACTGTTGTGTGAATCGATTTTTTTGGAGGCTTAAAATAATTAGAGTGATGAAATAAAATCGGTGTGTTGTTTGTTGTGTTTGTTACTTGTTTTTAATTTTTAATTTTTTCTTTGGTTGGTGACAATTTTTTCGTTTACTGACCCAGATTCGCCCGGTCCGAGCCAGCCGGATGGGCTCCGGCTAGCTCGGACCGGTAACTAATGGAGCGATGTCGGTGCTGACATCTGTCACCACCGCCTCTGCGGCGGTTGTGATGGTAGAGTGCTGATTGACGGCGCGTGGCCGTCACGGTTGTGGAGGAGAGGCTGTTCGTGGGTTGGATTCGTGCAATTGTTCGGTCCGGATCCGGTTTTTTTTACTTTGGTTGATTGATGTTACGGTGGGTCTGCTGCCGAGGAGGCGCGTGTAAAAAACCGACAAGAGGTGGCGCGTCGGGGTAAAATAGCTGACATAATTTTTTATTTTTCAATCTGGTCTTAATTTATGCGTTAAATCATACGACTTTGTACTTGATATATAGATTAAAACTAAAATTTTGTAATTTAAAAAAATAATAAGAAAATCAAACATGATTTAAATGTTACAGCACGTTCAATATGTAAATATCACAACTCGTTCGACTTTAACTCGTGTTAGTTGATATAAGTATAATCAATGGTTCTAATTTTTAAGAACCAAGACTAAATTATAATTGATTAGTCATCTCAAATATAAAACCAAAACCAAAATATTATCTACTATTGATTTTCTTAATTATGTTCAACTCGATTTTCAGTTTGTAATTGACACCTCATCTTTCAAATTATAGTCCTATTTGTAAATCGGTTTTAAGAATAAAATTGTCTGGGGAATGAATAAAGTTTTTTAAAAAGTTTGTAAATGAACTTTAATAAGATTTGGTGATAAATTCCTTAAATAGACTATTGATATTTTGGATGATGATACTAAATGAAGAAACAACCTTAAAATATTATACACCTATAACCTATTATAACTCCAAAGCCTTCGTGTGGTTGATGCCAATCTAGGAGTCAATGGAATATGTATATTATGTTGTATCCAATAAATGTATTTGTTCTTTTCTTGGAAAGAACCACTATTATTGAACCGACCAAAACAGTGTTTCATTGGTTCACATTTTGTATTGGTTAGATACATTGAACATAAACTTATGACATGAAAGAAGTCTATTTAGTTCCATATTCTAACTAGTTTGATTCACACACAATAGAATATGTGTTTTTTTGGGTGAAATGAACGTGACAATTTATTATAAGATATAAAAATGTGTTACTTTTCATAAAGATATGTTGATAATGATTTCTCAGCTACTATTCAACCAAATTTTCTATGACAGTGACTTTAACCTACTAACCATATATCTCAATTCCCAACCCATAAAAATTTACGAAAATTCTAAATGGGTATATATTCTTATGAAAATGAGTCACGAGATGTTTTTCCTCGAAATACAGGCAAATGAATATTTAACTTCTAAAGCAGTACTTCAGAAAGCTTCCTACTTCGAGAACAATCAAAACTAACACACTAACGAACTACCAATAAATTTATATAAATCGAAAGATATTTACTTTGACAAATTGGTAAAACTGCCTACAATGTTATATATGTTGAATATTGCCTATTCCAATTAAATTTTTAATTATTAATAGTTTTCCTTTTAGTTTATGTTTACATTCTATAAAACGTGTCTCGACTATCAACTCTTATTGGAATTGAGAAACCGATAAGACTAATAATATTGTTCTCTACACTAATTCTATCAAATTAACCATGAAAAAAACTCTTACAATATTAGAGATTTACTCGGGCGCGATATTTTTCAGATTAATAATCGAATTTCGATCATAAAAAAAACATACTCTAAGTCCGTGACCCAACCACATACAACCTCAAGATTAACTTAGACATTCAACACCATCAAATACCTAGTAAAATTGAGTGAAGCAGATGTTGATTAAACCCATTAAATCTGCGATTTAAAATCTTTGAATTTTCGTATCCACAAAATAAAATAAGTGATCAATGAATCGGCAAAAACTCATAAACTACGAAATGATTGACGACAATTTATGATAAGTTTATATAATTGATTTGTTTTTGTGGTCCCTTAATGAAGCTTCTAAGAAGATTCTTGACCGAACCTTCTATGACTTTGCAAAGCAGATGTCAAAACATGGAATCAATAACTTTTCGAAAACAATAATAATGTTCTTTAAGAATTGAACTCCACCTTAAATTCTGCCTGAATTTTGTTTCATCAGACCTAAAACTTTTGTTATAAATAAATAATTTAATTTAAAAATGTTAAAACAATAAAATGTTTTATTTAATATTTAATATTTCGTCATAAAAAGGATAAATTACTATAAAAAAATGCATACCGTTAAATCTAGGATTCGATCCTCGCAGCTCTGGTGAGAATCACCGACGACCAGCCCAGTATCAATAAAAACCCAAATTTTTATAATTATTATCTACATATATATCGAGTTTTAAATCGAATTGTTGGTGCCGAAGAAGGATGGTAGTTTGGTATTATATTTTTAACAGAAAGGGAAAATTCACTTACCCACCATAACTTTTCATTTTATCTTCTAAACCCCCTAAGTTTTACAAAATTGGCACTTCAAGATACGACATCAAAATTATAGAGAAGGATGTGTCGCGCGTTGATCACGAGCAGGCTATATTTACAAAAAAAATCTCATGATTGCCCTTAAGATAATCGATTAAATGTGTGTTGTTCGGTGAGAGTTCGGTAAGGATTAGAGAAGACGACTTTCGTTGGGGCTATACTCAACATTTAGGGTCGGATTCTCTTCTCACCGAACCCTCAACTAACCACACATTTCTTCAATTACCATAAGGGCGATCATGATTTTTTTTGTACATATAACCCGCTCGTGATCAACACGTGACTCATCTTTCTCTACAATCTTAACGTCGTAGCTTGAAGTGTCAATTTTGACTTAACCCCCAGTTAGGGGTGGGCATTTTTCGGCCAAAACGGAAACCGAACCGGTATCCAAACCAAAACCAAATTCAAATAGAAGAATTGAGAACCGTGGGTATCGGATTAGATTTGAGTTTGAAAATTGAGAACCGAATCAATTCAGTTCGGTTTCGATTCTGAAAATGTAGAACCGATGAATAACCAATTCAGAACCGAACCGTTTTGAAAGTTTTAATTAGTATTTTTATATTTTAATTTTAAATTTTTGCCTAAAAATTGTGTAATTTCATATGATTTTGACCATAAATTGAACAATATATATGGATATCACATTAATTGACTCTAATTGAGCAAAATTATAACTATATCTGAGAACCATATTCTTAATCTCACAATTAATCATCATTTAATTGAGTCTATTAAGTAGAATCGGGAACCAGACAATAAGATCGCGTTTAGAACCGGACCTGTACCCAATTATTGGGTCTAAATTTGTGTTTTCAAATTGAAGAACCAATTAAGTCGGTCCGGTTCCAGAACCGTGCCCAGCCTGGCCCCCGGTTTTCTAGAGGAAGCAAGGTCAAAGTAGCCTGCTCTCCTTCGCACAACCTTCACGGTTAAGGAATCATGGTATTTTTATTTTTGGTGATAATTTTCTTATTGGTTATTAAAAATACCACATTTTGTCACAGTATAAAAAAGCGTGCAGATATATATATTTTTCATCAAATGGAGGCGTATGAGAAGCTCGACGACTGGGCCGTCGCCGACGAGATCCAGGCCCAACAACACAGAGAGGGGATCGAGGGCTCGACGATCGCCTACATGCTGTACCAGGCTCTTGTCCTGTGCCTCATCTCCGGATCCCTCCACGTCGGCGCCGGAGACTGCCACCGTTGGATCGGCGCCGGGCTCTCGCTGTCCCTCTCCGTCCTCCACTTCTCGTACCTCGCCGAGGCCTTTCCCGCGCTCCTCCGGGCCCAGCGCGACGCGGACCAGGCCCGGATGGAGCTGGGCCGGGCCCACGCGTGCCTCGAGGCCGATCGGGCGATCCGGGCCCGGTTCTTCCTCGGCGGGCCCGCCACGGAGGAGGAGGCCCGGTGCAGGGCGGGAAACGACGGGTCGTTTCGGGAGCGGTGGGCGTGTTGCTGGTCGTGTTCGCGGCGGTGATGCTGGTGGCTTGTGCCCGGTTGTGAAACGACGTGTCGTTTTGGTGGAGGCGGCTTTGAGAATTGAAAGTAGTGTGTAATGGCCTTTCATTGGTCGTTCTATGCTTTTTTATTATTATTATTATTATTATTATTATTATATTTGTGTGCTTCTTGATGGTTGGATTGTTATTATTGTGTGATTAAAACAAAAGTATATATTTGTTTGTGTGAATTTTGTTTGTTTTGTTGGTGACAATTTCTTTTTATTTTATTGATTCAGATTTTATGCGGTCCGAGCCAACTGTGCCACGAGCTCTGGCTGGTTCGGACCGTAACTGTCGAGAGTGAGGTTGGAGACTTGTTGCTGCCGCCTATGCGGCGGTCATGTGGAGCGGAGGCTTGCCCTTGCTGCCACGGTGGCGCGTGTGTACACGGGTTTTCAAAGCGCGTGTGGGGTGCGAGAGCTTGAATTGTTGTTTTTCGTGAAAAATTAGGTTGGTCTTTGTTTCAAAAAATAATATTAAATGCAAGTATTTGTATTGGATTTGCTGGTGAATAAATTTTTTTTTTTGAAGGAGCTGGTGAATTAATAATATTTGCTGTAAAAATGTGAATAAATAAAAATAAAATGATTGATTAGAAATTGTAGATAATTACGTGGAGGTGGAGACTGAAGTGGGGATTAATAGAAAAATAATTGGACAAATATGAGATTTTTGCATATGGTTATTTACTTAATTTACCAACAAATGAGTTTAAGTATAGATCTAATAAGAATATAAATATTTGAAGAATAAATACATGAACATCTTTATTCTTTAATTTGTATATGGTTTCAAATTAACTTAAATGATCAAAATCAGTTGTTTATGTTCTGTTCTTGGAATAGAAATTAGTAAATGCACAGAGGTTTCATAAAACATGTTGGGCTGTTTAGATTAAGTTGATTATAATGCTTAATTATTAATTATAAAATCAAAAAAGTATGACATTTTATATTGTATGGTATAAAATTGCATTACGTTTAAAAAATAAGTGTATATATGATAATAAGTTCTCACCAACCACTACCATTTGACTATTCATATATATATAATAAAGCAATAATATGAATTATATAAAATTGTGTTTATGGCTGACTGCAAATACATATATTTGACCAGACATATTTTGTACATAATTATTTAACTTTTATTTATTTTAACAGGTCACCTAAAGTCTAGGCGTGTGCACATCAATGTACCAGCGTAATGATTTTTTGAGCTCTTAAAAATTCATCTTATTTTCACAGTCCTCTCATCGTAAAAGCTGATTAAGAACGAAGTTATTGAGTATTTTATGAGCAGGACAAACATATAAACCTTAGTGAGTTGACTAGAAAAAATATATTTTATACGACCCGACAAAATGTATTTATTAAGTGGACCTTACTAACTTTGCAAGAATATATACTGATAGAATTTTTCTGTTTTTTTTTTGGGATATTGGATGACCTAAACCAATCATTTTTATATAATAGAAACTTTAAATTGAATTTTAATTTATACGATAAAAATATAGTAAAAATGAGGACAAAAAGTTTACTAGACCCACAGGTACATTTTGATCTACATATTAAAAACTTTAAATTCTCTTATCCACAAAATATGATATGTGAATATTGACGATTTGGTCAAAACACGCCGCGCGAGTGATATACTACAAAATGATTGACTAGTAATTTAGGGTGAATTAAGAATAATTAATACTTCATTATTTAAAGGGATAATGACACTTTGTACACTTAATTATAACGAAATGACAATTTCATATACATATTAATTAATGAATTCTCTTTTTGATACCATAACAATTTTTTTGTGACAACACACCTCTAAAATGCCTAAAATATTTAAACTACCTCTGGTTCGATAAAACATTAATTAATCGATTCAATTTGGTTTATATTAAAGATGCAATTACAATTATAACCCAAATTTAAAACTAAATTCAAGGGCATACTAGTCATTATAGGGGTATTTTAGTTATTTTAGCGTATGTTGTCATAAAAAATTGTAATTCACTAGTTATCCCCTATTTTAGCGTATATGAAACTATCATTTTGCTATAGTTGAGCAGAACAAAGTGTCATTATCTCTTATTTAAACTATAGCTTTATCCATATTATTTTCTCCGTACCAAAACAATTGCCTACTCGTGTTAAGTTTGATATTTGAAAAAGAGAAATCATAATTATTCAATTTATCTTTAACCCTTGTAATATTCATCAACAAAATAAAACATATGATAAGAGGCGTGATATGGTGCGAACCAGATCACGTTGTGCGAATTCGTGCGAACCAACTAGATGGTGACACATGCGCGTGTGTTTTCAATATTAAGTTATGTATTTTCATAAAAAAGTCAGCGGGTGTTTTCATTATTATGATGTGTATTTTCATAACCCGTTATAACCACTTGTTACACCCAGGGACCCCCCGTTACACCATTTCCCCGACAGAGTTCACTGATTGGGTATAGAAAAATACACGTCCCCCTCGTTACACAATTCTCCGGATGTTATGAAAATACATATCATAATAATGGGAAGATATGACTTAATAAAGAAAATACGTGCAAACAACAATTTGCACCATCCTCATGGTTCGTACTTGAATATAACCCCATATGGTAAAAATATATAATTTAGCAAACCACCAAAGCATTTAAGTCTTGAAGAAACTTAGCATTTAAGTGTGTTTACATGTAGAATTTGACTTTTCAATTACAACAAGCAGGTTATATCATATTTTTCTGTATTGGTCTTTCGAATTGTTCGAGAGAGCCCAAATTAATATAAAGTAAAGCTGCGACACGGCCACAAAACAAACAGATGAGAAGAGTTTCGTGAAGTACTAGAAAATTTTGTTCTTCTCTAGAGTTGCTCTGATTATTACACATGTCACCGACGAAACCAACCGGGAAAGACATGTCAATCGGCTGAGGCGGTCGGATGAGGAAATAACAGTCATAAATAAGAAACAAGAGAAGCATGTCGTTAAATGTTCTGTCTGAGCTCGAGCCGAACTCGAACTAAAGATTTGGCTCGTTTTAGAAATGAGCTCGAGCCTAACGTTTTAAGACTCTATAAGCTCGTGAGTCGGCTTATTTAGTATTTAATTTATTATTATATTTCAAGGTTTATTAAATATTTATAACGAAATTAGATGAGTTAAATTAAGTCGAGTCAATCTACAGTTGGCTCGTCTATTTCATTTCTAGCCAAACTCGAGTTTAGTTGCATAAACTCGTTCGAATTCGAGCTTAACACTTTTTTCACCACTCAAGGTGAGCCCTGCCAATATGAGGCTCGATTCGGCTCTATGACTCTTCTGCTAAGGCCTAACTGTCGACCAATAGGACGAGGATAAATATATCATCAAAATTTTATTTTTATTTGTTGGATTTCATAACTACTTAATGAATAATTTTCTAAGAAAATATACTATACACGTTGAAGAATGTTTAAATACTGAAACACGACCAGTATCAAGTTTCCAACATGTTGGGACAAGACGTAAGGGTGAACACTTTAGATACAGAACTAGTCTTTAGACAAGAACCAATCAAGATTTGAAACCAAAAAATAAAAAATTGCGGATAATGCTAAGTTATAAGTCTATATTGGCAGAACCATTTATTTTTTATTCGGTTTTGGTTCTAAAAATTCAGAACCACCGGTTATCCAATAAGAACTGAGCCAGTATGCACCATCTCATCCGTCTCTTGTTACACGCATATGCTATTTATCTATTATTATCATTTTAATTGCAAATTTTATATTTCGATTGTACTGTAACAATTAAATCCCAACATTTGGTTTTAGTTGATATTTCATACAACTGCAAACTTAGCATTTTTTTCTTCTTCTTTTTCTACGAATCCGACTCAATTTTGGTCTTTAAATCGAGTATGCATGAACTCAAGGTCAAAAACCAATCGCTCCAATCACGCAAAATCATAACTGAATTAGACAAAACTGAATTGAAATCGAACTGTGAGACGGTATATATTGAGAGAAATTCAGTTCGAGTCAATTATTACTCATTAGTGACTCTTAGTAGTTCTATATGTAAGGAAGTTTCCAAGAAAAAGAGTTAGTCCAAAAAAAGTACATTTACCAAACATTGCGCGTTTCCTAAACGTATTTGACTTTCAAAACATTGCGTCGAAGGTTACAGACATGTAAGGCGAAACATCATTTTTTTTGTCTTTTTCCTTCGGATTATCCGAGGAAGCGCAAATATAAATTTAAGCTGCGCGGGCACGACACAAATCGGACATGGACGACGAGAGCTTTGTGAAGTACTAGGAAAGTTGTTCTTCTAGAAGATCTGTTTTATTACATAGAGAGAGAGAGATTTGGTTTTTACGGAATGACACTAGATATTTGTAATATTTCACGCGCGCGAGTCACCGGCGAAACCGGCGGCAAAAAACATGTCGACCGGCTGGGCCGGTCGTCGGAGGGCATGACGGTCATGACAAAGAATCTAGAGAAGCGGGTACGGTTCCACTACAACCGGGTACAGAACTTGACGATCTGCTACCTGTTGTACCAGATTATATCCTTAGCGTCCGTTGGCTCGTCCTCGTCCGTTCGATGCGAGCAATGGTGGGTCCCCTTTTTGCTGTCGTTGATCCCCGCGATCCTCTACTTCGCGGCCCTGTGGGGAGCGTTGACCGGGTACCACAGCATCCAATGCGAGCTCGACGCGTATTGCATCGAGCGGGAGAGGATCAGGGGGCTGATCCACGAGGCCGAGAGCCGGAAGGTGCAAAACGACGCCGTGGTGGTGAGCATCGACGGTGGACACGTCATGGGGCCGGACGGGTTCGTCGTTTTGAAGCGGTTGGTGTGTATTTGGACCGTCGTTTTGATGCTCGTTGGGTTCACCGTCGTGGTGCTGTGGTCTCCGAGGGTTGTCTTGTGCCGCCGGTGAAAATTTCTTTCTCCGGCGAAGAATTCAACTCTATTTTTTTATTTTTTGCTACATCGATTGTAATGAAAGACATATATAAAATTTATCTTATGAGTATTATTATAGCTTTTAATAAGTGCGTATTGGGCGGCGGTTTTGAAACAGTCGGCTGAATTTAAATAATTACTCGATTGTTAAGGTAATATTTTTATTAAAGAGACGGTTACAACATGCGCTAGGGTTTATATATAGTCACATTAAAGTTTACATACAAGGGCTCAAGGACCGTATACATGTTAACATACCACTTAAATTTAAGATGTTGTCAGATAGATAAGACATCCAATAAGTTATCGTTAAAGAGTAGCATCTGAATAAGGTTTTTCATGAAACGGTGTCAATTTCTCATTTGCCTTAATGGGGGTGGACGCGACCTTATCATCAAATAAGCCTGCCCGAAAAATGTGGTTACCTGCTCATTTTGGTTGAGACAAGTGATAACTAGAAAACACCGATGAGATTTCCAGCCCCATAAAGTATGTGAGTATATCAAAATCTTTCACCTCAAACTGCTCGATGAGAAGACGCTTAAGGTCAAAGATAATTCTATATCTGATGATGTTCATGTCATTCACATAAAAGAAGTAAAATGTAGTCACAGTTATTATTATTTTCTTACAAATAAAGCAGAATCATAATTACTAGAGGTGAAATCAAAGTTGGTCATCTTCTCACTAAACTTCGAAAACCATGTTTGTAGAGCTTATTCAATCTTATACATAGTCTTTTCAAGCCAGAAAACACATATTCGAGAGATGATCATACCCAAGCGAAGGCTGCATATATACATTCTTTTGAAGAAAGCATTTTTAACATTCATATGTAAAAAAAAAGGTGTCACTCTCTTCCATCTTCAACTGCTAACATATTATGAACAAACTTAATTGTAGCAACTTTAGCAAATGTCCATATTTCGCGACTATGTGGGGAGCATCGTACATACGGGCCGATTCTACGGGCCGTCGAAGCCCAAAGAACGACGAAGACAGCCTCATAAAAGTCGGCTTAAAGGCCACAACTGCACCGCCTCTTGAATAATGGGCCTGGTAGCCCGTAAAGGGAGAGGCGTACATTAGCGGCGCATTTTAGCGAGGAATCGAAGCGCGAAAAAATCTCTGTGACGACGTCGTTGTCGAGTCGTATGACGTGGACATGGGCCCACACTTCCGTCAAAGAAAGTTGGATTTTCGTGGGTCCCACCACCTCCTGGTAGACGGGCCGTTTCGCAAGTCGCCGTTTTGCTTCTGTTTTTGTCGTTTTGCTATGACGACTCTCATTATTGTTATTAAATAATAATAATAATAATTATTATTATTATTATTATATTTTATATTGGTCGGTTTTGGACCTACACAAATGGAGTTGGGTGAGCTGGGTCGTGTCCGGGCCGTGCGATACGACGAGGTGGAGTGTCGTTTCGTGTCGGCTCAGACAAGGCTCCAGAACAAAACAACGTCGTACCTCGTGTTCCAGATCCTGCTCTTCCTGTCGGCGGCTCTCGACGCCTTCTCGATCCAGTCGCGCTTCTTCGGCGCGTCGCTCTCACTCTCGCTCCTGGCCACGACGGCGTCGTTTAGCGGTTTGGTCCTGGATCTGGTCGAGGTCGTCGAGACGCGTCACCGGCTCGACCTCCACGACAACGTGGTGACCCAGATCCACACCGCCGACAACCTTGTCGAGAAGGCGCGGCTCGTCGGTGTCCGTCATTTTCGGTTTAAGGTCGGCGCCGGGGTTTTCGTCGCCGTCGTGACGGTTTTTGCGGCGGTGATGCTCGTGGCGTGCTGGTCGTTGGTGCCCGATGACGTCATGGCGTCGGAGGAGGCGCTTGGATTGGGAATCCGTGGATCTGGCCCGGGGATTTGTTCGGGTTCGGGTTTTAACATCACTTTAGTTACGTCACACTAACGGTTTCAGCCTCACACTTTTAACGAATATATTAGGGGTTCGAACCTCCTTGGGTCGGAGGGAAGAGAATTTATTAAGTAGATAGAAAATGATGTAATTTTGAAAGATAAAAAATTAGCCTTATCCGATATAGTTATAAGTGGGTTTGCTGCCCCGGGAGACGGGTGTGTACAGCCAGCTGGAGGCGTTTGGGATTGAGAACCAAAAAAATCATACGCTTGAACTTTGTTTCTCGTCAGTTTATAACCTCAGCAAAAATTGAAAGAATCGTTATTGTTTAAGGGGTGATTCCATATCAGTACCTCAACTTTGTCTAATTTTCAAATCAGTACCCCAAATTTGAATTTTTTTTTTGCTGGTACCCTAAGTTTAATTAATTATTGATAAATACTAGTATGTTAAATCTAACATAATGGGGTGGAAAATACCAAAATGCCCTTAATGCTTATGACTGGATTTAAACCGGTCGGATTTCAAATCATAAACATTATTGACATTTTGGTCTTTTCAAATCATAATTTTGTTTAATTTATCATATTAAGTATTTGTTCGCAACTAATTAATTTTAGGGTATTGACAAAAAACTTTTCAAATATAAGGTACTTATTTAATTGAAACAAACAATAATGTTTTAAAATGATATTTTAGTGTTGTGAGACACGCACTTTTATAGAGGTTGTGAGTTTGAATCTTACTTGATAAATGGGATGAGAAATTTGGATAGAGTAGTAAAAGATAATGCTTCTTTTGATTATTTCTAAGTTAATAAAAAAGTATAAATCAACTTTCAACAACTTATAAGACAATGTTATTATATAAACATGTAACCTTGAAATTAAAGACTTAAACATACATAAGGTGGTCGGTTTGATGGTACCTAATACCTATGATCGATAACTCCAAAACTATTGTGAGATTCAAGAGAATTTGTTTTTGTCCTTTTCTCGTAAAAGAGGGTCGTTATTGGTCAAACCATATTTGGTACACGCAAAGTTCTAGAAAAGCATAAAAATTTATTTTATGAGAGATGATTAAGAATCGATGAATTCAATAATACATATTATAAGAGAATATATAACCATCTTCAACTATTCGTGTTTTCCACGAAATTGGTTTTAAATAAGAAAATTCAAACTCATTGTGATTTATCTATCATTTTGTTTTTGACATTCGACTATTATTACAATGATATGCCTAAATAATTAAAAGTATATAATGTCTTATTATAATTAAAATAAGAAAGATATTTTCTTATGTTTGCATAGGTTCAATTTTTTTCAAAAGTAACTAAACTAAAAAATAAAAATGGGGGTAAAACTTATTTTTTTAACATATTTTGAATTATTGTAGCTAGAAACATATTATATGACATATGGTGGTCACCTTTAAAATATAAGGAACTCAACTTATTTAAAAACTCAATTAAATAGGTGGATGACCAAATTATTATACAATTGGACAATCACATTTTTATACATGATATTCTAACAATCTCGAATAATAATTTATTTTAAAAAACAATTAACATGAAAAATGACTCTAACTACACACACATTTTCGGACAAACAATTTTCCTTCCTTTTCTGACAAGAAACAATAAATCTTCAATAAGTCAAAGATACACACAACACAATCAAATCCATCCGTTTATATTTCACTTTCTTTGACAACCCATATCAGGAAAAAACCTAATCAAATTTGGGTTTTTTTTGTGAGCAATTCTATCGGTTTATAGATTAGAGTCCATGACTTCACGTTTCTCTGTCACTTCACTTGCAACTTTCGATACTAAATACGCGTTACGCTTTAGAGTTTTCTGTGGAAGTCATGGTTTCGCTTGAGAAAGATGTGGTTTTTTCATCCATATATTGATCAGGAAAGCAACAGAGAAACAAAAGACAAGAGTGTTCCATGTTGTTGGAGAAAGAATTGGACACTTGACGACAAGGTTTGTGGGGGCAAAAGGCAGAACCAGACAATGATATATTAATTGGTCCCAATTTCAGATACCTAATACTGAATTTGACCATAACCCATTAGGCCATTATGATGAGACATTCATAAACACAAATCACAATTGAGAACAAAATGTCCCAATTTCATAGGATAAAAATTGAAACTTTATACAATTTTTATCTTTTGAGTTAATTAAATACGAAAAATCTTGTTTTTGTTTTTTTAAAGAAAGGGAATTGTATTGATTAAATAACAACTAACTCGGCATCAAGCCGGACAATTGAAGTTACAGATTGTGGGACAGATGCCTCACCATAATCTCATCTACTGTTAATTAAAACAAACATGACCATTCATGCAAAACAAAACACATAAGTTTCGATAATGGATAGTACGCAATACCGTTCGCTAATGATTTCTCCAAAGTTGTTCAGCTCGACCATGTAGAGCCACGACCTCCAACTCATACGGACGAAAAACCCTCGTAATCTTACTGCAAAATGCTTTACACATGCATCTCTAATAACCCTAGAGACCAATCAACTCGAACCAGATAGATCACGCAAAGCCACGGATTGAATCAAGAGTTCAAGACAAAACCACATAAAAAAATCAGGTCAATATTCAAATTTACAATTTGGCTCAGTCCAATGCAATCAAAAACTCTGCACCAACCAAATGCACTTACCCAGAAACAGAGAAAGAGACGAAGCTCACATTTTCGCGGACCCAAAATCGTCAATTGCATGAAAAATCATTAAATTAAATAAATAACAACATAATTTTCTCATCATGACTTGGGACCAGTCTTCGGTTCTGAGAAAATATTCCAAAAATAGAAAGTTTTTAGTGCCGACATTGGATTTATTTTCCTCTTCAAGGTCTCGGCTTCGGAACTTACGAGGAAACGACGTCGGAGCTTCCCACGATCCTTCCCAATCCGAGTAAAACCCATTTCTTTATACCGGCGAGATCGGTTTCGTAAGGAACAAGTTAAACCGAGGACTGAATAGCAAAAGATAAAACCGGAGGGGCTTGTGGGTAAATATTTGTCTATAAAACGGACAGAGAGCCTTGAAGGTGAAGTTATCATACGATGATCGGTTGGGGGGTCGCCGATGGGCTCTCGATCGTCTACTTCCCGTACCAGGCTCTTATCCTGTGCTCTGTCACCGGAGCTCTCCCCGCCGTCGATCTCGGGTGGGTCCCGCTCGTCTTCTCCGTGACCCTCTCGGTTATTTACCTGTCGTGCCTCGCCAGGGCCGTCTCCGCGGTCCACCGGGCCCAGCACGAACTCGACCTGGCCCGGATGGAGCTGGGCCTGGCCCGGACGGAGCTGGGCCTGTTTCTTATCGGCGGGCCCACGACTCCCGGGGAGGTCCGTTACCGGAAGGTGAAACGGCGCGTCGTTTCGGGGGTGGTTTTTGGGCTGCTGGTGGCTTATGCGGCGGTGATGGCGGTGGCTTGCTGGGTGATTCCGCCGGAAACCGCCGTCGACGACGGCGGTGGTTTCGAGCATTAAAGTAATGGCTACGCTTTTATTTTTATTTTTATTTTTTCGCATGTTCTTTTGTGGGGGTTAATGTTAAATGCTCCGAATATAATATAGCTATTAAATCTTGGAAATTCGTCTCACGTTGTTTGTGTGATTTTTTTTTTTTCTTGTTAGTGACGGTTTTTCATTTACTGAACCAGATTCACGCGGTCCGGGCGAGCCGGACGAGTTCCGGCTGGCTCGGACCGTGATTGTCGGAAATGAGGTCGGCGACGGACACTCGTCGCCGCAGCCTTTGAGGCGGTGATGTGGAGAGAAAGCTTCTCTAGCTGCCACGGTGGCGCGTGTATACACCTGTTTGCGGAGGCGCGTGTGTACAATTGTTTACGGAGGCGCGTGTGTACACCTGTTTGTGGAGGCGCGTGTGGGTGCGAGGGCTGAGAATGTTGGTTTCGTGGAAGTTTAGGTTGGTCTCTGTTTCAAATAATAATATTAAATGCAAGAATATGTAATGGATATTTGTTGGTGAATAATAATATTTTATATTGCTGCAAAAAATGTGAACTACCAGTCGTCTTTTCTCGGCGACTTTGCTGAGGGTAAGCCTTTTTCTCCACCAAACAATCTAGTAATATTGTGCGATCATTGATTTATCAATTGATGAAACATTGATTCTAATTATGCTATTATTAATTTGTTTGGTCAAGAAAAAAGTTGCCGAAAAAGAAGGCTTCTCGTCGGCCAGAAGAAGATTACTTATCGTCGTGATAGTCATATGTGAAGAGAGCTTGTCGTCGATGGATGCTTGAAGCGAAATCGCAGTTACGATTGAGCCTTGAACCAATCGATCTGACATATAAATTATAAAGATAATTTTATTCTTACGCACACATTAATGAAATGACAAAAGTAAAATTAAAGATTGTGTATTACACACTACTTTAATCGCGACCGTCCAGAACTTCATCATGTGGCCACAAAAAGTTCACATGTTTACGTATTGTGTCATGGTTGTACTGTATAATTTAATTTTTAAAATAAAGATTATCTAGTCACGAATTAAAGTTTTAATAAAATGCAAGTTTTTGTTTACAATTTATTTCTCGTTATTCAAACTATAGCTTGTATCCATATACATTATTTGGGTTTGCTTCTCAAACATGTCACACTTTAAATTACTTTATTCGTAGTTTTGATTTCGTTTAAAGTCTGAAACAATTCGAATTATCAACTTCGGTCAAAAGAAACTTTTAAAAATACGTAAAACCTATACTTGCAATTTTGCTCTTTTATTTGACGAATTCAACGTAGCTCACAAACATAGTCAACGAAGCTGCTACGAGAAGCACTTGTTAGGAACCTAGAAAGTGTCATGAACTACAAAAAAAAAAAGAAGAACAAATAATATATTAAGAGAGTATATATAGGTCGGAAGTGCCTGGAGAACCGTTTTGATGAGAACCTCCTGACTCGCTCTAGACAAAAATTTACAATCCTATGAGCTAGGTCTATTTTTTACGTGATCGAGCAAAAAATAATAATTGAAGGCTTCCAATGAAAGAAATAAAGAACTTCAATAGAGAAAATAATATTGTTTGTAATAAGTCTTTCAGGCACGAAAGCGCTCTGCGAATCATTAATCAAGAATGGGAGATCTGGTTTAAGTTGGTTCGAGAGCACTGTAGAAACGATCTTGCATATCACATTAGATAGAACGATAGAACGAAGGTCTGTGCTCACGCTTACTTAACTAGTTGGTTAAACACTTGAAATTGGGTTTAAAGAATCTAGTTTTGAGTCACGACGTAGTATTTACATATTTAATCATTTTCTATTGAGCATCCCTCTTGACAGTATAAAACATAAATCATCGTTTCCAAAATGTAATACAATATCTAATTATGAACCTTCAAATAAATCTAATCAAATCCTTTGATTTTATATTAATTAAAAATAATAATTTTTGTGGCCAAGTATTTATTTTTATTGATGATCAATTAATATTCTCTTATACACATATATAATATCAATAGTCCCAAATAGATAATTTTCTTCTTAAATAGTACCTCCCAATCGACATCAAATGTTAATTGGGTGTTCTAAAACATTTCCTATAGTAGGGTATTAAATATATATCAGACTAACTCATTTTGAATCAATCGGTTAAGTGAACATTTTCACGAGCTTTCACTGGACCCTGATGCAATTAAAACTAGACCTAAGTCTCAAAAGGCTCTCAAGGAAGTCAATCTATCAAAAAAAAATTATGAACAAAATTTTGGACAGTCATTAGTCTAAGAAATTTTGTAGAGGTCATCTTGGTTTCATTATAAATTCTTTATCTCAATTTTTTAAATTGTTTTGCATTACGTAAGAAGTTTGGTTTATAATACAATTTCTCATTGCTGAAAAAAGAAAACAGATCATGAAATGAAATGAGTTCCTCATAAAACAGTTTGATTTATTATTACTATTATTTCACACGAGACAACTATACTACGGGACAAAAATGGACACTTTTGCCGAAGAATTCAACGTTGTTCGCAAAACACGTCAACGAAGCTGCCACGAAAAAACTTGCTAGGCAAGTGCCATGAAATTTGAAAGAGTCTTTGTTTATTATTTTTATGGTTAACTAGAAACATAAACATCCCTTTCAAATAAATACACATTAAAATTAACAGATGGTGGTTGTTGTACCAATCCTATAAAATTAATAAACTTGTTTAGAATACTAGATAATTACGTCTCACAAGCTATCTCACACCAAAATAATATAAAAGAAAACTTGGACGCAAACAAAGTTGAAATTATATATGCGAAATCTGATCAGATCGAATGTATTTAACTCATTTTACGTGATATCACACTGATATGATATGTATTATATAGAAGAAAAATACATATAACTCATTTGAACCTCCGACAGTTGGGTTTTACATTGTTTGTGCATAGGCTGTTAGCTCGGTTCACGGTATGACGAAAATTATGGTCATAACTCATATGGATAGACAATCTTCAATATAAGAATAACAATTCTTTGTTTTCGTAAAAATGTAGTAAAATTCAAAGTCGTGTGCTCAAAGTCATCATTGTACTTTCTTAGGAATTTCCTATAAGATTCACCGAAGGTCTCATAAGGACATTTTGTATTTGGAATAGCGACGGGCTTGAGTTCATATAAATGTTTGTGTTTGAGACAACCTCAACATTCACGAACCGAGAAGTGACGCGGCCACACGATTACGTATCATGACACTAGACACTTCGCGCGGGAAGCTATTTTCGGACACGCGAACCGACCAGGAGAAACATGTCCACCGGCTGAGGCGGTCGTCGGAGGGCATAACCGTCATTACCGAGAATCAAGAGAAGCGGGTACGGTTCCACTACAGCCGGGCGCAGAACCTGACGATCTGTTACCTGTTGTACCAGATTATATCCTTCGCGTCCGTTGGCCCGTCCTCGTCCGTTCGATGCGAGCAGTGGTGGGTCCCGTTCTCCATGTCGATGATCCCCGCGATCCTCTACTTCGCGGCCCTGTGGGGAGCGTTGACCGGATACCACAGCATCCAATGCGAGCTCGACACGTATTGCATCGAGCGGGAGAGGATCAGGGGGCTGATCCACGAGGCCGAGAGCCGGAAGGTGCAAAACGACGCCGTGGTGGTGAGCATCGACGATGGACACGTCATGGGGCCGGACGGGTTCGTCGTTTTGAAGCGGTTGGTGTGTATTTGGACCGTCGTTTTGATGCTCGTTGGGTTCACCGTTGTGGTGCTGTGGTCTCCGAGGATTGTCTTGTGCCGCCGGTGAAAAATTTCTCTCTCCGGCGAAGAATTCAACTCAATATTTTTTTATTTTTTGCGTGTTCGTTTGTTATTTGGTTTGTGATTGTAACGAAAGTTATGTATATGACTTATCTTATGAATATAAGTGTTGCTTTTAATAAGGTTTTGGAATGGTTGGGTTGAATTCAATTAATTAAATATTAAATTGGATATAATTGTGATCGAGTTGGGTTTTTTTGAGTTTGTGATCGAGTTGGATTTAGTAAATTAATCTCGATTCGGACAAAATTTAAGCGAGTCGAACTCGAGTTTATCTATTTTATTTTGAGCCTGAACTGAATTGTATAAACTTGTTCGAACCTGAGTCAAACTCGAACCGAACATTTTTTTACAAACTGAGCTGAGCCCTATTTAAATGAGGCTCGATTCAGCTCGTTTATACGCCTGCTTGCATCTGAATTTTTATTTTTGTGGATAATAATAAAGATGAATGTGGCTCTGGAAATTGGCTTGTTGGTTTTGAATAATAAATGAGTGATGAAACATATCATCTTGACATGCATGTGTTTATTTTTGTTTTATTGTATATATTTTCTATTATTGTTTTCTCTTTTATATATTGGATTAGTAATGAGAGAAATACAATCAACATTCGGTCCATAAAGGTCCATGAGGAAGATAGGCCCATAAAGGTCGACTCAAAAGCCCAAATCTACCACCTCTCCGATATTGGGCCCGTGCAGAAGCGAACCGTCGGTCCACGTGTCGTAGCTCGCGACTGGTGGGTCCATGCTGTCGTTCACTGTCGTTTCCGTTGTCGCGCTCCACGTGGCCCGGTAGGACGTCGACACGTCATCACCGGAACTGACCCTGGCTCACACGTGCTTCAAAGCGAGTTCGATTTCCCACTGTCGGAGAGGATGTCCCATTGTTTGGGTTTTTGGTTTTGCGTTTTTTATGATTTTTTTATTGGCTCAAAACAATTTTCTATGGCGTGGGTGTGTCGTGTCATAGATGAGTTAGACATAGACTCCATCGATCCACTTGACATCATCACATAAATAAACAAAAATATTTTATTAATTAGAAAAAACAAAATTATAAAACACGATCGTGAAATTTAAATACAAATAAAAAAACGAAGATCCATCCATACGTGATACATCAACCATGTGCGCCAAGGGTAAATTCGTAAATACCGAAAAAGTATAGGGCAGACATGTCTCGTGTCGACGTGGTTGGTTATATAAAACCTTGACCTTGCCGTCCAAATAATTTAGGAGGTCTCTTGTACCCTCCAGGAAATGGAGTTCGCGGAGGTGGCTCGAACCCGAGCCGTACAGTACGACGAAGTGGAGTGTCGTTTCATGTCGGTCCAGACGAGGCTCCAGAACAAGACGACGTCGTACCTCATGTTCCAGATCCTGCTCTTCTCGTTGGTTACTCTCGACGCCTTCTCGATCCAGTCGCGCTTCTTCGGCGCGTCGCTCGCACTCTCTCTCCTGGCCACGACGGCGTCGTTTCGCGGCTTGGTCCTGGATCTGGCCGAGGTCGTCGAGGCGCGTCACCGACTCGACCTCCACGACAACGTTGTGACCCAGATCCACACCGCCGACCTTGTCGAGAGGACGCGGCTTGTCGGGAACCGTGATTTTCGGTTCAAGGTCGGCGCCGGAATCGCCTTCGCCGCCGTAACCGTTTTTGCGGCGTTGATGCTCGCGGCGTGCTGGTCGCTGGTTCCAAACGCCGTCGTATTGAAGGGGGCGGTTGGGTCAGGGATTAATGGGCCCGGATTGGGCTTTTGTTCGGATCCGAGTTCGGGTTTTAACGTGACTTTACCCGGTGGACGGAATTGGGCCGGGCCGGATCTGTTTAATACGGGTGGGCTCGCTGCCCCGGTAGGCGCGTGTGTGCACAGCCCGCCGGAGGCGTTTGGGTTTGAGAACTCATGCTCAACCTTTTCTTAGTCTTCAAAACTTAAAGAAATTAATATTTTTGTACTGTTTCTAACCAGGTCGGTGGTTGTGCCCTTAACTTAGGACAAGATTTTTATTCTTATCAGCAAGAAATTATATAAATGACGAGAGAAAAAAAGTCTAAAACAAGGGCTAGATACCCAAAAATAAAGCAAAACAAGGCAAAAGCATAAGACGAAAACCAATCTCAAAACTGCCATCGAGTTTGTGCACGAAATACAAATCGTGTGGTCCCTCGTCCAAGATTAAACCCCACGTCCCTGAAATTTTCGTAAGCTATTTTAAAACATTAAATTTTTTAAAAGGTGTCCTCTACTCAAATTACTATATAAGAATAAATTTATATAAAATTTCAACCTTAAAATAATACTTAAAAGTGGAAGGTTTGAATCTTGATCATGATATAACTCCAAAACTCTCGTGCATAAGTCAAAAGAATTCGTTTCTATTATTTTTCTTGGAAGGATCCTATTGGTCAAACCATATTTGGTAGATTCTATAGGAGAAATATACAAACAAAAAAGCTTTCATAAAAGGATAGAGATTATTTTACATGGATGAGTTCCACAAAGATACACTAAATAAGTATAAGAATAATATATGTTAGTATCCTCAACTATTCGTGTTTTCACAAAATGATGGGGACTATCGAGATTTGTGAATCGATTCTTTGAATTTTCTAATCTGGCAAGATTCACGTTTATATCAGTTTTGATTGTCTTTCAAAAATGTAAGGGATTCTCAATCCAATGCAGGGTTCAACGTTCAGAAACTCTATTATCCCCGATTGTAAATCACGTATAGCCAGATATAATTTTTTTTTCGCTTTTTATGATTCCATATCAACGAACAAAGTTGCTCACTACTTAATTATAGTGCCTTTATCGAGTTCTAATTAGATATTTTGTTACCAAAGCAAAACCACTCATTAAACATTTTATTAATATTCATCTGCTGGTAATATTTTCAAAATCAGAATCATAAATATACGATTTTGTTCGTATTTTAATCTTACTATATGTCATTTTAAACGACCTTTGTTATAGGTTTCGAATTTCTATAGATTACTTCAAAATCTTAAATATGGTCTTGTTATAATTATCTTGGATGGTAGGAAATGGGTGATTTCTCTCGCATTAGTAAAATAAACCATTATAATCAAACATCTCAAAAACTCTACAAGCCTTTTTAGACCATAAACAATATACATTATAAATGAGATCAATATTTAATTAATTAATTAATTAATGGAAGAAGTCAAATTGTTAATTTCGATATTTTGGACTATAAAAAACGAATGATCTTGTTCTTATCCACACGAGAAGATGATAAGTGGTTTCATGGTAAGCAAAAACCACACTGAAAGCGACCAATTACCAAACGGGTCGTAAAGAAATTTATAATTTAAATATGCTTTAAAATAAATAAATTAAAATATAACTTCTAAGAATATTATTTTATTATGGACCTTCCAAGAAGTCGAAGAGCGGCGAATTGTACGAAGAATCGGTTAGGTTGGTAAAATATTATATATATTATTTTATTTTTGTTGTCCAGCACTTGGTAAAATATATATAATCTAAGATGTCTAAACATCAAAATCAATTATTAATTTATAAAAAGCAATATTATTTCCTAGACTAAAACCAATATCAAAGTCAATTATATTTTGAGTTATGGCCAAATTTGAAAAAGGGATTTAACGTTAGAACATTTAAGAACATCAAATCAAATTATGTAACTTGAGCTCAAACATGTTGTAAAATTAAACTCGAGTTCGAAAGAAAATTAAAGTTAAAATCGAGTTGTGTTAATCTCGTTAAATTTATGTGCGTGTGAAGGATTATTTAGATTTACCTCGCCCTTTTTTTAAACTGTCCTTTTATTAAAGTAGAGTTCTGAGGCTCCCGACCTAGGCCTCTACCTCTTTACACGAATTTAGTCTGTAAGACCCCAATGCTTTGGATTAACGCCCTAGCGAATAAAGACAATTCCACGGCATATGTAGGCAAAGCGTGCAAGACTGACTTAATCTTGATCTCCCGACCCGCAACAATAAAAAATGACCATCACAGATCGAGATGTGTTTGATAACCTAATCATATAGGAGCCTCAAGACGTTATTTGTTGCCACAAGTCATGTTCGGTAGCCCCAAAGAGGTAGAGGATCCCGAGTCCTCCCAAAAGCTAAGATGAGTACATATCTCCTCTCTCAATATCGGATCAGTATTAAGAGAGAAAAAGACTGAAAATTTATGGGCATTGATCAATTGTCCCAACGTCAAATTTTAAATACGAAGCACTTCCAGCACTTTCTCAGCTTCGATAATATATTAGCTCGCAGTAGACATAATTATCGTTGAAAAAAATAGATGGGAAACAACAAGTGCGCAACACGACAATTTTACCGAAGTTAATTTAAGCAAAAAGTTCACACTAATATACGTGAGGTCTTTTGTTCAAATGAGTAAGTTAGTCGGTAACAATCCACGGGTTTATCAAGTTTTGAAATATTATATTTGATCTCATATTATTTCAGATAAATTGGGCCAACTAAAATGAGAGGCCCAATAATGATAAGAACCTCGCTATCAAACGACTTACTGGGCTGTTCAGATACACTATCAGTTGGGCTGGACCAGCTCAGAACCGTTTCAATTGGGCCAAATAATACTAAATTTGATTTACATTTTTTTATATAATTATAATATTTTTATTTCGTGTGAATATTGTAAAAACACATAATCGAATCTTGGAACCAAAATTCCCAAATTCCCACCTCAGATTTTCCTTAAAAAACACACAATACTAAAAGATGAACCTATACGTAACGACAATCATTAAGTTTATCAAACTTGCTCCTTAAACTATCCTTAAATTGTTGTAGACTCTATCATGTTACTAACTTTTTAGAATATCTATACTTCATCCGTAACAAGAGTAAAAATATTACATCAATATACATTTAGTAGTGTAAAATAAAAATATTTAAACCATATAACTGCAATATCAAATTTTCATTTAACAATTTGACTAAAAAATTTGGGTTATCCAGTTATACATAGTACGGATACTTATCCACAATTATGCATCTTTTTTCATATAATAACCATTTTCAACTTAGAATTTGAGCTACTTAGTTTGAGAGACCATCAGTTCTCACGCGTTAAATATTTTAATTGAAAATGTTAAGTTTTATAAAGTGAAAAGTCTAAAATGATTTTTAACTAAAAATCTAATTTTCAAACTTAAGCAGGCGTTCAAGGAATGGTACTTGAAGAAAGTACTCTGATCAAAGAATCATGAAGATATATTGATCAAAATGGTTACAACTGATGAGACTAGTCTTTAAGGTTAGAGGTGTTCTTTAATGTATATGTCCTTTCATATGACGCGATCCTCCCTGTTAAGGTCTGCTTCTCCCTAACAAGAGGTATTAGAGGTTAAGTTCATGTGAACTCTCTCCTAGTAAATGAGCTGGGTCATTCTCATTGGGCCGTTGCACCCATAAACCATGATTGTATTCCCATGGAGGTGGGTCTAGATAAGATGAAGTGGGCACGTGAGGGATTGAGTCGAATCGGTAAAATTAGTTTGGGCTTATAGAGAAAGCATCACAATGTGATGTGGTTCAATGTGGAAGAGAAAATTGTTAGAAATTACACATGCGAGTACGTGTATCACATCGAAAGAGTACGAGATATAATAACAGTTTATACACACATTAAATTCAAGACATGATAAATTAGTCTTTCGAGTCAAATATAAGTTCTAATATGTATATGAATCTTTTTGGCGTGTGCTTTTTCTTGGTAAGACCTAATTCACCCCAACAAATGTTACATAATTTATTTTTAGTTTATGCATTTATCATATTGCTTTCTATTTTTCTTCACATAAAAAAGAGGCTAATTAATCCCAAGTCATTTGTTATATTTGTCTTGCACGCTTACGGTAATTTAATTCGACTTTAACGTGAAACTTCTCTTAGAAAATGACTTGTAACTTGTAAGGTACTAAATTAAGTTAGATACATTTTGAAATATATATATATATATATATATATATTAAGACAACCTTAACACCCACAAAGCAAGAAGTGAATATAATGACACTTACGGACACGCGAATTGGCGGCGCCGACTTTGGGAACTATGTCGGTCGGCTGAGGCGGTTGTCGGAGAATATAACGGTCGTGAACAAGAAACAAGAGAAGCGGGTCAGGTTCTACTACAACCGGTTGCAGGGCTTGACGATCTGGTACCTGGTGTACCAGATCATAGCCTTCGCGTCCCTCGGCTCGTCATCGTCCGTACGATGCGACCGGTGGTGGGTCCCGTTCTCTCTGTCGTTGATCCCCGCGATCCTCTACTTCGCGGTGTTGTGGGAAGGGTTGACCAGCTACCACGAGATTCGATGCGAGCTCGACACGTGTTATGCAGAGCAGGAGAGGATCGGGGGGCTGATTCGCGATGCCGAGAGCCGGAAGGTGCAAAACGACGCCGTGGTGGTGAGTATCGACGGTGAACACGTCATGAAGCCGGACGGGTTCGTCGTTTTGAAGCGGTTGGTTTGTATTTGGACCGTCGTTTTGATGCTCGTTGGGTTCACCGTTGTGGTGTTGTGGTCGCCGAGGGTTGTCTTGTGCCGCCGGTAAATAGATTCTGTCTCCGGCGAGCGATTTCACCAAAAAATTATTTATTTATTTATTTGTGTTGGTGTGTTTGGTGAAGTGTTATTGTAATTAAAGTTATTTATTGTCTATGTTTGGGCAATAAAATAGATTCGTTTGGAATGTATACGGTCTTAGGTAAAAAAAAGTTTGAAATGAAATAATGTATATAGAGTGACAAACCTAACTAATAAGTCTTACTAATTGTGTAGTCGACGTTATATGTGTTACTCGTAAACGTCAATTCGGGTTTGTGCTGGTGGGCCTCACTCATGATACTACGTATGCCTTTAAGTTTGATACATGGATGACCAAAAAATGTGAATCGGACAAATACCCGATGCATCCGGCCCGATCGGAATGGATGCGACATAAATATTTTTTGGGTACGAGTGGACCTAGATTCGATCCGAAGTCGACCCGCACCCAAAAATATTTTAAAAGTAAAATGAATATAAATATTATATTCATATCGAGTCCGGTTTCAAAAAATATCTGTACCCGACTGGTTTTGAACGAGTCGGGCACCCGTTCAATGTGAACGAGTTTCGAACGGGTTAGAAGTATGTTCAATGTGAGCGGGGTCAGGTTTGGCAAAACTCGGCACATTATCATTCTTATACCTCGTTGAATTGGGTTGACTCATGTAATATGTTATCACATAAAAACATGCTTGACTAACAATTTAAGCACTTTCATTTAGGTTTAAGGGATTTGTATTCGAGTCTCGTTGTCGTATTTATTTTTTCTTTATCTCCCAATCTTTGTTGAGTATTTCAAAGTGGTGAGTCAAGTGATAATATCAGGCCCTATGTCGACCGTCTCATTCATTTGATGCTGTCTCGCTCTATTGTAACATAATTAAGCTTAAATCTTGATACAAAAATACCGATAAATAGAATATGTAATATATTATTGTGGACAATGATTGGGCCCAATTATATGGGCCGTGTCAAGCGTAAAGAATGAGTAACATAGGTTCAGAATCGTGAATTCAAAAGCCCAACTGCTTTCTTATAATATGGGTCGTCAAGAGTCCAACTGCACCGCCTCTTAGTTATTGGGCTAGAAGCCCATAAATAAAAGGAGCACATTAGCGGCGCATTTTAGCGGAAAATCCGATAAAGAATTTTTAAGCGCGAAGCTTCTTCTCTGTCATCGAGAAGCTCTCCGACACAGCGAAGCAGCTCCGAATCTTTGATGTTCAGTCTCTTCAACTTCGATTCTTCAAGGTACAGTTCAAGATGTCTCGTATATGTATCTATTGTGTGTATCGAAATCTTAAGCCACTGAAATGTCAGCTGCTGGTGAAAACCCTAGATCTCAATCACTTCCCTTTATCGGATTTGGGTTGGTAATTTCAGCTTTACATGAACTTTTTTGGTTGATGAAGCATTTGGGAGACTTAGAGAAGCAATTTGGCTTGTGGGTGTTTGGGAATTGTGTGTAATTTTACTGTGTTGGGATTGTCAAGTGTTGGGATCAATAGATATACCTAAACCCAGAACTTCAATTGCCCAATTTGTGTAAGCCTCTCTAAATTCAATCTAGTAGAGGTACAGAATTATTGTAGAAGAAAAAATGAAAATGAAATTGAAATGAAATGCTTATAGTTATGTAGCATACTAGTGTTCTACTTTAGTTAGGTGTACTGGGTTTGGACCTTGAAGTATTTAGTGTTGCTTTTGACGAGTGATGGTGCGATTGATTGGGGCAGATCCAAAACAATGAATCCGTGGGAGCACAATTGTTGAATTAACCAGACAAGCCACATTTTGGAATCCGTGGGGCAATTCCCCCATAACCTGCCTCGTGCATCCGACTTGTTGAAGTGCAAGGCTAAATGGAAAATTGTGAAAGGAAAGGAAAATGTGGATGGTTAGAGAGTTGGTTGTGCAAGTGGGTTTACTGGTAGAAACTTTATCGACTATGCAAACTATTGATATGATTATGAGCTTTGTCAAGTATCTGGTTTCCCATAATCAACTCCCATGATATGATATGCTCAATAGTCAACTCTTACTTTGACTTGGCCGAGACCGGGGAAACTATCCTTCTTGCAAATGTCTTTTAACCCGTTTAGTTATTTTTAGGGATGACACCTACCAATCGTCAATTCTAGGCTTGGTACATTCTCTTGTTTAAGTAGTTGACTTTATCAGTAAACATGAAATTTTGACTACACTACAAGCTACAGGTGAAGTTGGCAGAAAGTAAGGGAGCTACATAATCTAATATCATCTGCTATTATTTATATTTGTAGGCTAAGCATAAGATGGAGAATATACAGTATGCCGAGGAGCTCGTGAGGGAGTTCCTTGTGTTCAGAGGGTTTACAAGTACACTGCAAGCCTTTGAGATAGAACTACGTACAGATATTGGTAAAGGGTTTCAAGTGGATAAAATATTAGACTTAATCTTCTCAGTATACGTTCCTAATTTCGAGGCAGAAAAATTAGTCGGGTTGTTCCTTTTTTTCAAGAAATGTTTATCTTCTTCGTCCGATCCTGTATATGTTGCCGCTGTGTCAAAGTTGGAAATCTCAATTCTGCGCTACTATATCATTCACGCCGTACAATCAGGAAAGAAGGGAAAAGTTGTAGAGTTTTTTGCAATTTATGGCAATGATTTGCTACAAAAGGATCATAGTTGGAGTCCGTGGTTTGGTAGGTTGATCTCATTATCGTCGCTTTTTGTATGCATTGGTTACTTTGTCTTTCATTGATATCATTGAGCTTTATGCGTGCAGCTATTCCTTATATAATAAACCCCAGCTTGGATCCTCAGTTTCGTGTTTATTTCTCCAAGGAATGGTTTGAAACCTTGCGTCTTTCTGTGAGGAATTTCTTCAGCGAGATCTTCAATGGTACTCATATCCTTTGGAACAAACCTCATAAAATTTTTGCAGGATTCTTAGACTACACTATAATCTATATGGAGTACTATTTGGCTAGCTGTGGGTAATTTTATGTTATAACCGAGGTCCACTGTCGATCAGTAAATTTCATCATGTTTAAAAAATACACACATTTTGCAAAAAAAATGCAAACACAGCACCCTTTTGCAAAAGTGTCATATAATAGGGCACCTTTTTGCAATTTTCTCTAGTTTATAATGTTACAAGGTAGCAGCGCTATCAGGTTATCCGTTATCTTTCTGAAATAAGATTAGCATTAAGTTATTAGATCTTGGAGGAAATTATCCTTGACTAAACCACGCATCCCTGCATTATTGAAGATCAGTTCTGAGAAGAGTACGGTGAACCATCTAAAAAACGACATCAAGCAACTTAATCTCAAGTTATCACAACTTCAAATATTATTGGAGGAAAAAGAGGCTCACTTGCGACGATTAAGGAGGTAATGGTAATTTTTTTATGAAAAACACTGATATTGTAGCTTACTACATTGTTATGATAGAAATTTATCTTCTATTTTTGAATCAGTAATGCTTCATCAGTTATGGATGCAAGTAACAGTCCAAAGTTATCAAACGTTGTCCGTGAAGAGAATATCCTTTCATATCCCGATACTCGGGAACCTTGTTCTCCCACTACACGCTCGAGTGAACCAGAACTTGGTCAAGACCGTGTTGTAGCTGGACCTACCAAAATTTCATCAGAGTTTACCTTGCCTGAATCTAGCAATGATTCAAGTTCTTCATCAGGTCCTCTTATCGACGGCGGAAATGGTGATATTAGCCAAATGTCCTATGATGGTTCTCTTATTGGTAGGTCACTTTTCTGTATCATTTTGTTCCTGTGGGTTTTGAACAAGTTCTGTGATGATACCATATTTCAATTACGTGAGACCCAGCTTGAATTCCTTGAAAAGCTTAGGGTTATTAGGATGCAAACTAGAAGTTAAGTCCTACTCTTTACTTTCGCTCAACTTTTCTAAAGATGCAAAAAATGTGTCCAGTGAAAGTAAGAGGACAAGTTGGGGAGGGTGTAAGATCAATCAATATTCCCTGGCATGATTAACCTAAAGTTCACTATATAGATTGGTAATTTAGAATGTCACTAAGCAAGATGAATACAAAATTATGATTATGATTATTATTATTTTGCGATATCATAGTTGAGTTAGAAATTACTGAATATGTCGTCGCAGATAATAGTAGAGAAATGCAGGAAGAAGAAGAATTCCCTGACGTGAAAGTAGACTTCCAGGTACAATTCTAGTGATTCAGTTCACGTATTTCTTTACCACAATGCTAGGTATCTTTTTCATTATCAGAGTATTGTAACCTTAATAAAACCACGGTCTTCAGGAAACCTTTCTTGGGCACACAAGTCTGATCAGTCGGTGCCGGTTTTCTGCATCTGGGAACAACATAGCTAGTGCATCTGTGGATGGCACCGTCAGGTATTTGACTTGAAAAGGATGTCATATTTTGTTTTACTAATGAAGGGGTAAAATGTGAATGCTTTTGGTTGGTCTTGTAAATGCATGTTTATTCCCGTGAATGCAAATCTTCTAACCGTTATCCTGATTCCGTCTCCGGTTGTTTCCCATATTTCTACTTGCCCAGATGGTCAATATGAATGTATATAAAGATTTCCAAAATTCTGAAATAATAAAAGTTTGTAAGTATACATGGTTTGCTGCTTAGTGCTTGACTTATTCTGGATTGAACAAGGATGAATGAAATGCATAGATTTGGTTCTAATTATTTATTATTTTCTGATTTCTAATTCGGACAATCTTTTCTTGCTTTATACAGGATATGGACTTATGACTCATCAACACCGTCTTCTAGAAATGCAACAATTTATTGTGGGTCAGAGATTATGTCACTTGACTGGGAGTGTAAATCTGACCGCTTGGTATGAATCTTCTTATTTTCTGGTCCCCTTAATTCCATAAATTATAGTTCATGAAGGAATTTGTGCTTGCATGTTTTGAGATTAGACAGACCTGCTTTTAACTATTGTTGTTCTTTTGAATAAAAGCTTCTCATAGGTACGGCCAATGGAGGCATTAAAGCATGGAATGTTGACGCGAAAAGGGTTGTATGTGATCTTAGCACAACCGATGCATTTCCAAGGTTCTTACTACTAAAATTACTTTGACTATGATTCTATTTTCTCGTCCTTCAGTAAAATATTCTCTGTTGTGCTGTAGTGTCTTGGATCTGAAGTGCAGTCCCGTCGAACCGATATTTGTGTCTGCAGCAGCATCCAGAGGGTATTTTCTTCTTTATCTAATATTTTATTTGAAGCTGCACAGCATACAGACTGCTTACACGACAATGTACTTCATCTTAAAACTCTTAATAGGCTGAAACTTGATTTTATATCGCTAGTAGCTGAAAATGGCTCGTACTTAGACATGAATAGAAATTGCGCTATCCTGTCTTTTGCAAGGTTATAAAACTCGGGAAAGGGCAAAACTGGGCGATGCAACGAATAAGTAGTTTTGAGAAATCGACACAAATTGTCTTATATTAGATATGTATAGTAGTATATAATGCATATATTAATAACAAAGATAAACAATATTTTAATATAAAAGAAGATAGTTCCAAACAAAAGCACGAACCATAGTTCAAACAAAAATAACATAAGAAACATAGATAACAAGTCTACATTTCACTAAAGTGAAAATCGGTTCAAAACTCGGTCATCTCTGTTTTATCGAGTTCCGGGTAGTTTTATAGTACTGGTCTTTTGCATATTTTTCTAGAGATGTACAATTCGCATACTTCCACAGTACTTGTTTGTATTATTATTCGTGCTCTTACATTGTGTGCAAGAGCTTATCTGGTTCTTGTTGTCATTCTAGGAACGGTTCGAGCTATGTTGACAGTTTAGGGTACGCTTCATTAACTGTTTGGAACATGAAGATGTGGAAGGCTATGGTATGTTCTTTCTTGTTTTCCATAACTTCACATTTCAGGGAAATCTCCAATTCGTGTTTGATTCGGTTTTTGATACCTTAATGCTTCTTTGGCTTCAATGAAGACAGTCCTTCCTCTTGGCAAAGATCCGCCGGCAATTACTTCTCTTTGCTTCAATCACAATGGAAAGATATTAGCCGCCGCCGCAACAGATGGGATGATTCACATGTTCGGTATCCTTTTACCATACCGTTTCTATTCATCTAGGTGTTTAACGATTCAGCTTCTATTTAGAAGCCCCCGGTTTTGAATTTTGATATTCATGATGGTGTGTGCCGAAACCAAGATTCTAAAAAACGCTAGGCACTAGTCGGGCGGATAGGGACTTCAGAGCTTAATCGGATTTGAATTTCTCTATTTTTTAATTTTTATTAACTAAATTATATTATGCAGAATTAAAAATATAAAAATATTTAGAATATAAAATATAAATTTTAATATTTGTTGCATTCATGTCCTTCGAAAACAATAAAAAATACCTGCAAAAGTATCTATTAGTATAATTTATTTTAATTTTTGTCATTTTTATATTATTATGTTTTGAAAAATAGCTTAAATCCGTTTAGACCCGCCTAGGTCAGCCTAGACCCACCTAACGCCTAGCCGACTTGATCCACCCGATTATGTAAAATCGGGTCGGTGTTCCAAAAATCCCTTGCAAGTACATAATTTTTCCTTAACTGGCTAAAGACATGGCTGCTGGTCTACAAATCACGGGGTGGCCTGCACACGATTCTGCTATAAGCTCGATCCTCTTCGGGCCCGACGAGACCAGCATTTTCAGTCTAGGCTTAGACGGGAAGGCAAGTACCTCGATTCTCATTTCATTTCATTTCATTCCCGTTTTATGCTTTTTGACAATCTCCTCCTTAAATGCGGAGAACCTGACAGAATCGGTTTGTTGGTGTCAGATATTTGAGTGGAGCTTGCAAAACCAAGGAAAAATCCTTTGGTCGAGAAATTGTAACAGGTACTTGCTTTAATCTCCCTAAACCCGTCTCTTAACATTTTCTCGCACATAGCGCCAAGAACTCGCCAACATATTCTATTATGGAATAACTGGCGGCGTGTGTTGTATTCTACGTATGGTGTCTGTGTAGTGTGTGTTATGTTTATCGCAAAAATTGATTGTGAACTATTCAAAATTTTGCACTGATAGTCAAACTCTGTCAAAACTGGCGTAAGATGGGTCACTTGCAGATCATGTAAGTTGTATTTTTCAAAATGACATTGTTACCCTTGGAACAAAAAATAATTTTCAATTTTTTAAAGTTTTTTGTACATGCATTATTTTCAATTTGAAGGCTATTTATTTTTTGAATTTTACATAATTTCCCTTATTACACACTTGTGCCTAGGCTGTTCACGGTTCGGTTTTGAACCAAACCTATCAATTCGGTTTTAAGGAACTGAAAACTGAAACCGAACCAATGGAATTCAGTTTGGTTTGTAATGAACCGAAGCTCATGAAATTCTCACATTTTAGACCGTTTTAACTTATTATTTGACTTATCGGTTTTCAATAGGATTTTCATGAAATTCTCACATTTTGAGTCACGTGTCCAAATCAATCAGTTTTCGGTTTGGTTTTTTTATTGGTTCTCATTTATAAACCGAACCGATGGAGTTTAGGTTCAGTTTTGAACCGAACCAATTTGGTTCTTTGTGGGTCGGGTCGGTTATTTTTGGGCATCCCTACTTGTGCCCAAGCTGGTGACTCGCTAGGATTCGAACCCATGATCTTAGACGAGATTTAACTCGTCTTCACCACCCGAGCTCGTCTTGGTGTGCACCATCAACATCTTAATAAACTCTTATCTTCTTTTTACTATCTTTATAACATATGGGCTTGTGATCGATCTTTGGTAACTTCATCGTGCCCCCGTCTGATAGGTTTTGTGAAACCGAGAGCTCAAAACACCGCGGACACGAAATGGCCTTAGACGCCACCGGGAGGAGACTCTTGGTAACGTCTAGCAATGTCCGAGCGCCCATATATCAGGTAAAACTCAATCCCGCTCTCTCCCTCGCCCGCACTCCTATAAATCACTCGTTTACGTTGTTCCGTTGTTCTTGCTCAGGTTCGGGGTCACGTGACGAATGGGTTGAGGACTCTCCCGCACAGCTCGGCCATCACGACCGTGGACTGGCACCCGACCCTCCCCATCTTCTTGACCGGATCCGCGGACCACTCGGTTCGGGTGACTTCGATGTTGTTGTGATGGTTCCTCGTACGTGTTCGCGTCTACGCAGGTTGTCCGGTCGGGAGAGGTTTATTGTGTTGTAATTCATTGAACTGGGCTTTATTTGACCCGCGATCATTCTTTGATTTATAGTCACAGCTTTTGTAGCTGTATTGGTTAATGGAGTCGATGAAACATGTTATGTGTTTGAAAATTGTTGCAGAAAGTTTTCAGATTTCCAATTTAGTACTTAATTTGTGTTTTTGCTCTGATTTAGTTCTTGTAGTGTTACATTGTTTCAATTTAGTCCTTGAAAAGAAATTTTTATGTAGTCCTCGAGGGGATCACAATAGAAAGGGTTTTCCGATTAAGTGATCTCTGTCTCCTACTCGGTGAAATTAGTGGTGCCTAAAGATAATTGAACTGATCAAATTGAAAAGAAAAAGTTGAATAGAAAATAATCAAATTAGTTTAGTTCAAAGTCGAATCAAAATTCGATTGGTTCAGTTTATAAGATGAGGACAGATAAAAAATCAAATTAAAAATCGACTAATTTGAATATATACCTCATTTTATGTTATTGATAATTATTAATTGAGCAAAGAAAAGAAAATCAAGTAATAAGTCACCGGTTCAAAACGTAAGAATATTTGTCGTCTCAATAAATATTTTTGTAATAGTTTGGTAGTTAAATAAGAACAAATACAGAGTGCAAGGATTAAATTAAAAATACATCATACTAAGGGTTTGTATTTAAGCCGTGTTTAAAAATTTTCGCCTCGTCCAACTAATCTCTTATAATTTTTAAATTAATTTATATTTTATTAATAATCAATACATTTTAACAAAAACATCATTTACAAGATAATTTTGTCTTTAGTTACATTTTCTTACCAATTGATGTACCGAGAAACGACGCCGTATGATTGGTTTAATCACCGAGTAGGTCGCTGAGTAAAGCAAAAGCTTCACGCGCGCTTCGATACGAACAAAGCTAAACATCCGCCAAAAGGCTCGGCGATTTCTCCAACTCTCTCTCACACACTCTCTTTTCTCTCTTCTCCTTCGTAACAATACACACACACAATCTCTCTCTCTCTCTCTCTCTCTCTCTGCGACATTTCTCTCCGGCGAGCGACAATGGCTCAGGTGGTGGCTACAGGCGCGATTCACGGCTCTCTGATGTGCCCTACCGCCGGATCTGCTACGGCAACTCCGGCGAGCTTCGCTTCCAGAGTGTTTTCGATTCAGGAGGCGAAGAAGAATCTGAGGACTTGCCGAAGGAGCGGAGCGGTGGTCTGTGCGAAGAGATCCTCCGCCGCCGCGGCGGAGGTTGTTCCGGTGTCGCCGGAGGACCTGCCTGAGGTTTGCGAGATTATTTGATTTTTTGAGCTGTTTGTGTTTCGGTTTTTGGAAATTTCTGTGGCTCTGTTTGGTAGATGGTTGGTGATTGAGCATGTACAGAGCTCGGATTCGTAACGATTTGAGTTGTGAACTTGTCTTTGCGTGGAATTGAAATCTTGTTAAATTTAGTGTAGGATTGTTCGAAAAAATGGAAGAGACTTGAATGGAGGCTTGCCGGATTATTTGAGCTGTTTGTGTTTTGTTTTTGAGCATTTCTGTTTGGTTGCTGGTTGTTACAAAGCTCGGATTCTTAACGATTTGAATAGTAGACATAGCTGGTCTGTGCGTGCAATGGAAATCGTGTTAAATTTAGTGAAAAATTCTTCAAAAAAATGAAAGAGACTTGAATGGAGGTTTTGCGACATTGCCTGTGTTGTTTGAGCTTTTTATGCTTTATGTTTGGTTGCTGATTGAGCATGTGTAGAACTCGGAGTATTAACGGTTTGAATTGTGAACTTAATTAATCTGTCATCTGTGTGTGTAATGAAAATCTAGCTAAATTTAGTAAAAATATATTAAAAAATATGAAAAGGAGTTGAACAAAGTTTTCGCATGAGACACTTTTGTTGAGGCATGAACATGAGTTAGGTTTGCGCTTTGTGGATGAAACTGAGATGGTCTGATACTTGGTAGAATGAACTGAACATACCAGCCTTCAATTTCATAGTGAAGTGTCATGACGCCATTTCTCGTTGATGCATATTTTGGGATTTCAGCTTGTTTTTAATTGGTTTGCAGTTATGGTAGCTTTGGTAGCTATTAATTTTGGTCAGTAATGGTGGATTTAATGAGGCTCTGAATTATTGAACATGTTGTATATGTACTTATGAGTAAATGATCAGTAAAAATCAGCATCTTATTGCTTCTTTTTACTGTTGATCAGATAGAGGAGCGATTTCAGCCTGTAAGTGGAATTCAACAACTTGGTGACACCTCTGTGGGTATGTGGTCGAAGCCAACTGTTGGTCGGAAGACTAAGATTGTTTGCACCATTGGTCCTTCATCTGATACGAAAGAAATGATATGGAAGTTGGCTGAGGCTGGAATGAATGTTGCTAGAATGAACATGTCTCATGGAGACCATGCTTCTCACCAGAAGGTTATTGATTTGGTTAAAGAATATAATGCACAACATAAAGACAATGTCATCGCAATCATGCTTGACACAAAGGCAAGTTATGCTCCGCTTTAGTTTTTGTAGTTGTTTCATACATTAATGGGCAATGAAATCCAAAATAGACTTTATATTCCTGTGTTGATTTTTTTATCTTCTTGGTTTCATATTGTTGTGTTTATCTTGATGATTTTTTTTCTTCTATATTTGGTATCTTTGTTATCAGGGTCCTGAGGTCAGGAGTGGGGACCTACCGCAACCAATCTTGTTAGAGCCTGGCCAGGAATTCACCTTTACGATTAATAGAGGAGTTGGAACAGCAGATTGTGTCAGTGTAAACTATGATGATTTTGTTAATGACGTGGAAGCGGGTGATATGCTTCTTGTTGATGGTATGCTACAATGATCTTGATCGTCATAGACAGAAATCTGGCAATTTCACACTGTAAAAACTGTGAATACATTTACCAAGGGGTTTAATTTACCGAGTATATCAATGCAGTCACTTGATTTTTGCTGCAGGTGGTATGATGTCATTCATGGTGAAGTCCAAGACAGAGGATTCGGTGAAATGTGAAGTTGTTGATGGAGGAGAGTTGAAATCTAGACGTCATCTAAATGTCCGAGGGAAAAGTGCAACACTGCCTTCCATCACTGGTTAGTCCTCAACCTTTTGTTGGGCACTTTATAATGCCTTCCAGTTTAGACAGATACATTTTAGAGCTACATCTTGTTGTACAAATGAGGATATAAAACAATTCACATACATTTGCTGCAGAAAAGGACTGGGATGATATCAAGTTTGGAGTAGACAACGGAGTTGATTTCTATGCTGTTTCCTTCGTTAAAGATGCACAAGTTGTCCATGAATTGAAAAGCTATCTGCAAAGTAACTACTGGAATACTGACTTTTAATGTGCAGACCACATGCTTCATATGCTTGTTGTCAAAACTTAGTATGTACATAATCCTTTTCATCTTTGTTTTGCAGGCTGTGGTGCAGATATTCATGTTATTGTGAAAATTGAAAGTGCAGATTCTATACCAAATTTGCATTCAATTATCACCGCATCTGACGGGGTGATTACTTAAATTTTACTCCCCTTTTCTAAATTTGATTGGTATACACAATTGACAGTGAATTTATTTGTCCTTCTATTTATTTAAGTAATATTTTATATTCTGATTAATACCATTTCTAACTTTGATTCTGTTTTCTTATTTTTGTTTAAGCCTTCTCTTTTCATAACCCCCGTATCACAGAATAAATAAAACCAAAGAAAGTAGTTCCTTTATCACTATCTCTTATAGTTATGAATTTACAATCTGTATTAGTTGGGACCTTAGGCAATGCTAGTAATTTGAATGATTTCCATACTATATTTTTTTATTCATCTTTTCCTTTTCTTTTGGAATTTTAGGCAATGGTTGCAAGAGGAGATCTCGGTGCTGAACTGCCAGTTGAGGAGGTTCCACTTTTGCAGGTACTTTCTTCGTTTTAGTAAAAGGACATTGACACCAACAATTTTGCACATTTGATTTATTTCTCAGAATTATATTGACCTGGTATAGTCTAGTACTTATAGCACACTATTTTAAAATGTAGGAAGAGATCATCAGGTTGTGCCGTAGCATGGGAAAAGCTGTTATCGTGGCAACAAATATGCTTGAAAGCATGATTGTTCATCCAACACCAACAAGAGCAGAGGTATCAGACATTGCAATAGCTGTTCGGGAGGGTGCTGATGCTGTTATGCTTTCTGGAGAAACTGCTCATGGAAAGTAAGTTTACTCACTAAGAGTCTCATCTGGATCAACTAGGATTAAATGTAGGAATAGTAGGTTAACTACATGAACGTTGAGGGACAGTGTTGGAGGCTCAGGGAAGTATTTTTTGTGAGGCTGTGTCTAAGCCCGTATGAGCTACTGGTGACATATTTGGAGCGAATATACTTTTATCACCCTTGATGGATTTGCTTTGCTTTTGCAGGTTCCCTTTGAAAGCTGTGAAAGTTATGCACACGGTTGCATTACGGACTGAAGCGACCATTCCTGGAGCTGAAATGCCATCCAATCTTGGCCAGGCTTTTAAGGTTTGCTTAACATATACATTCATACCCTTATTATTCTGAACTGACTGATATATGCGGCTGTTTCTTCAATTCTTTTTAAAGAACTCCATAAGTTCTATTTCAGTGTTCACCCCAATTCTTAACCTCACTCTTTTGTTTCCCGCAGAATCACATGAGTGAGATGTTTGCATATCACGCAACCATGATGTCCAATACTCTCGGGACTTCAATTGTCGTCTTCACTAAAACTGGTTACATGTCCATTCTACTGAGCCATTATCGGCCTTCTGGAACTATATTCGCCTTCACAAATGAGTAAGTTCTTGCGTGCTTAGCAGTTAGCCCTTGGCAACCCCTTCGTATTGCCGAGTTCTTATATTTGCAAATAAAATGTGGGCTCTAGGCTATTATTGTTCCTCAGAGATGTCTTATTTTTTGTTCTCATAAATTCACAATGTCCTTAAAAATTCTTATATACAGTTCGGATTTTACTATGAGAGCATAATTGAAACACCAAACTGATTGCTAACTAGACTATATTATTACCATACTCGGAATTGGAATTGATAACTTAAAGGTTCTCAAACAAGTCAGTTCTGTTGGGATAAGATGCCGTATATTAATATTTATTGCTATAGTACCTTGAGGGATGGTGTATTAAATACCAATTTAAGGCGTTGTTCGCTAGTGTGTATGCTATAGAAGATAGAAACTATTCTCTTACCAGACATGATTTATAACCAAACGCATTGCTGCAGGAAGAGGATACAACAAAGGTTGGCTTTGTATCAAGGAGTGCGTCCCATTTACATGAAGTTCTCAGAAGATGCCGAGGAAACCTTTGAAGCAGCCTTAACTTTGCTCCAGGTATGCTTTTGTAGTTAAAACAGCGTAGTATATATTTTTTGCTCATAAAAAAACTCACCAAACAGCGAGCCTTTGGGTTTAATAAGTGGAACTTGTTCATGTGTGTGTTTTTGCAGCTTACATTTATCCTGGGTTCTTAACACAACCGACTTGATATAACTAGTCGAACATAGAGCCTAAACTACAACCTTGTTAAAAACCTATATGAACCTTAAACTATCCGCACAATTCATTATAGTAAGCATCAACATACTCGCTCAGACAGTGTTCTCAAATACCACGACCTGATATGAGAGCTAATCTAATAATAAGGTATATGCAGTGTTCTAAAAATCCCCGACTAGTCCTATTAATTCCCCACTAGTCCGTGATTGATCCCCTAGCGTTTAAGATCATAGAATGGTGCATTCTTTTATCTACATGCAACAAACACTCTGACCAAGCCATATACATTTTTATCTTACGCCGACATTTTTGTTTCTTGGGCGCAGAAACAAGGGATGGTGAAGAAAGGAGAAGAAGTAGCACTCGTACAAAGTGGCAGAAAACCCATCTGGCGATCCCAATCGACCCACAACATTCAGGTCAGGCAAGTCTAGACGGCTGTTAACAAAATCGGACTCCACAGCTCTCGGCCGTTCTTGGATTGTCCCGAGTCAGTCAATGCCAGTTTCTATACTTCTATGCATACCCAAGATCAGCAGCTTTTCTTTTGTTTGCACGAAATGTGCACTGACGCTTTCGCTAGAATATTACTTGTGTTTGTTCCGGAATTGAATAAGATTTTTGCTTGCGAACGCTGAGTATATGTTGAGAACTTGAAATGCCACTGTCATGTGTATTTCATGTTGTTGACAATCCGCGTATTACTTGTCTGAAAATTGAAACCAGGTGCTTGCTTAATATTATTTTTCTTATATTATTTTGTGTGTTATTCCGTAACAAGAAATCAGATTGGCGCAGCGGAAGCGTGGTGGGCCCATAACCCACAGGTCCCTGGATCGAAACCAGGCTCTGATATGATTATTTTTAATGTTTTTTCCCACGTTTTCATGGCATAGGGGTTTTATAATTCCAATGGATGATCTTATATGGCACCATATTTATGGGCTTTCTACGGCCCAACATTATGGGCTCGTATACACCGAATATTTATGGGCTTACATGTGGCCCAACACTTATGGGCTTATATATGACCCAAAACTAAATATAACTCTAACTCAACCCGCATTCTAAAAATCCCGACTTGTCCATTTAAATTAATCCAATTCATTCTTTATAATTCTAAATTAATCTTTCAGTCCAATTTATTATTTTTGATTGATCTCTAATTTGTACCCAAAAGACATTCTCTGCCTGACTATCTACTAGCACATTTTTATGCCACTAAACTCAACACCCTTTGGCTAAGCATTCACTAGAGCTCACAATTTACACCCACAACGTTCCTATAAGCAAAATTTCAAAAATACAAAAACAACCTATAACCAGTCATCCTGAAACAGAGACCTGGACACAGAACTGCTAGAGTTAGTCCCAGAAATATGCTGCTCCTCGTCGTCGCTGCTTCCCTCTCCCCACAGCCTCTTACGTCCTGTCAATGGCGTCTCGCAGACTCTGTCATCGCCTCTTCTCCTCGACGCCTTCTCAACACAATGTGGCTTCACCTTTGCATTCACATTCGCCGCCTTGGGCTGCTTGGGAGCCCAGACCCTCAGCAGGTCGGGCGCCCAGGTGGAGGAAGACGAGAACCTCCTCGCCCGCTCTCTCCTCTCCCGCGCCTGTTTGGTTCTCCGGGCGTGCTCCTCTCTTCTGATCCCGTCTTCTGGTGGTGGATTGGGCGATTCGTCTTCCTCGGAGACTGTCTTGTCGGTGCTGGGAGGGGCTTTGGTGGCCTCAAGCCTTCTTGGTTTGTTTCTTTGTGACTGGTTGCTCTCCTCGCTGTTGAGTAAGGGGTCTTCGTCGTCTGCAAAGAGGAGCAGGTCCATTTTGGTGTAGATTTTGTGGACGACATCTCCGAGCGTGTCCACGTACCTGAAAACAATATTGGGCAAATGGGTGTTATGGTGTCTTGCCCTTTTATTGTGAAATGATAATGCAATGACTAAGAAACCGTATACAAAACCAGTGTTCTAAAAAATGCTAGGTGCTAGTCGGGTGGAGAGGGATTTCTGTGGACTAATTAGGGATTTATCAGAGATTAACCGGAAAATAAATCGGGCTGAAAGATTTATCAGGAACTGTAGAGTATTAGAGGGGGACTAATCAAACAAGTCAGATATTTTTAGAACACTGTAACAAAACCATATTCTATTTGTTGAAAAATAACTGGTTTGTGGGATTGTTATGGTAATATAGTAATGGATGGATCATAAGGGAGCTCAGAACCAAGTTGAAAAAAAATGTAGATTGTTCAGTTTCTTTTCCGAACAAATGCAGAAGTACATACTCTAAGGTACACCAAAATCGTAAATTTGTAAAAAATAATCGAAACAAGCATCAGGAAAATATTCCGCATCCCTGAAAACACTGAGCATTTGGGTTTTACTTGTTTTTGACCCTTATCCATTTCTAGTCAAATGGTAATGCAAATTAAGCAATGACTCATAACCAATACAAATGCATATTCCATTTGTTTCAGTACAAAAAGAACTGATTATTGGGGTTGTTACCGTCATATATGGATCATAAGGGAAGAAACAGCATAACAAGGAAACTCAGAACCAAGTTGACGATGAAAAATATATAGTGACTGAAAAATGTATAAAATTTGTTACAGGTAAAAAGAACTAGTTATTAGGATTGTTACAGCCATATTAGTAAATGCTGAGTTGTGCAAAATGAACAGATTATGGCACACTAAGAGACAGCATCATAAGGGAGCTCAGAACCCAGATGATGGCGAAATATATAAAGACTGGAAATCCATATACAAAAGCATATTCCATTTGTTTCAGTGAAAGAGAGCAAGTACTATGGATTGTTATGGTTTGGTCATATAGTAATATGCTGAATTGCACAAAATAAATGGGCTATGGCACATGAAGAAACAGCATCGTAGGGGGGCTATGAGCCAAATTGATCACAGAATATACGTATCTGGTTTCTTTCCGATAAATGTAGAATTCCATGCTCTAAGGTACACCAAAACCGTAACTTTGCAAAAATATATCTAAACAGGTATAGGGTTGAGCAAGACAAGTTAAATAATGCTAATATTAGCTGGTTATGTTCAGACTTCAGAATGAAGCATGGTTATGTTGAACATATATGTAACTTATGTGCATACCTGTTTTTTACAATTTTTCCCACATAATCATCAACACTCCAATCACCAAAGAATCCTCCCTCGAGATGACACTGAACGTTTTCTAAGAGCAAGCATATGTGTCTTACAAACTTTGATTTTGTGGATTCGGTGACGCTTGCTCCAACTTCTGATCTCAATATCTCCATGCGAAACAATATCTGTATTTCATATCTTATGTGCATTAAGGAAAAATATTAAAGAAGAGAAGCAAATTGGTTACTATATCGCATTGCAAACATATATATAATGGAAAGTGAAAGGATACTCTCTAACTATGTGTTCTGAAGCAGGTCTAGCATTCCCCCATGACTTGTGATTTTTGTGCTTCTCCGCCATTTCCTTAGGCTCTTTCAGTAACAGCTTCATGAGTTCAACAGCAGCTATTTTACTACTACAACTACTATCAGCTGCTTGGCCTTCAGTTTCACATTTTTGGCATAACCAGTAAATAGACGATTTCACGAGCCGCTCAACCAGAGCCTTCAAGTCTACTCCTTCAGATTCAATCCCTTGTTGGATTTTTTCGGGAAGGGTACTGAAAAATGCTTCTGGTGTTTCCGAGTAAAGACCGTGAATAACTTCATCTTGCACTCTAGAGGCTCCCGTCAGAGACTCATCTCCAGCCGATGCAGAGACGGGTCGCTCACTCTCTTGATGCACTTCGGTGAGTCTCTCGTCTTTTGGAATGTCCTGCTGTTGCTTGGCCTCGCCGGTTCTGAATTTACTGGAGATCGGTTTTTGAATCTGTTTCATCCAGCATTTCAAGAACTTCAACTTCTTCGAGCTGTTACATGATGCCTTCTCAAAATAAACCTCCTCCAAGTTTAATTCAGCATGTTCAAACGCCGCCTCACAAAAGGTGCTCCAAGAGAAATCCTCGTTGATAATCGCCCTTTTTTTGTTCCTTCTTCGTTTACCATCTTTCTTTGCACCAATACTTGGTTTGGTGATCTCGCCATGATATGAACTATCGATAACTGAGAGAAATGCCGAAGAAACTGTAAAAGGCTTGAGGATTCCCATACAAGAGCTTCCATTTTCACCCGATACAGACACCAAAGCCCAGTAATTCTCTCTGCAGAGAAAACTCAAGAGAATTTTCCAAATGGGAACCGATTTCTGCACAAATTCACCCATTTCCGTTGCTAGCATCTCGAGAACTCTATCCACGACAAACTCACCAGAACCCTCTTTTCTCCGCTTTCCAGATTCTCTCGACTCAGACTCGCGTAAAATCACAGGATCACATAACTTCCCCTCGATCTTCACAAACTCATCACGTCTATGCACAGCCTTCACATGAATTTTTCTAGTGCCTTCATGTAGTGGATTCACAGATTCTGGGATATGAACAACATCATCACATCTGTTCCTAGGAAAAATCTTCAAGCCAGCCATTTCTAGATCACAGCACTTGCACTCCAAAGGCTTGCCATTAACATCTAATATGTCAAGACTCAACTGTGCTTGAACTTTCTTGCCACAATCATCATCAAGATCAAGCAATCTCGGTGAAACCCCGATTTTTGGATAAATCAATCCCAACGGAACAACAGCAGATCCCAAAACAATCGAATCAGTGGAGCAGAACCCCCAACCCAAATCCCTAATCCAATCTCCAAAACCCCCAATTCGCGAACCTAAATCATCGTCTTCCCCAAATTTCACATCAATCCAGCTCAAATGTATATCCCTACTATCAAAAGCCTCCTTCACATTCCCAAAAAACCCTAAAAATTTCTCTCCCAAAGCACCACCACAATTCAAAAACTCAGACACAAATTTCACATCCCTACGAACCGGCGAGAACAGAACAACCAAATTGGAACTATAAACAGATCTGAGAGGAGGAGACACACTCACCGAATCGTCGCTTTCCCAGGCGTAGTCGAGCACGAGCTCCCTCAGCGAGCTCGCGACGAACGAGGCCCTCGGCGAAGAACAGCTCGACCCAGGCTCTTCTCGGAGAGGACCGAGCGAGTCAAGAGCGCGCGAGAGCGAATCGAGGGTCGCGGAGCTCAGGTCGAAGGAGAGGGAGAGGGACGAATTGGGGATCTTGGAGGAGGAGAGGAGGGACGAGAGGGAGGAGAAGAAGAGCTTGAAGGAGAAGAGAGAGCTCGAGAGCGACGGGAACGAGAGGAGCCTCCGAGCGGCGGCGAGAACCGAGGCCAGGTACGGGGCTGGGTCGGAGAGGCGGAGGAGAGGGTTCAGGTCAATCATGAGCACCACCCTCTGCGTCCTCGAGATCGGGTCCGGCGCTTCCATGGAGGAGAAACAGGAGCTCCGGCGGTGGTTCCGGCGACGCTCACGGCGGTGGTGTGGCGGCGGAGAGAAAAAGCGAAGAAAATGGAACTGTGTAGAAGAGAAAGGATCGAAACGGTGAAGAAGAGAGAGAGAAGACGAAACACACGACGTCGTTTTCACTCTCGGGAACTAATATTTGGCGGGAAATATCAACGACCCGTAGCGGCAAATTTTTGCCGATTAGCTTTTAGGGCGGGCATGGTTACGGAACCGGACCGGACTTTTCGGTTATTTAGTTATTAGAACCGTACTCAAAATTGTTATGTGAAGAAACGGTCTGGTTCTTACCTTAATTTTTGGTCCCGAATTTTCTTTACCCTATGTCAGTTACTTTTTGTTTTTAAATTATGCTCGATTTTATAGATTGAATTAGACGGTCGACACGGTGAAAAAAAAAAGAAGACGACTGATACGATCTTGTTTTCACTTTTAGACACTAAATTCAGTCGGGAAATATCACCAACATGTAGCGGAAAAGTTTTGGTGATTAGTTTTTAGGGTTGGCATGTTTTCTATAACCATACTGAATTTTTTGGTTCTTCAGTTATTATAATTGTATTTGTAAGATAATGTGAAGAAATGATTCGGTTCCGAATATATTTTTTTATTTCAATTTTTAATTTTGCTTGGTTGAAATAAATAAAATTTTAATTTAATCTTATTTATTAATTGAAACAGATGAAACTGAGCATGATTCGTATCTAAATATTTTATAATTATAAAAAGTACTAATGAAATTTGAACATTTAAATTCGATTAATATAACTCGATCTAAATATAAGGTTCGTATTCAAAATAACAATGCAATGCATTGCGATACAAATAACATATTTTGACCACCATTCTCTAATTAAAGTACTCGATTCTCAAGAAATAATGGTTCAATTCTTACTTCTTACTTGTTAATCAACTGTCATGAGTTTTGAGAAATATAATCAAATAAGTATAAAACGGTTCTCTCAGATTCAAAACTAACATCGAGCTATTAGTTAACAGTTCCCGATTTTTTAATTTCGAGCATGTTTCAATCCATAGTCAGGATCAATTTTCGGGTCTGAATGCCCATCCCTAATTAGCTTGATGAGATGAATGGTCCATAATTAAATGGTTTTTGAGAACCATAACCGAATAAAAATAAAATAATTTTCTCAGATTCAGAACTGACATCGTCGAGCTATTAACTTACATTTTCAGATGTTTTTTTAATTTCGAGCATGTTCCCAGTCGAGATCGATTATGGGACCGAAGCCCATCCGGTTCTCTTACATTGATGATTGAAAATCGAATCATTAATCACAGTTTCTAATTTTTCTCGAACCTGGTTTAATCCCCGGTCGGATCGGATCGGTTCGGGTCTAAAATGTCTACCCCTAACGAGCTTGATGAGATAAACGGTCCAGATTCGTCTATCCCCTCTCTCTCTCCTCAAAGACGTTCGTTTTCGTTATCCACCGAGAAGCGCTTTTTTCACTGTAAAATCAAATCTCTCTGCAACACGAAAATGGCCGCCATTTTCGCCGCCGGCAAGCTCGTCGGAGCTCCTCCTCCGATCCTCTTCGCTCGAATCTCCTCCTCCTCGAACCCTCCTCCTCTCTTCCCCAGATCTCCTCCGATGATCTCGGCGAAGCCGCCGAATCTGACGGTGACGTTCTCGAAGTCGCCGGAGGCGGAGCTGTCGGCGCCGGAGGAGGACGAGTGGCTTAGAAGGCTCCCGGAGAAGACGAAGCCTCTGTACTCTCACAGCTTGCCCTGCATCGAGGCGTGGCTGAGGAGCTTGGGCTTTCGCCAGAGCGGCGACGACAGGGCCGTCTGGTTCGTGGAGAAGGTCGAGTGGCACGCGCAGCTCTCGCTCGACGTCACTGATCTGTATATAAGGTAGATTTTTGGCCCTTGCTCTGGTCGTGTTGGTGATTTTGTCAGAATTGTGTTTGGGTTGATTGTGGATTGTTGTGATGATTTGTGGAATTAGGTTTTTGTTGGGAAGTGTATGTGTAGGTTAATTGTTTTGTAGTGAATGTTTTACGAATCTCGACTTGTCTGATTAATCCTTTTATTAGTTTCCATTAATCTGATTTATTTTCTGATTAGACCCCGACAGGCCCTTTATGCTCGACTAGCACCTAGTGTTTTTTACGGCATTGATTGTAACATTATAGGGTCAAGTTCTTATGGGGTTTTATTTTTTTGAAAAATCATTGATTTGTCCGATTAATCATTGATTAGTTCCCGATTAATTCTTGATAGTTTCCCTCTCCACCCGACTAGTGCTTAGTGTTTCTTACAAGGCTGCTTGTAGCATTTATAAGGTCAATTCTTGTTTTGTGCATGCTTGTATTGTTTCATTTACATGGCTCTGACTGATTTGTAAATGGAATTGTTCCAATTCAGTTCTTGTTTCATGAAGCTAAGTGTTCCAATCTAGTCCATGGGGTAAAATAACACGATTTAGGAGTAATTTGGAACCGACTGGATAAACTTAGGACTATTTTGGAATAAAACAGGTATATTTCGGGTTTATTGAATAATATTTCATTTGTAATACTTATAATGTAAATTAAGGTCTTTGCCGTTCTGTTTGGTGTTTTTTCATATCCGGGTTTGTGTGGTTTTCTTAGAAGGTTAAGCTTCGTTTTTGGTCAGAAGTTTAGCTCTCGGGATTATTCGTTTCTTTTTTTGGTCCAAGATTTTTCTTGACAGTAAGAACCGTGAACTATGCCGATGCAGGTACTTGAAAACTGGGCCCGGTATTCTGGACAAGGATATGGAGAGGCGATTCAGCTACGCGCTGAGCAGAGAGGATATAGAGAACGCCATTCTCGGAGGGCCTTAGGAACATCCCTGAACAATCGCCATTGCTGCGCAAGGTTAGAACCATGTATTTATTTCTCTTTCGGGTTTATGTTACAGCTTTGTGTCGAAACATATACTCGAGAAATAAATGTTCGATATTTTGTAATGCATAGCGACTCGTTTCATAAAACTTACAACAAAGATTGTCCATACCTGCTCAATTCATTCTACTACGCATTTGTGTTACCTATTCTTTTCAGATAATCTACAGCCTTCGTGCATTGCACTTTTTTTATGCATAGAAGTAAATTAAGTACACTACTCGAGCTAGGTTTTGGTCTCTAGGCACAAAAATACTTATAGTGCCTTTAATGTCACTCTACAGTTCCATGAGACCAGTATTCGTTGACCAGTAGAGCTTGTAGCCTGTTATCGTTGTATGGCATGTCCTGAAAATTTATCTACTGAATTTAAATGTCGATAAGAGACCCATCATGCTGGAAGATCCTTCAAATGTCATTAGAACTTAGTCGACTAATATACTCTATTATTGTTAGATGACATGTCCTGGAAATATATCTGTTGAATTCAAATCCGTCAGTATGAGACATATCATGCTGTAAAATCCTTCAAATGTCATCAGAACTATGATGACTAATATACTTCAATTATCGTTCCATGAAATGTTCTGGAAATGTATCTGTTGAATTCAAATTTGTCGATATGATGCATATCATGCTGGAAAATCCTTCAAATGTCATTAGAACTTAGACGACTATTACAGTAGAGCTTGTAGCCTGTCATCGTTTTATGACATATATCTACTGAATTCAAATCTGTCCACATGAGACCCGTCATGCTGGAAAATCCTTCAAATGCCATCAGAACTATGACGACTAATAATTCTATTATCGTTCTATGACATGTTCTGAAAATATATCTGTTGAATTCAAATTTGTCGGTATCCTTCAAACACGACGACTAATATAGGAGAGCAGCTTGTAGCATATTATCGTTCTATATTCTGGAAAAGCATATCTACTGAATTCAAATCTATCGACATGAGACATTTTGCTGGAAAATTCTATATCAGAAAGCTTGTTAGCCTATTATCATTGTTCTGAAAAATATAGCCGTTGAATTTAAATCTGTGAATATGAGACATGTCATGCTGGAAAATTCTATATGCTTGTACCTTATTCTATGAAAATATAGCCGTTGAATTCAAATCTGTCCGTGACTTGCCGGAACTGAAAGTCCCTGGGGAAGCAGAGCCATGCAGTGTCTTTAAGCATTGAAGCAACTGGGCTTGTAAGATTTGGGCCTATATAATGGGCTTATCCGGCCTATAAAAATTAAGTGGCCCAATATCAGTGTTTTGGATAGTCCGATTTATAAGTATTTGGACCGTAATATCAAATGAACCCATATATATATATATAATTTTAAGTTGTTGTGTTACTGTTAATTTTCTTATCAACAATTATTTGTGTCAATATTAAAATTTAAGATGTTATTTATGTAATAATTGGGTTTTTTTATTTGTTAAGAAGGGACATCAGAACGGTTTGAGTTTCACACTATTATCAGTGGAGATGTCTGAATTTCGAACCTGTTTTGAATAAGGTGAAGATAAGTTAAAGGGTAGATTAAAGATATGATGTAATTTTAAAAAAAAAAACTGATTTTTTTTCTCCTTAGCTAACTCATTTTAATCAAATAAATTATATATATATATATATTTATATAATTCATGTCACATAGTCACAAATTTATATTTATGTGAAGCACATCATCTTCCATAAATCTATAATTAAATAATCTTGTAAATAAAAAAATCACATATCTTATCATGCGTCTCTAAAATAAAGTACACCGTGGTGGTCCATTATACATTTTAATATTTTATAATAATATATGAAAAGTTAAAAAGCTACTTCACTTGTAAAGATTTGAGATAGGCTTTGCTTGAGTTCGAAGACAAGACAAGCCATGATGTAACCGACCATTAACTCGTCACCAAAACCTGACAACTCGCCTTATAAATGGGCCCCATATCCAGCCCATTGGGCGGTCCATTATCACATGGGCCTACATTGTATCAGGGCCCACTTTCCAATAACATGCTTGATTGATAAATCAGAGACAAAACGAGTATCAGAAACACAGTACAGTTCATTGTCCCATGACATTCCTCTTGAGAAGACAATAATATAAACAAGCCGAATCGAGTCTTAATTTTGGCATAACTTAACTCGGGACAACAGTATTAGCTCAGAAAAATTGATAAGCTCGAAATCGGCTCGATTCGATTCGCGTAAATGTTAACAAGAATATTCATTACCAAATAAAATAAATATTATATTGAAGATACATAACAGTAGTTCATTAAATACTAAACGGGTTTTATTAATTAAATAGCAACTAACCCGGCATTAAGCCGGACAGCTGAAGTTACATATGGTGGGATAGACCCCTCACCATAATCACAGCTACGGTTAGTTAAAGCAAACATGGCCAATTCGTAAGCCATTTGATTACAATTAAAACAAAGACGCAACACCGTTCGCTAATGATTCCTCCAAAGTTGTGCAACTCGACCTGTTTAGCATCACGTAGAGCCACGGCCTCCAACTCATACAAATGGAGAAATCTTGTGATTTTGCTGCAAAATGTTTTACACAAGCATTTATGATAACTCCGGAGACCAATTGACTCGAACCAGTTAGCTTCATGCAGAGCCACGGCCTCCAACTCATACGGATGGAGAAACCCCGTGATCTTGCTGCAGATCGCTTTAAACCAGCTTCCTCGATCGACCCTGCGATCAATATAGGCATCGCGAAATTCAAATTCTCCCAAGATAATTCCATATCCCTCCCAATATCGATCTACCAACCAATCAAAACCGCTGGTTCCCACGTATTAAAGCTTAAGCAAGCCGAGACCCCCTAATTCGGTATGTTTACATGAGTCTGCCCATCGACGCCAGATAACACCAGTTCCCTCCCAGTACCGATCTACCGTCGGGACCCAAGCTCGCCCCACCTGCAATTCCGTCCTCAACCCCACCGCACTCGACTCCGTTCTTGCCATCCCACTAGATCTGTTTCCTTCACCGCCAGCTGTTGTCGCAGCTACCACCGCAAGACCCGGAACTATAGCCGTACTAGAAGCCCTCACAGACGGAGCCATGCCGCCGTGAGACATCGTCGATTTTCGACGAACAACCCAAATCGCCACAGGCGAAGGGTACAAACCGCAAAGAAAACCCTGCCGCCAAAAAAATTATTAAACGGGTAGATCTAGTACAACTAGACGACTTGACTTAATTATAATTATTTACTAATTTTTTTGAAATATTAATAAAAATATATTTTTATTTAAATATAAAACGAATCAGCCGGCGAGCATATCGAATTTTAAAATCCAGACTCGAATTCGACTCGTTTATTAAACGAGCCAAATCTTGAAATTTTTAGTTCAATTTAATCTCAATTATAACGAGTATGAACTAAATATTTAACAAATCGAGTTTTAGCGACTCCTTAAAAGCTCGACACATTTACGGAGGATTAGAATAGGAGCAAGTTATAAAATATTTATCCAATATAATATACTATATTATTCAGTTATATTTTCCTTTTTGATAAAAGATTTTTTCTAGTTTCTGTTTTATTTTAATTTCCGTTATTTTTTTTATAGAAATTTGTTACTGTTTTGATGTCTGGGTACGGACACCAAGAACAAAGCCGAGCAATTATGAAGATCTGTTCCTGATTCAGAGCAAAAAGTGACGAACAAGAAGAAGAAATTACTGGAGATCCGTACACATTTCTCGGTTCTGCGAAAAACCCAGAATCGAAGCTGAGGAATTTTCTCTTCCTTTCCCGAGAAAATGCTGGGCAATAGCAGTAAGGGTTCGAATTCAAGAGCTCATGGGACGGTTCTTCGATCCCGAATTTCGACTCTCTTGATCTCTATGTTCGCTGTTCTTGCTTCAATTTACGTCGCCGGCCGGTTAGCTCTCCGAGTCTCTGTCAATTTTGAGTTTGATTCGATTTTTCCTGAATTTTGTGAGCTGAATTTGGAGTTTTGGGTCTTTGTTTTGAAATGGGTAATTGATTAATTGATCAATTTAGCTGAAGAGATTTGAAATTTAGTATTCATGTGTGTGTTTTTTGGGTGATAGGATATGGCAGGATGCTCAAGACAGGGTTCTGTTGATTAAAGAGCTTGATAGAGTCACTGGACAGGTAAATTTAGCAATTAGTACTGATTGAATATGTAATTGTTGTGGGTAGGAGTTGTGATTGCTGTTTTGGACTTCAAAATTAGCTGATTTGTTGTTAGTTAACGCGGTTTAGTGTTTTAAGCGTTCTGATTTGTTTGTATCAGCCGCTGTAAGGACTTTGTTTGATTACTTTAGATTAGTTTTGTGGATTCGACATAGTTTCAGTAGTTAGTATGTGTGTTTTAGTTGAATTGGGTTGGTTTGAATTCTGGTGCACCGGCTTTATTTTACGATATTCGTGTACTTGGAACGAGTTGTGAAGATTGTATATGCCGTTGAGTGATTTGGAGTGAAATTTCTTCCATTTTCAAGGACAATCCGCTGTATCAGTGGATGATTTTGCCAATTAGTACTGGTTGATTATGTAATTACTTTAGGTAGGAGTTGTGATTGCTCTTGTGAACTTCAAATTTAGCTGATTTGTGGTTAGTTTAGAAGATTCGGTCGTTTTTGTTTCTAATTTGTTTGATTAGTCGAGATTAAGTTCGGGAGAGTTAAGGGCTGAATGTAGTTTATGGTTTCGAACATAGTTTCAGTAGTGAGTATGCATGTTTTAGTTCAGGTGGTTGGTTTGAATTGTGGAGCAGTCGGTTTTGTTTACGATATTTGTGTACTTGGAATTAGTTGTGAAGATTGCATATGGTGTTTGAGTGGTTTATAGTGACCTTTCTTTCATTTTCAGGGACAATCCGCTGTATCAGCAGATGATTTTGCCAATTAGTACAGGTTGATTTTGTAATTATTTTAGGTAGCAGTTGTAATTTCTGCTGCGAACTTCAAATTTAGTTGATTTTGGTTAGGTTACAAGATTTACGGTTTTTGTGTTCTAAAATTAAGTTCGAGTCAGTTGAGGAACAAATGTAGTTACAGCATGCTATAGTTTCAGTAATGAGTATGATTGTTTGAATTCGATTGGTTGGTTTGAATTGTGGAATAATCTATTTCCTTTACAATATTCTTGTACTTAGAACGAGCTGTGAAGATTGTATATGGCGTTGAGTGATTTTATTTTTTCATTTTCAGGGACAATCCGCTATATCGGTGGATGATACATTGAAAATTATCGCCTGCAGGTTAGAAATTAGTCATAAATTATTTGGTTTCACAAAGGGGCATTTTTGGTGTATTAGGTCTAATGAACGATCTTTCTTGTTGTTAGGGAACAACATAAGAAGCTATCGGCCCTCGAGATGGAACTATCTACAGCCAGACGAGAAGGTTTTGTTTCAAAGCGGTTGAGGGAGTCTAATGGTACTTATTCGAAGACGAGGCCGCTGGTAGTATTAGGCATATTTACAACCTTTGGGCGCAAGAACAACCGAGAAGCCATCCGCAAGGCATGGATGGGAAATGGTATGTGACCATCGCTTAGTATTGCTCTTAAGCTTGCTATGATCATCTAGAATTCAGAAATAGATCTTTTATACAATACTATGATCCCAAGTTTAAATCAATATTCAAATTTTGCAGAGGAAAAGGGCATCGTTTCACGATTCGTCATAGGAAGAAGGTTTTGCGCTCGATCTCTCTCTGTGGCTATCTGCTAGAGCGTTTTGACCTGACTTTTTTTTTGTTTCTCTTGCAGTGCCAACCGTGGTGACGATTTTGACAGGGAGATCGACAGTGAGAATTCACAGCATAAAGACTTCATCATTTTGGTATGTTCATAATATTTTCCTAGATTTTAAATATTCTCCGTCGGTTCTGTGTTTTAGTTTTGCACTTTTACTTTGGAAATGGCACTGCCACTGGCCTAGGAAATGAAAGTTTCTTTCTCGGGATGTAATGTAAAGCTATCACACAAATTAATTCATAGAAGTTAAATACAACTTGAATGCGTAAATTCGTGGGAGGATCAAAAACAGTTCACACGCCATTTACAATTCAAATGCATGATTTCTTGCCTCAATCATAACTGGCTGAACTGTTAAACCGTTTAGGTACAAATTCACCTGAAACACTCAAACCGACTCCATTTCAAGCCCTAATCCGTCTTTTTTATCAGGATAATCATGTGGAAGCGCCTGAACAGCTTCCAAATAAGACTAAATCGTTCTTTGCCTTCGCCGCTGATAAATGGGATGCTGATTTTTACGCTAAACTCAACGATGATGTTTATGTGCAAATTGGTGAGTATCATCAAATCTAAAATGTTTATCTGAATTAATGTGTTATTTTTCTGATATGCCGATTTTCTGAATCTCTTTGTTTAGATCGCTCATACAATATTTTTGCAATATTAGTATGCTACTTTTCTGATATGTCAACTTACTGAATCTCCTTGTATAAATCGTTCATACGATATTTTTGCAGTATCATGTATGTTGTTTTTCTGATATGTCAATTTATTGAATGTCCTTGAATAAATCGTTCATACGATATTTTTGCAGTATTGTGTATGTTATTTTTCTGATATGGCAATTTATTGAATCTCCTTGTATAAATCGTTCATACGATATTTTTGAAGTATCATGTATGTTATTTTTCTGATATGCCTATTTTCTGAATCTGCCTGTATAAATTGTTTATACAATATTTTTGCAGTGTGTAAGCGTTTCTATTCTATGCGCAGGTGCCTTGGGAAATACTCTCGTAACGTATTTGGACAAGCCTCGCGCTTACATCGGGTGTATGAAATCGGGAGAAGTATACTCTGAACCGTAAGTTTAACTTTCAAAATTTTAGCAGCTGCTTAATTTTTTCAGGAAGCGAAAAATTGAATAAAAATCAAATATCTTCCATTTATGCTGTGCTTGTGATTTTGCTGATCTTTGTCAGGAGTCACAAATGGTATGAACCCGAATGGTGGAAATTTGGGGACAAAAAATCGTAAGTGACATTTTTTTGTAGTGTTCATGTCACCATTCAGCTGTTAATAACTTAATATCGAGTTCACTTTGCGAAAAAATGGTTAAAAATAATTTTATTCTTTCTCATGTTTGCATTTTGACTGATAATTAGATACTTTCGCCATGCTTCGGGGGAGATGTTTGTTATATCTCGAGCTTTGGCCAAATTCATATCAATTAATAGGTAGTGCTTCCTTTTTCTCAATTCCCACATAAACCCTAACCTATAGCGACTCGAGTATTGATTTTTATTTACCGAGCAATGCAGGTCTATTCTTCGGGCTTACGCTCATGATGATATCAGCGCCGGATCCTGGTTCATCGGCCTTGACGTCAAACATGTAAATGAGAAAAAGTTCTGCTGCTCATCTTGGTCATCAGGTCTCTCTTGCACACATATTAAATTTTTATCAGCAATACCAACAGCACAAGGATTTGGAACCAACGGCCTCAAGTTATATTTTCTGCTGCAGGCGCAATTTGTGCAGGTGTTTGACAGATCATAGTACAAACAAATCGGACATTTGGAGGTTGTTTGGTGCATAGTTCGAGACTGTAGAAGGCGCTCGCAGGAGATTTTCTGGGGATGCACATTCCGGTTGTATCCTGTATGTGCATGATTCTTTCGTTCGTGGGTCTATAGCAAATGTTCTCAGGGTTTCCAATAGAATATCTGGCTATTGAGCACAAAACTTGCTGAGATTTTCTATTAAGACAGATTTATACAATAATTTGTTTCTTTATTTTTCAAAATACAAACATGATACTATGAATGAAGCAGAAAATATAGAGGAAGTTTATTTATCATTTGTTGCACAGCTAAAGCGATGCAAAACCTTCATAAGGCCACACATTGTTGAGAACACGAAATGGTAGAAATACAGACAAGCTTCTATTACGTAACATACAAATATGTAAAATCCGATTCGATATTCATGATGAACTGTTCAGGAAATGAGCCAATGCCTTGTCGGTGTCATTGTCGTACATGACCAGGGCTTCCGAGACGCTGCTTGATGAAAATCCCATTTCTCGTAGGAGGGTGTATGAGTTGACAAATTTCTGAACCTGAATGTGGAAAAAAAATGTGTCATTCATTTGATTAGGTTACTCGATAATAACTCGGAAAGTACAATTCCAAGATTGGCAAGCCATCGGGTATATATGGAAGAAAATAAAATCTAGTAGCGGTATGCAAATATATATGTGTAAAATGACTGGAGTTAGACACAATACCGAAAAATTTCATAAATTCTGTAGTTCTTAACTGCAGTCAGGGTCCTAGCACGCAATCTTCTTCGTCAATTTGGTTTTTAATACCGCCATAATGACTTCAAAGAAACTTACCTCGAATTCTTTGTCATAAGTTAATTTTAAGGAAATTTAGTTCGGATAAAACTAACAAACACGTGTTCTGTCAAGTCCAATGAAGACTAAAGTCAACAGCATGATGCAGTATGTAGTAGTCAGAAATATCAGCTCCCTCGAGCTTGTATATAAATATGCCAGCAAATCTCAAGATAATACCTTGGTCGGCTCGTTTCCATTATGCTGAACTAGAGAATGTGGTTTGTAATAATGCCCTAATGACTTAAAGGAAACTTTCCTCGGCTTCTTTGTCATAAATGTAATTTAAGGGTGACAATATAAAAAGGGGAGGTAGTTCAGACAAAACTAACGTTAAAGACTGAAGTCAACAATATGATGATGTATGTTCCAGTTAGAATTATCAACACCCTCAAGCTTATAGATAATATGTCAGCAAATCTCAAGCTAATACCTTGGTCGGGTCGTCTCCATAATGTTGAACTGCGAGAGGCACAGCTTCTCGGCTCAGTCCAGATGCAATATATTTGCTCACTACCGGATCTGCGCCAGAACCCTGAAAGGGAGACAATGTTCAAGTTATACATCAACAAATGAAAAATGATTTCATGAATTATCTAAAGAGAACAAATATAAAATGGTGTATATATTATAACCAGCTAAAAGGAGCACGTAAATGCCAATCATTGAGGTTGAAAACCTCCGATAGTTCAGCCAAAAAACAAGAGAAAAGCATTTGAAACTCTCAAACCAACGACTTACAGTCGAAGATGTTGAATCTGAATTTCTGGAAGCCAGGTTTTCCAGTCCGAGCCTACCCCAATTTTGGCTTTCCTTCTCCGCTTCAGCTAAAATTCTTCTTTCCACTTCAAAATCAAACTGGAAATTGCTCCGCGGAATGTCTCCTACTTGTGGCAGCATATGAGGCTAAAAGACGACATAAAAAATCAACCTTATCAAACCCTATAAACAATATGATACTTGAACAAATTTTCATAACCATCTGATCCAAATTACAAATTCTAATCAACACGAGGCATTAGGAAGAAGAAAAACAAACAGCAACGAATGTAAATATTAAATAAGAAATCTCACACATTTAATTTAGTTACGAACTTAGTTTCTGTTGACTCTCGAGAATTGAAATTATGGGATTTCAAATAACATCTCCCAAATCCCCACAAGACCTAACACAGTAACATCATAACCTAATTCATGACAAACATTTTCAGTAAAATAAATCAATCAATTTCTCACAAAAAAAAGGGAAAATCAAATCTCACCGGAGGCGTAATTCGGTATTCTGGTTTGATAGCAACCCTAATCCCCAATCCTGCTGCCAAATTCAAACACAAAAAACTCCAAATCAGTCATCTAAACATCCAAAAACCACAATTGAACACATCAAACACCTAATCAACAAACTAAATACAAATACATCAAAACTGGAAGAGAAAAAAATCCCAATCCTGCTGCAAAATCCAAACACCAAAAACTAACAATCATTCCTCTAAACATCTAAAAACCACAATCCAACACATCATTCAACTCATGCACACCTAATCAACAACTAAACACAAATACATGAAGAAGAAAAAATTCCCAATCCTGCTACAAAATCTAATCACCAAAAAAAATCTATCCAATTCAGTTCGGAAAACCACAACCGAACACAAACATACCAAAATTGGACAAAAAATCCAACAAACTAGACCAAATCGAACCAAATTTTCCCGCGAAAACGGATTGAGACACTCACGCGAAGATTGAGGGGGCTGCGACTGGTGATACGGAGAAGGAGAAGGAGCTGGTCTTAGCGGAGGAGGAGCGACGCTGGGAGGGCCGGACTGAGAAACCCTAGGGTACATGGAGGACCCGTACACCGGGTGCGTCGCCGGAGAAGACGATGACGTGGAGTTCCGGTACATCGGAGCTTGATTGCTGGTTCTGTAATCGTAGCTCATCTAAGAATCGATGAGAATCGATGAAGATCGAGAGAGAGAGAGAGAGCGAAGAGACGGTGACGACGACGAAGTGTTGGTTAAGGAACTGTTTGGAGCGAAATAAAAATGAATAAACGCGTTTGAGAAGACTTGGAAAAATGGTCTTTGTTGGGCCGATATGGATTTGGGCTGGGCTTGTTGTTATTGGGCTTGGGGTTTGTTTAGGCTTCTGGGACAAGTGAATAAATAAATACGTAAAGACTTTTCTTCGTTTTTATATTACCAAACAAAACGAATATTATGACACTGCACATGGAATGATTTTTCGGGGTGGTTCTTGCAAGGAAATGCAAGAAAGTCTTAACCCGTCTGAAGTGGAAGTCGTGAGTATGCAGGAACCACTTATTAGGCTATTGGATTGGGTAAGGACAGCGTAATAGTTGTGTCAAATTATGATTCAGTCCTGATGGTTCCCGAACAACAAAGTTTAAGGACGGTGATGGGGTAGGTTCGGAGCGAGTTTAGTGATTTGTGTTTCTTTCATTGTTAGGCTGAGGAAACCAATTTTTTGTCGTGTTTAAGATATTATGCGTCTTTGTAGGGTGGTAACGGGGCATGTTTGAGACGGATCTAGTGTTTCTCGTCCTTTCACCGATCTAGTCGAGGATACCAAATCTCCACTTGAACCAGAAATTTATGACATCCCTGATTAAATTTCTCACACAAACATTGAAAAAAATAAGTGTTATTATTTCAAAAACCCTCTTGTATTTTTTTACGTCACTTTTTTAAGTATATATGACATCAGATCAAGTATTGTATTTCATCCCCATCTTATTAGACCATGAATATCGGTTCAAGTTGAGTTTAGAGTACTTTCGTGATCCCCACCTCGTCATATCAAGAATAATGAGCTCCAATCGAGTTCAAGATTTTTCGTTACCCTTACTTTTAAAAACTCTAATTTTGTTCGAATTAAAAATTAAAGTGGACCTCATAACTCAGATCGAACAAGAAATTTGGGATTATAAATGCAATTATAATAGGTCCATCAATTATCAACTTCGGTTTTTAGTCGAGTTTTTGACCCTTTTGCCATTTTTGACATCGTATACGAAAGTTTATTTATATCACGTGAAATTTTTCAACATTGTAAGTGAGAGCCGTATGTAAATATGTGAACTTCTAACAAAAAAATTCTAGAAAAAATAGTTAAATATAAATTCATTAATTGTAGAGTCTAAACTCTAAACTGACATATTTAATTATTTTTGTAAAATTTACATTGGCCAAATAAATACCTCAACCAATATTGAAAATTTCAAGGAAACAAACACTAATTCAGTTGGTAAGGTAGGTTTTTGGGCCATTAATGGGCCCACAAACCTACCAAACACAAAGGAAAATATTCAAGTTGGCTATTCATTATTCATATTCCATTATTGTGAAAATAAATAAATCAATTTCACAACCAACTCAAAAAAACAATACAAAACCCAAAGGACCCATACACACTTTGGCCCTTAGCTGCATCAAATTGCCAACCCAGAAAAAAAATCTCTTACAAAACCCAGAAAATAACCACAGAAAATGATACATTCACAACTATGCAGTTCAAAATGGATTAAATTGATTAAAAATTGCATGAAACCTTATTCAGTAGCAGAAGAGATCATTTCATCAAATTGCTGACCCAGAAATAATCTGTCACAAAACATTAATCTTTTCCCAGAAAAATAACCACAGAAACTGATAAAATCACAATTATGCAGTTCAAAATGGATCAAAGTGTACAAAAACAGCAAAACCCATGAACCTTCTTCAGTAACAGGAGATTATTTCATCAAATTGCTGACTCAGAAAATAATCTGTCACAAACATTAATCTTTTCCCGGAAAAATAATCACAGAAACTGATAAGATCACAACAATGCAGTTCACAAATGAATCAAATTGAATAAAAATAGCACAAAATGCATGAAACCTCATTCAGTAGCAGAAGAGATTATTTCATGAAATTGTCAACTCAGAAAATAATGTCACAGAAAAATAATTTTGCCCCAGAAAAATAATCACATAAAATCAGCAATTATTCAGTTCACAAATGGATCAAATTGAATAAAATTAAAAAATTCCATGAAACCTTCAGATTGAAGAACAGTGGCAAAGGAGATTATTTCATCAAATTGCCAACCCAGAAAATAATCTGTCACAAATATTAATTTTATCCCAGAAAAATAATCACAGAAACTTATAAAACCACAACTATGCAGTTCACTAATTGAATAAAGATAACAAAAAATGCATGAAAAAAAACCCTTACTGAGCGACCGAAGACGAAGCTACTTCAGATTGAACACCGACCGAAGATGAAGCTACTTCAGATTGAACAACAACGGGGGCGACGATTTCTGAGTGCTGTTGTGCAGATGACGAAGCTACATCAGCCGCTAGCGGCGGCGTCAACGGCGTTGAGCCCGAGGTCTCCGATCGCGTTGTTCCCCGCTTAACACCTTCCACCATTTTTAAAACCTCCCCGATCTTCGGCCTCTGGTCGGGAGCCCTCACAACGCAAGCCAACCCTATCTGCAGCATCTCCACCATCTCCTCCTCGATGTTCGGGTACCTGAGGAGCTCCAGGTCGAAGACCTCCGCGGTCCACTCCTCTCGAACCACCGAGTTCACCCACCGGACAAGGTGGACCACCTCGCCCCCGCCCACACTGTGTATCGGGGACTTCCCCGTGAGGAGCTCGAGGAGGAAGACCCCGAGGCTGAAGACGTCGGACGCGTGGGTCGCTCTCCGGGAGTCTGTCACCTCTGGGGCGCGGTACCCCGCGGCGCGCATCACGGGAGGGGGCACGGGATTCATGATCGCGGCCAGGCCGACGTCCGAGACGCAACCGAGGCCGCCTTGAGGGTTTATGAATATGTTCGAGGCTTTTATGTTCCCGTGTGCGAGCTTCCCGTTGTTTTGCGTGTGGATGTGCGCGAGGCCTCGGGCTGCGCCGACTGCGATCCTTAGCCTGGTTTCCCAGTCTAGAGGCGTCCGGCCCTCGCCTCTCTTGCCTGTGAGAATCGTATTGGATTATGACATTTTCCATTTTTACAACAAAGAACACTTCAAAACTCGAATTTGTAGTGATGCTGAAGACTTTATGTTGAATTGGGATTTTCTCAGTGAAATGCATTTTTGACCACTCAATGCCTAAATTTTCAGTCCATTTTAGTCTAAATTCAAGAGACATGGCCTCTAACATCAACCCTCCTCAATTGGACATAGCTAAATTCAGAAAATTGTATTCTTGATGCTTCAGTTAAAAAGTTTCTTCTTGGAAGTGCACACCATAAAAAACTATAGCTCTAAGAAAACCCTATGGGCTAGTCGGGCGGGTAAGAACCAGAGGATTAATCGGGTTTGTATTTCTTTAGTTTTAAAACTTTCATTAAATATATTACTACATACACAATTGAAATATGAATTATAATATGTAAAAACAATAATGACAAATATTTAGGATATAAAAATATAAATTTTGAATATTTGTTATACTCATGTCCTTCAATAATAACGAAAATAGAGAAATTCAAATCCGAATAATCCCCAAAGTCCCTATCCACCCGACTAGCGCCTACTGTTTATTAGAACCTTGCCCAAAACATATTGCTAAGTTACAGAACTAAGACTTAAAACCAGCATATCATTACAAGCAATAGCATGAAACTATGTTACTTCACAGTACTGATATCATATAACGAGTAAATGAAGCAATATGATAGCCATATGCGAGGGAAAAAAAAGAGGTTTAACATACCGTGTAACAACGAAGAAACGCTTCCCTGGATGTAGTAGTCATAGACCATAAGCTTCTCTTCTTTCGAATAAAAGTAAGCCCTAAGCGGAGCCACATTCTCGTGTCTGATGCTCCCGACCACTTCCATCTGCTGTTCAAAGTCCCGCCTCGCCAGGCTCACTTCCTTCACCCTCTTCACCACCACTGTCGTCGAGTCCTCGAGAGCCGCCCTGTAAGTCGACCCAAACGTCCCCTTCCCGAGCACCTCAGCCGAGGCTCGCAACAGGTCCTCTAAATCAAATGCGAGGTTAGAGCCCTCGAAGAACATGATCTTGTTGCTCTCGGAAGTTTTCATCTTCATTGCCACTTCCTTGGGACTAGTGGTCTTCCCAGAGGTCTCGCTTCCATTTCGACTCTTTGAGCAGAATACGATCATCGAGAGAGCGATTATAACAAACACGAGCACACACGCTCCAATAGCAATCCCCAAAATCGCTGGCTCATCGAGTTTTATGGTTTTCCTTGAGTGCGCGGCAGTGGGAGGCTGCGCTAGAGGAGAAGGGGATATCCCATTTCCGAATGAAACATCGTTGCCAACAAATGCCCAACTCGGGAATCTCTGAAGCGACAAAGGCACGAGCCCGCTAAGATCATTGTTGGAAAAATCCAATTCCTGTAAACTAGGCTGAGCGATATCGGGGATTTTGCCCGAGAGCGAGTTGTTGGCGAGGATCAAGCTCTCGAGGTGGGTCAGATTCGCCACCGAAGAGGGAATGCTCCCGTTGAAGTCGTTGTTGGCGAGGTTCACGATCGAGAGGTTGTTCCAAACCGAGAAATCCGATGGCAGAGGGCCGGAAAGGCGATTCGACTGGAGATAGATAGCGGTCAGGTTCCCGAGCCTAGAGAAGTCCGAGGGGATGGGACCCGAGATGGCGTTCAATCTGAGGCTCAGGATCTGGAGAGCCGATAGACGGCTGAGAGTGCCCGGAGCTATGGGGCCGCGCAAGCCCTCTCCGGGCAGTCTCAACTCTAAAACCCTAGAATGAGAAGTGTCACAGGTCACTCCTCTCCAGCCATTGCACACAGGAGATTTGTCATTCCAGTTCAGAGATCTTGGGTGAGAAATGTTACTGAGAAAATCAAGCAATGCTTGCTTGTCCTCAACTGGGTCTGCACCAACAAGCAAGAAAATGGACACCAAGACCAAAATTGAAGAACACAAGAACCCAAATCTCATGTTCTTGCTCATTTTCTCTTAAACCCTAGATCCAAAAAAAATGAGGATCAAATTTCTGGTAAAATTGAACCCAAAAACTGCTTGAGCTGGGAGTGATTCACATCTACAAGAACCCAAATGTCACTTCCTTGCTCATTTTCTTAAACCCCAGATCCAAAAAAAATATGAGAAAATCAAATTTCTGCTAAAATAAAATCCAGGAACTGTTTGACCTGGGAGAGATTCACATCTGCAAGTTGAAAACAATGTGGAGTATGAAGATTCAGAACATGAATGAATTAAATAAGAATACAAGTTTCAATCATCTACAGGTTCAATGAGAAAATCAAAATTCTGCTATAATTAAACCCAGGAACTGTTTGAGCTGGGAGTGATTCACAGCTACAAGTTGAACTCAACAAGCAATTCAAGGAATATATAAAGAGAAACAATGAGGAATCAGAATATTCAGAACGTGAATGAATTAAAATATGAATATAAGATTCAATCAATCTACAGGTTCAGTAATTCTCTTAACATTTCTGGATGTTTTGACTCTAGATTTAGGGGATATGGTCAAAATAGACCGCTCTCATTCAGCTAACACATAGTCTTTTGTTTTCCTTCAGTTTCTGTTTGGTTACGGAGAAAATGAAGGAAAATTTTGTCCCTCCGAGAAAATTTCAGGGTAGGTGAAAAAAAAGGCAAACCAATCATACCCATAAATAGATCGCTCTCATTCAGCTAATACATAGATTTTTCTTCAGTTTCTCTCTATATCTGTTTGGTCACCGAGAAAATGAGGGAAAATTTTGTCCCAGATTTTTCTTCAGTTTCTCACTTACCTCAGCTCTACATCTGTTTGGTCACCGAGAAAATGAGGGAAAATTCTGTCCCTCCCAGAAAATTTCCGGGTTAAGGTAAAAACAAGCAAACCAAACATACCCAAATCAGAAATTAACAAACAAACTTACTTCAAATTCACCGACTGAGCTCTTCTTCTCCAAAACCCAGCACTCAAAATCGATGAAGATGAGCTGTAAATGCTTGAAGATGGAGCTGCACATGCAGATTCAGCGAGCCCATTTGACAATCATTGAGAACCCACTAAATCAGGAAATGGGTTCGTTACAGAAGCATTAATAAATGTAAAATTTCGATTCTTTTTTTAAAAAAAATTGCGCAAGAACAGGAAGGAGCATGTGGAGCCAAAAGGAAATTGCTGGAGAAATTGCTTCTACCCAGAACTCACTATCCTATACGCTTCTCTCTCTCATTTATTTAATTAAATTAAATAATTGTGACTTATTGGGAAAAAATATTCAATTAATTTAATTTAATTTTAAAAAAATACAAGTGTTACAATCGATGCATTAAATTAAATATGATAATGAATTTTATGGGAACAAACGGTCGTTATTGTTTAATTCTTTGCCACAGCTATTTTAGCAGTTGAGTTTAACGGGATTATAATTAGTTGTTAAAATAAGGTTAGGAATTTATTAATTTAAGTACAATGTGAAATACGTTTGTTTATTATTTTAAAATATAAAACATCATTAAAATTGTGTTTTACGGTTTAAGATATTAAAATATTTGTAGTATAATAATTAAGGGGCATTTTGGATCATCAATCGTGATAATTACACTTGATTGGAACGTGTATATTCGAAAATCGTGGATAACAGTTTAACTTTTAATTCAAAAAAACTATTTAATTTTGATTTATTCACAAATTTTAAAATATAAGACCGTCAAATAATTGACAACAGCCAAATTAGCTCAAATCAAAAATGAAGCCTCTGAAATACAAGTGTCACAATCGATGCATTAAAATATTCTTAAGAGTTTTTAGTACTGGTAAGATTTGTCTTGACGTTGTTGTGTACGTTTTGACGACCAAGAACGCCACCTTTATGCAATGCTTAAATTATTGATCTATCAGTAAGTTACAGGTTTCGAGTGTTGGGGTGGAGAATTTTTGTGAGATGTGGTAGATATTCACTGGCATAGAGGAAGAGAACCTGGGCGACCCTGCGGAAGGCGGTTTCCGGTGGTCGCCAGCCGCGACGACTCGAGGGAAAGATTTTGGATGACGAGTTTCGATCCCTATCCACCCAGTACTTCCAAACTGGTTAGTTTTTTTTCGCGATCAATTTCTGTTTGATAACTCGGTACTGTGTGGTATATGCAAGCATGTCAAACTTTGGGACCTCAACTTTCTCATACTCTGATATGCCATCGCCCCTCTGTACATTTTGGGAACTAAATGGCTCGAGACTCATGATCAGGTGAGAGTAGTGTGGGAAATCATCTTGAGTCGAAGGAATATTTAGAAGTTGGAACGTCAATTTAGGTGCTTGTTGTAAGAGATCGCGAATTTTCTCCAACCAACTGAGATGGAGGCCTTGTGGCGGTTTACGACATCATATAAATGTTAACGTATGTCTATCCTTGTTGTTCTCGGTCGCAAGGCTCGTCCATTATTGGATTTGATTTAGAAAAATGGATATTAAAATATGCATATGATAAAATATATTTAACAATGATTTTTTAAATATATATAAAGAAGGATATAGTATAAATAATTTTCTTCTAAATTTATAAGATAATAAAAAAAATGTCACATAAAGTCTAATCAATTTGTGTACTTAATTATTGCATGTTTGGACATAATAAGGGCATGCAAGATAGACAACGACCGTAATGAATTATTATTTTTTTATGTTAGTTAGGTAATCTAAAACTTTATTACAAAAGTGGGCCCCAGATTAAGAGTTGACTTTATTATACTTTCGCGGTGGTTGACGTGACAGCTGTGCGTACGAGATTAGCGCTCAGCCGTCCGATTACATATCATCGATCCTCTGTGGACGCGACTATGGAATATAATCTGAAACCTGATGATCATCAAGCGGGGATAGCTCAGTTGGGAGAGCGTCAGACTGAAGATTTGAAGGTCAGGTGTTCGATCCACCTTCACCGCATGTATTTTCAGGAAAATTACAAAAAATCTTTCTTAAATTGTTTTTTTTTTCACAAATTCTCGCTTCACTGTACTCTTGTAAAAATTCTCACTCGCTCATGTTCAAATTTGCACCGTTTAGGCAAATCCGTGAAAATGATCGGAAGTTTCACCTAAGTGTTGGACGTACGAGTTAGCACGTTTAGAAGTGGGCATGGGTCTAGAACCGGACCGGTCAAGAATCAGACCGGACCAAATTCTATGAGTCTCTATTTTAAGAACCAGAACCGTTACTTGCGATTTTTGGTTCTCCAGTCCCGATTCCGGTTCCGTTTAGATTCGATCTCCGGTTCAGTTGTCAAAGTGCCCAACCTAATCACGTTTGAATTAATGCTTAAATGACATTTTCACGAAAATTTGAATAGACAGTGTAAAAACGAACATGAGTTAAGGAGAGTTTTGGCAAAAAAAAAACCAGTAAATGTAGTGTTTGTGCAAAAATACGTAATCAAAACCAAACTTTTTGCAATTTGTTATCGTAACATTGAGCTGGACAATTTGTTTTGGGTCAACCATGGACCATGAAGTTCGATTCATTATGGGCCCATGAAGGTTTAATTGAAGCCTAATGGGCTTTACTACTATTTGTAGCAAAATTACCTGGCCCATTTACACCCAAAGGGTGGTCCAACTGGTTCAGTAAGGCCCAATTTAAAATTGCTAGATGGTCCAATGGGTTTTGAGTCAATTATGGGCCTCAAAGGTCCAATTAAACTATGGGCACTTCAAGGTTAATTTAGTTATTTTGAGGTTGCTACAAAATGATCTTCGAATATTTTTATGGCACAAATAAAAAAATACCCAAAATTAAAAACTATTTTAATTACTTAAAATATATTTTTTCTAAGTATCTATTGGTGCACACGCTTACATGGATTTTATTTTGTCTCATAACTATGTGTTGTGGAGCTATACATGGTACGTGGGTCTCGACAGTACGAGGTTTCGACGCAAGTTGTCGAGTTTTTTAAGGTAAGAAGTGAAACGCAAATATTTTCTACCGATTTAACACGAACACTGTTGAAACATTGTGGATCGAGTAAAGCTTTTTTACCTCATTTAGTGTATTTTCCAATTATTTATTTTTGAAGCAAAAGCACTAGATTGAGTTGTATATAACCCAAATATCACATGGTGATGGTACTTGTTGGTCTCTATAAGGTACATTGCAAGTGACAAGATCATACGTATATATTTTTCTATATTTTTATTTAAGAGTTCTTACAAAATATTTATAAGAAAATCGATTTAGTTATAACCCGATAGTTTAGTTCTGTTCTGTAATCATTTTACAATTCATTACGTAAAATTATCATAATAATGTGCAACTGTTAATCTAAATCAATCTGATTTATTGGTGAATAATTTAAATGTTTCATAAAAAGTGTCTTAATTAATCATTTACTTTATTTGACAGAGGTTGGAACGGTTCCCAACTGGAACCAGACCAGTCAAAACTGACCCAAATTGAACCTCTCGGTTCTCATTATACGGGAATCAAACCCGAAACTACTTTGTGAGAAGAGGGAGGTTTTGAGTTCGACTGATTTTTTTTCGGTCCTATCATGTTAAAATCGGTTGATTTCCTTTCTTGAGTTTATGCTTGAATTAGAAAAACGAATTTGACGAGTTTTAGCCTAATTTATAACAAAAAAACATTAAATTCATAATTATATAGAATACAATTTAAAATTGAATGTTAAGATTCAATCGCTATATTAGAATCGAAATATAAAGTTTGTTAAGAAAATAAAAACAAAAGATAAATATTATCTGTGGGTGAACTAAAAACAGACACGTGACGAACCCGTTTGGTTCTTATTGAATAACTTGTGATTCTAAATTTTGAGAGTTATAACTCGATTGAAATTGAATCGTCCTCTTAAATCCAAACACAAAATTAAATCATTATTTTCTATTTTAGTTTTTCAAAATCTAGCATGATTCTTGATTCGATACTGGTTTCGTGTTCAAAATATCCACCATATTACCTAATCAATATGTAGTAATGTATTTCAATTATAAGCGTACGTGAGAAACAAATTAAGATTTCAAGAAAATCAATCGTCTAAAACCATAATAAATATATGAAAATCGACATATAACACATAAGTGAATCCAATTATCACTTACAAGCATCTAAGTCTATTATGAGCTATTGGAGTTACAATTTGAGCACAACTCGAACAAAAACGACGTCGTGTGAAGGAAATGAAGAGCAAGAACCATGCCTTGTTCCCCAAAAACTGTCCAATCGAGTCAACTCTATTTATTTCTGTGTCTTTCAATGAACAATTAATTTTTTTTTGTTAAAATAATTCTTCCCCCACGTGGTGACCATGTCTTCATGTTCAATATTTTCCCACAAAATTTTGAAAAAATACACGTGTCGTTCCTTGAAGCAATACTCGAACTCAAGTCAATCTTTTCGAGTCACACATTTGACCCATTTGTCTGAAAATCAACCAAATTGATGTAACATTTGCCATCCTGAATTCGAGAACTAAATTGATTTTGAATTTTATTCTCATTTTTATTTTAAAAAGAGAAAATATATATGTTTTTCAATTAACTACATTTAACATATAGAGTTAAACATTTGAAGGACACTCAACTTTTATAAATACTCACGTATCAAAGTTTTGGATAAAAAATGTTAATTTTAATTGTGAAAATAAAGATGAAAAATACCCCTAAGCTTGTAAATTAGAAATGTGGATTGGGACGGTGCAATTATTCAAACATGTAGGCAGTGGTTAGCTTGAGACGACAATGTAAACTCAGGATGGAGGTTGGAATCGTCGGAGAAGGGCAAGGCCGGCTGGTACCAAAAATTTGCAAAGTATATTTTCATTTTTTCACTTTCAAAATTGACATTTTTCATCCAATAATTTAACAAACGAGAATTTATATAACTTTTGTGTATCTAAAATAGTCAATTTTTAGTTGAGCGTAGAAAAGTGAAAAATATGTATAGTCGTGTGTGACCAATTACAATTTTCCCCCAAAACAAATAGTAATATATCTTATTGTATCCCCAACGACTCAAAATGTTTTTAATTAGTTAAACAAACTCGAACTGGCTTAAACGAAACTAAATAAACAAAACCAAAAATTAATTGATTTAAACATATGAACTATTTTAAATCATCAATCTACGCAACTCTTACCGACAAAGATAGGCACAAGCCCAAAAAGCACAATATCATTAAAATTATGAGATCGAATGAGTTAGAACTAATAAATCAAACCCAACCCTAATTTCGAATGTCGGTTCAATTCAAAACCAAAACACACACTAAAACATAAAAACCCATTGCGATCGAAAACCCAATCCCATATCTAACTTCTAAATACAAATTATAATTTATGGGCACGAAGCACAAACAATATTTAAAAGAAAAAACTTGGGACACAATGAATGAGAAATATGGTGTTGGAGCAGAGTGGGGGCTTCCAAGGTCACATGAGACCTTATCGTGTCCGAAGAGTTATGAGACTGATACGGAGTTAGGACCAACATGTGTTCCTTCAGAGAGAAGGCTTTGGGAGTGACTCATTGCTTTGTTGTGTTTTTTTTAAGGTAATGGGTTGTCCGAAAACACGACATGAGGATGAGGAGGTTAATTAATTAATTAACAGTGATGACCATGAGAGTGAGAATCTGACACGGTCATAAATATTTCACTCCATCTCTGCATGCATTATAATTTATAGGTGTGGGTGGTGTGGCCCTTGTTTCTTTTTAATATATGTATTAAATATTGTTTCATTGTTCAAGTTCATGTCAGAAAATAATTAGTTTTTTTTAAAGAAAACTAAAAGTTCATATGATAGCACGAACGAGAATAAGCGTCTCGCTTGAAAGTCGAGCGTCAGCTGTGTACAGTTTACAAGTAAACAGTAAAAAACAGCTTTAACGACACCCTACCTCTCTGGACTAATTTCATGTAACCATGTCGGAGAAACCGACTCCCGAAACTAACAACACTAAACAAAGGAAAACAACGTATGATACACCGACAACCACTAAACGAACTACACTCCACATAACGATGAAAAAAGAACTAAACACACAAACACCGTCACCAAGACCTTTAATTCGCTTTTCTCGGGGAGACATCCTCTCATCGGAGCCCTTACACCTCAGCGAGCACTGTTACTCAAGTATCTCCCACATGGGGTATCTGATAACCACCCAAGATTGGGTTTCTCGGCGTGTCCCGGTTCATAAAAACCTCACAGCTCGATGCTGGTATCGGCATTACCTGAGAAAATATCTGAATGAGCCCGGCGAAAATCAGTCAAAACCGTGAACCGCAAGCAAACTTGCCAGAACAAGAGAAGAAAACATATATTTTAAATGAGTAGATTTTTCTACAATTTAACACTTAGTCTGGCGTGAGATATTTTGATTAATGCACGCTATTTGATAAAAATAGATAATCGTATTTGTTTGACATTTTTGTTAGATATACTGTGAGTTCAAAGTCGTGCTTCGAAAGATTGCATAATTGATTAAGAGTTTATATCCATATTGGACCATATGTTTAATAAGTTGTTTTTAGGTTAAATGTGAGCTCTAATGTAAATATGATCATCTTAGGTAAAACCCAGATCTCCTCAGCAGTAGTTTTAGAGACTTGGTTTGGTAGACTCATCAAACAAAGTGGGTCAGTTCCACTCACAATAAAACTCGAACATGATGAAAAATGTCATTATGAGATTGAGTAAACCAAGTAAAGTTGGGGGTTAGGAGAGCCAGTCCGATATTATAAGACTCAGTATGAAATAGGAGAATGTTTCGTCCACACGTGAGTTCAAAATGTTAGAATATAAAACTATAATGGGTCTTTCAATTATCAGGTTAAACTTTTAGTTGAGTTCTAATTTGACAATTAGAGGCAGTATCTCACGGACACGAGTTCGAATCTCAGTACTTACAAATTGTATTTCATTTAATTCTCTCGTAAACCTCAAGCATGTTAGAGTATAAAATTGTATATATGTGTTTTCTTGAGTGCTCATTTTGAGTACGACTTGTTTTTCCCCAACGCCTTTAAGTGACTCGGGCTTTAATAAAACTATTGTTTACTAATTTTGCAAATAAAATGGCTTTAGTTGGGAGGTCTCATAGATCAAATTCTTGATTAGCCGGTAACGGTTAAGATCAAGACTATCTAGGGGCATATTGGAGATTAAATTAATTATCTAGATAATAAATTAATTAGTATTAAGCATCTTTGACTTGATGCTACTTCATTGACTTGAGCCATTTCTGCTATTGTTAATTATTGTGAGTTTCAGCAAAGCACCAAATGCATATCAACAAAGAGAAAATCTATGTTAAGTCCATGGTTTATTGGTTTTGGAAACAAATAATTGTTTTTAAAACAAAAAAAACGGATAATTTGTCGAATTTAGTGTACTTTGGTTATTTGTCTTTTGCTAATGGGTTCAATTGTTTCATTGGGGCTTGGAGACAAAACCCAAGAATCCAAATTTTAATCTGTATTTTAAATTGAGAATTTTGGATTTATTTCGAAATAGGGAGTCTACACTTAATTTAATCAAAATAATTTTAAATTACCATACTTGAGGAACTCCACGTTAGTCAATTATGGTCCAATACACTCGATTAATGTGTACATTTTCGTGTTAGTCGGCCATTGTGTTAGTCAGATATGGTTTAATATCTCTGACTACTTTGGGAGGTAAACGATAATCAAGTATAGTCATTCCTAACTAAGATGTCGCGTCTGAATATGTCCAACTAACATCAAGTCGAGTATCAATACCCGACTGATTTGTAGCCCATACCCACAACATACTCGATTCAGATTGAATTCGATCGTGAGATATTTGAACTGATGTTACCCTCGCGAAAGACTCAAAACTGAAAACCAACCCACATATTCATAACTCAATAATATCTAAATAATGGTTGTAAATTTAATTAAAAAAAATCATCTCAGTTACAAAACTGTCTTTAACACATTTAAACACTTTCTTATTAATTTGACACATTTGAATTAATTTTACCCTCGCGATGGAGCCAAATGTGAAAACCCACAAAGGTGTTCAAAATCTATGTTTTTTGTACCAAAAACCATGTGATATATGAACAATTAATTAGGAGCTTAGTACCAACAGGCAACAAGAATCATCATATGACTCAAGAGTGACCACCAATTCCAAATTATTACACCCATAATAATATTTGGTTTCTGACAAATTTTACGTGCAAGCGTGCTACATTAATCAACCACTTGATTTATTACCTTATCCTTATTCTTACCTTAAAACACGATAACAAAAAAAGAATTTTATATATGTTTTGAATTCAAAATCTTGTATCTATACTATTCTCTTAGGTTAGGATATTGAAGGAAAAGTGAAAAAAATGTACTAAGTTATCATATTTTTGGAAGAGAGATTGTGTATTTTATGAATGAAAATAAATGTTGCAAACTTCAATTTTTATCAGCTTGTTTTTTTCAGCACAAACCCAAAAAATAATGATTCAAACTATTACATACTTCTAAAGAATACCTGATCACTTACTATAAAAGTTCATATTCACTATCAACCCAAAATACCGATGCATCAAATTATAAATATACTGCGTATGTACATTGTTCGTTTACTTTATAATCTTTTGATGTGAAGTTTTGAATAATAACACTAAAATTAAAATTAAATAAATTATTTTTTTCGGTTTAAATTAGGTTCCTTGGATGTTGGAACGTTGTATTTACATACGGTATTCGTAGTACCAACAACAGTGACAGTACAGTGGTACTTTAAGACCCTCCTCTGCTTCTCTTTTCTCTCTAGTCCTCATTTTCCCCAAATTTTCCCGAGAAAATTCTCTCTCTCTCTCCTAAAAGCAACCTCCTTTCGATTTCACTTTCCCTTTTTCTCTTCTTTATAAGTCTCCTCCTCTCTTCACTGCCTTCACTTCCTTCACTTCAAGCCTCTACTTCTCCATCTCCAGAACAGAGCCTCTCTTCTTTTCCTTTTTCTGGGTCTTGTTCGAGAAACTAGACGATTCTGAGATCGACCCTTGTTTTGTTTCCGGTTCCTGATCCGACCCTTTTGAGCGATTTTGTGATGTACTCGGATCGGAGAAGAATCGTGCGGAGGTCGGTGATCGAGAAGTTCTCGGACTCCGGCGCCGGAGACCGGACGGTGAGGGTCTCCGTCGCCGATCCCGACGCCACCGACTCGTCCTCGGGGGAGGAGGAGGAAAGTTCCGGCGGGGTTTTTTTCCCCGGCCGCCGGAGGGGGAGGAGGTACGTCGACGAGATCAGGATCTTCGCCGGAGACACTCGCCGGAAAATTGATTCTCCGGCGAAGAGGGTCGGGGCGGGGAGTTCTCCGGCGAGTTTGAGGAAGTTCCGGGGGGTCCGGCGGCGGCCGTGGGGGAAATGGGCGGCGGAGATCCGCGACCCGGCGCGCCGGGTCCGGATTTGGCTCGGGACCTACGACACGGCGGAGGAAGCCGCCGTGGTCTACGACAACGCCGCCGTGAGGCTGCGTGGACCCCACGCGCTCACCAACTTCGCCACCCCGGCGACTAAACCGGAGATCGACGTCTCCGGTTCGGGATCCGGTTCGGGTTACGAGTCCGGCGAGAACTCCCCGACCAACACCTACTCCCCGAAATCGGTCCTCCGGTTCAGGGCCCGGTCCAGCGAGGAGGCCGGTTCCCTGAACCGGAACGAACCCGGTTCCGAAGTCTCCAAACCCGTGCCCGAACCCGAGTCGCGCTCGCCGGAGAGTTCCTTCCTCGCGCCGGAATATCCGTTTCTGGGGGAGTTTTTCGGTTTCGAGGCTCACGCGCCGGAGATACTACTCGGCGACGCGCCGTTGCCGGAGATCGCGCTCGACCGAGGTTTCGACTTCCGGTGTCCGGCGTTCGATTGCTTCGAGGATTTCCAGGAAATTGGGGACTTGTTCACCTCGGAATCTCCGAACCGGAGGGAGTGAGTCGTCGTCGCCGCCGTTGACCCGCCACCGTTTTCCGGCAGAGACACGTGTACGGCATAGGCATTTTTGTTTTATATAAAGTATTATAATATCTCCGTTAGAGTTAACGGAGAGAGCGAGTGAGAGACAGTGAGAGCAGGCGAGAGTTTTGTGATATGAATTAATTAATTAAATTAAATGTGAGTGTATAGTAGTTTAAAGTTTTGTTGCCTATATTTAATCAAAAATGAAAAAAATGTTATTATTATTAATTGCTATTAATTTCTCGGTTAATGTGGTGACGTGTCGAATCTGGTTAAACATTACGTGGCTGATTCTGGACTGCCACGGTGGAATTGGGTCTGCGCTCGTCGCCGTTACACGTGTCTCCGTGAATCACGGACAAGGACGGTGTTTCGCACGTGGGAACAGAAACTTGGTCTGTGCACGCTTTAATTCGTTAGTTGTTCTTTGGTGTGCCGCAAAGACGGTCTATAAAGCTTAATCGTAATTAATTAAAGTGTCTTCTTTTTAGCTTTTGTTTCTTTGGTTTTGGCACATTAAAATTAATGTAATGTTGGAGTTTCATAGACCTTATAATTTAGTTTCATTACGCGGGGGGACCGATTAATGTACTGAAATTTAATTCTCCTACATTCGGATTTGTGATTATTGGTAAGTTAATGATGATGGGTGGGTACGGTTTTTAAACCGGACCAAATCGATTAGAATGGAACCGAATTGGACCCAACAATTTGGAAAAGATTTTAAATCATTATAAAAGAGGTTGGTTTTGTTTTAGGCCCAGTTTTTCTATTCAATTCTAAGTTTTATAGTCGATTCTCAAATTTTGTTAATTAGTCAATTTTTTATTTGAAATAAACAAATTTGATCACGACCTATGGACAAAATTTTTAAATTTAAAATTATTAAAAGTTTTAACAATAAATAAATGATAAAACTTAATTATTACAACTCAATTGAATTATAAAGTTTATAAATAAAATACTAATAAGAGATCAATTTTGATCTACAATCAGGTCAATTCCTTTTGAATACCTTGACACTTCTAAATTTATTTTAAGAACCATTCAGGTCAATTCCTTTTGAATACCTGACGCTTCTAAATTTATTTTAGGAACCATAAATGATTTTCGATTCTCTGAATATAGTTTCAGTTCGATTCCTCGTATTTATGGTATATCAATTAAATGATTCTCTATATAATTTGTTAACTCGTCAATCATATAATTTTCGCATAATAAAATTTTACTGAAATAATAACCAGTCACAAACGAACATAAATTTAGGCGTACTCTAAATCAAAATTGTATGTATGTGACAAAACATGGGTGAGGGGTCATTGGAGGACCTTAAAACACAAGAACCATGTTCCTAAATTAATGGGTTTGCTTATTTTGTAATAAAAGTCTATCAAAACAAGATTGTAGGGAATGGAACACATGTTGTCTCCTTCAAATTTCCCAATACAATTCCTCTCTTTTCCAAAACGACGCAGCTTCGCTTCTCTGGCATGTAACAATCATATGTGTTGCCTATAATTTCTTGGGACCCTAATTTTTGCATATGCTTTACTTGCTTGCATGTCACTCAAAGAGGAGCATTATTGAGAAAATTAAATATATAATAATAAATAAAGCCAAGAAAAGTCCCCATTATTTTGTCTCTGTTTTGTTATTATAGTGTGATTTAATCATTTATTTGTTTAATTTTGTTGTATTTGTTGAGTGAATATCTATTGTCTAGTGGGTTGTGGGAGTGATTGATGTTATAGGTTTGATGGAGGACCTGACTTTTCAAATGTTTTGGACCAAATTGGAATTTTAGGGGTCGATTTTTTTTGGTTGGCGGCTGGTCTTAATTAAATAATAATTTAATTTAACATGTCATTAATATGAATTCTATTACGTCGTATCGAGTATGGTATTTTAAAATTAAGTTTTGTATCAAACACAATCCACATATTTAATCGCTAAAATTATTTTTCATATTTAATATTTTGATCAGTATTATAAAATTTGTCATAAAAATTTGACAATATAAAGTCTTACATGTGGAAAGAATTTGACATAAAATAAATGCATACGAAGATTTGGAACAAATTCACTTAAAAAGTTGTCCTTTTAATTGTGGAGTGTGATCCAGTATATAACCCAGTTTCATATGGTACAATAGGAGGGTATTTTAGATGTGTTAGTGGACCTCACCTTCCTATAGTTCCGCATCCTGTAAGCCCAATTGAATTATAACCTGGGTGAGAGGGAGAAAACCCACGTGCATAAGACACGTCTTATGAAAAAGGTCGGAACAAACCTAACTGACAACACTGACTTTTAAATTATAGAGTCCAATCTGATATATGACATGAATTTACAAACTTTTTCTATATTAAATCAAGTGATAACTTTATAAAACTAGATTAGATAACAAGTAATGCAGCTTGATAAAACTTAATCAACTTAGTATTTTAGAAAATTTTAAAATATAATAAATAAATGCTAGAAAATTGAAATCTACACATTAATACATCTTCTAAGATACGGATGACAATATTCTCCGTCCCCGAAATGGATCTCTAAACCCAAACAAGAACATGGCAAGAAATCTCCGAATCCGAACGAGAACGGGGCAGAGACAGGGTGAGATATCCCCACTCCACTCCACCCAATATATTAAAAATATATAATTTTACTTCAAAATTATATATATATATATATATATATATATATATATATATATATATATATATTTGAAGGTACTTCAAAATTATATTTTAAAATACATATTTAATACAAATAATATCTTAAATATATGTTTTTTATTCAGAAAATATTTTATAATACATATTTAATAAAATAATAATATTTTTAACTATAGTTTTTATTAAAAATAAATAAATATCTTTTAACATTACTTTGGGCTGAAAACGAAAAACTGAATTTTTTGAATTCGACAGAGAACTCTCTTCTCTATTAAATATTGAAAATCCTCTCCCCGTTTTTAACGGAAAGAAAAACAAAATTGCCAAATACGTCCCATTACCACACTATCCTATTCTATTTTACTTACTATTTAACAAGTGGGACCATATATTTTTTTTTTTGTGAATTCTACTAGAAGTTGTTTTAGAAAGTTACTAGGTAACAATTTGGAGTCGTCAAGAGATGCTCCAAAGTCAACCTAAAACCAGCGTTGACAAGTTGCTCCGACACTGTTAATATATTAGGAGCCGCCTCGACCCCACCGCGCACCAACTCCTCCCAGAGCCCTCCACCTCAGCCCACCCAGATCCACCGGCTCACCGACACGTGTCGCTCTCACGACCAGCGATGATGTGGGTGCGGGACCCACAAAATCCCAGGCTCACCCGCGCACGCTCGCGGCACGTGCGATCGAATCCAAGGGAGGAGGGCTTGTTGTGGGACCCGCCGGACCGACCCGAGATCTTCGCTCGGCGGTCAGGTGGGGGTGCACGTGAAGACCGCGTGGAGCTGCCTGCACGGGATTGTCTTTAACCGATCGGGACTTGAAGCGGGGACACGTGACGGCCGGAAGTAAATACAAGTCACGTGTGCGTTCTTCGATTTCGTCAGAGGGTGTCGGGTTTTCGGTGGGGCCCACCGCACCTCCCTTGTACTGTTTCTCTTGCTACCTACCGACGCGCAAGTGGGATTTTGGGAGCGTCAGTGAGGAGTGAGAAAAAGGAGAAAATTAAATAAGTTGAGAATATGGATTTATTTCTCTTTTTCATTTTGATTTCAAAATGGTGTCTTTTTCTAATTTATTTTAGAATTTAACGTTTATTTTGGTGGTCCCAAATAAAATATGTAATTGTTTCTGTTTATTTTGTTTATGATACCACGTACATTCGTGGGTTGGACGGTTAAATTTGAGTTTTGTCGAAAAATCGTATTTGACGCGATGGTTTAAAGAAGTTCACCTGATTATTTTAGTGACGATTTAAGCGCGTGGAAGGTGTAATATTAATTAATAGTTGAACATAATTTGAGATGAAGTGACAAACAACAAGAACATATAGGTGGAGTAGTTGTGGATTGGGGCGTGTTACTGATGCAGTGCAAATCGAAGAAATGTCGGACTTTGACAAATGACTAGTGTTTTTCGGGCAAAAACGACGTTCTGAGCAAAATTCATTGATTTGCCAGGATGTCCGATAGATTTCGGCCATCCGATGTCATCTTGGGTGTGAAAATCACATTTTTAGAAATTTCGGCACTTTTCGCAATTTTAATAATTTATTTTATTATCCAATAAGTTTTAAGATTTTTTTTTTCCGCAATTAGGTTTTGGCTATTTAAACACTATTGTACGTTTATGTTATTTAATTTTTGAAGTTTAATAAAAAAAATCGAGATTTCTCTCAAATCTATCATTTTCAGTATTCTTGCGAGTTAACGAATCTTAATAAAAAATTCCTCCTAATCACGTACGCTGCATCAGTTACCCCGAGTCTTTGTAAGTAATCAATATACACATTGTACAAACAATTATGAAATGGATCATGTAAATGTTAAATTGGGACAAAATTTTAATTCAGTCCTGATCTAAATTGCTTTCACTCTCTCATAACTCGCAATAATAAAAAACATCACACCGCTTTTCAATATTTTCATACTAGTTATAATTTATTGACATGTGTATTAGAGTATTTTTGAAAAAATAGTAAAGTAAATATTTTTATTTCAACTTACTGTAAGAAATTGTTTATGGATACAAAAGTTATCCATTTGATGGTATATACATTGTAAGAAAATATAATATAGAAATGTAAACTGAAATTATCTTGACCGACTTCGTTCTATACAATTTGTTGCACCATGCTGTTGTAAGGAAGAAAAAAAGTTTATATTTGTATTAAATTCATCATGATTGACTAAAATGATATGTTACATGAGCTAATATAGCAATAATACACCTAATATGATACTTTCTCTGCTCCTCAAGATAAGGTTGGAGAGCTCAACTAGATAGAAGAAAACAAAGTGGCAAAAAATTGCAACTTTTTTTGAATGGTCCAAGAAATGCACCCATCTATGGCCATTTTTCCTTTTGTTGAATATTTGCAATACTTTATGATGGAGAATGGAAACACCAATTGCCAATATTGTTCACATCAATGAGAGGAAAAGGTTCACTCTTGATTGTGATGGGAATTGGTGTTTGAATTTTCCAACTTGACCTATGAACCTAATGAGTTTGACATTCTTGCAGCCAATAAACACTCTGAGATCTCTTGTGTCCCATATTTGGAGGCTATAAAGGTGAGAAAGATTCACAAAAGGAACAAGATTCACCTGTTCAAAAGTCAACGACGCTTAGATCGTTCACAATAAGTGAATAGTCTAATTCTTGACATGAACTTTTCTTACTCGCAGAAGAGAAAGAAGTTCAGAGACTGGTAATTACAAAATTTCAGTAAGACTGAACGGATCAGAATGTACAAAATTACATGTCATTTAAATTGTTCAATAAGTGAATATCCATGATTCCTTTACCTGGACTTTCTCTCGGAGAAGGAAATGTTCGAAAACTAACGATCAAAACATCTTAGGCGGACTGGACAAGATCGACATGCCCAAAAGTCCACATCATCTATATCGTTCAACAAGCGAATATCCATAATTCCTTGACCTGAACTTTTCTTCCAGTCAAGAGGATAGAAAATTAGAAAACTAACCACAAAATTTTAACTAGACCAAACGAGATCATCCTGTCCAAAAGTATATGTAATTTAAGTCATTCAACAGGTGAATATTCATGATCCCTTTACCTAAACTTTTCCTCCCATGAAAAGTGGGAAAGTTTGAAGACCTAAGAAAATTTCTAGACAGAGTAAACGAAATCTACATGTCAAAATATCCACATCATTTAAATCGTTCAACAAGCGAATACCCATAATTCCTTCACACGAACTTTTCGATCCATCAAGATCAAAGGCTAACTAACAATCACTAAATCTTAATTAGACTGATCAAGATCTACCTGTCCAAAAGTCAACATTAGTCAAATGGTTCAACAAGTGAATACCCATAATTCCTTCCCCTGAACTTTTCTTCCCACCAAAAGAAAAAAAAAAGTTTTCAACACTATGAATGGCTCATCAGTCTGTTTGACACAAGAGCCTCATGCACATGCTAGTGCTTTTACACCAAGGAAAAGCTTTTCTTGGGGAGTACAGTACTTATATTGGGTTACTATTGCTCTCGGGGAATTTCCTCATACCCCAAACATTAAAGTCAACCCATGATATTGTACAGCTAGAATTGTCCCACCAAAGTTGGGGTTGTTCATGTGAAAACACTGAGAAAATTTCAACTCACCTCCATTTCAGAGCACACTGAAGCTGAAAATGAGTAAACATTGTAGTCCAGAAGGATAGGCAGTAACAGAGTATGTATGTATGTATTATAGACTGTAGAGTTACTCTAAACTTCATGCTCCAAAAAAGTCTTCCCCTCAGGCTTAGCATAAGGAAATGACCCATAATCTCACCTACTTTGCCGAACCAGAATAACTGTGGAAGCTACATACATCACAAGTTTAAGCAAAGAAAACAGTGTACGATGCATTTGAAGAAAATGAGAGAGGGAATTCAAAATATATCTCGATGATATTATTGAGTGTCAAAAACACATATTTATTGAACATTACATGTGTTTAATTAAGCAAGCTAATATTCCCTACTTAATGTAATTGCATGCGTAAGTAACAATCTAAATAGGAAAATCAAGAAATCATATACGATTTCTTGCTTGATTTGCCAGAATTTCAACAGCGTTGTCTGAAAGTTTTTATAAATTTTGAATTGCATTTCTAGGCATTTTGACAAGGTTCTAATGCAAGCAAAATTTCAGAATCATTCAGGATTTGATGTTTGATTCAGATGAACATAACAAGAGCTACACTCGTAGAGAGGGAAAACAAATCAAGAAATATGAAAATTGTAGCAGTGTGATCTACTTCACATGGGGTTAACACTCACATACAGATATCTAAGCTCACGGCTATAATGAGTATCAAAGATCGAACACGACTAGTGGGATGTTAATAGCACAAACAACAGAAGGAACACTAAAGCACGCTAATTCTCGACGCAGTCATGTAAGCTCCTTGAGGATAAATTATGAAAGAAATTTCGAACTTACTCATTAACCTCTTGCTGACAGCACTTCCAAGCGGCACGAATTGTCAGATGATGGATCCTTGACCATAGGAGTCTTTCTCACATTTCTCTCCAAAGGATCTTTATATGCCTCTGCCTGCTGCATATGCATCATTGCAATCATGCTAATGGAAACTAAAGCAACATTCCTGAGTATTCCGCCCATCTGATCCAACTTAAAGCATCTTTTCACACAATTAAGACTGGAAATGAAAACTTTGACCAGATTGGTGCACATCCCTTTGTGGGTTGCACAGTTCTCACCAGAAGGATATAACGGAGGACCATAGATGTTATCGGGTGCAACAAAGCGACCAGCGCGGTTTACTTCTCCGAGAAATGCTAGAGCTTCTTCAATGACTTTGTGATTGGAGCCACAATGTTCAGATATTCTCATGGCAAGAACAATCCGGGTTTGCTCTAACCGTGCAATTGCAGCGTCTCTCTCTGCCCGCTGTTGTATTTGAATAGTCTGGGAAACAGAATAAAATTGCATATATTATATATGGATTTGTATTTGTTGTGAAATATCAAAAAAAAAACTTGATACAAGGACCACAGTTCAAAAGCTTTAATCTACAGAAATAGCCCTCACTCAGTGTCCTACTAATTCTGTAATCTGACAAACATGGAGAAGAAAACAGTTGGAAGGAAACAAACAATCAAACTCTTTATTCAGTCCTATACACTTAATTTAAGCGAAATGAAGAAACCAGTTTCTTTTCAAGGACTTGTGACTAGTCCTCTCACCCAACTTATCAACCGTCTTGCAAAAAGTTTATTCTATCTTTAAATAACACAATCCCAGTCGTTTTCAATAGTATTTTTCCTAGAATCTACCATTGAAGTAATCAATATGCAATTGTTTAAGCTGACTCATTTCTCCATGGATTTAATTTACCATCTACAGTACACATGCACTTCACACACCACTACTCACTAAAAACACAATTTCATTTACACCTTTGCCTCTCCTCGTTTGGCTTCTTGTTTTTTTATTGCTAACCCATTAAATCACCTGATTTGGCGGTCAAGCCATCGGTAAACTTTCACAAATTGACGTGATAAGTACCAACCAAACACAATAGTGCAGTTAAAAAATACTAACAGAACTAAAATAAGCTTACGCCAAGCCCACTTAAGAAACGAATCATACAAATTCCTTTCAACCATATAATGCTAACAGAAACGTTTGTGTAGCACAACCCAAAATTTATTATGCACTTCCAAAGAGAAAAACAAAACCCCCAAATACTTGAGCATATGAATTCATATCTTACAAAATTTATCGGAATTTTCTTTTCTTCAATTGAGATTCAATTCCATGGCCAAAATGATAATTCAGAAGTTAAACAAACTACACTACACATGCTCAAGTACTGAAGCATAATTTGGCATGTTAAGCTACTTCAGTTAGTTCTTATATTTTGGAACCAACTAATTGGTACAGGCATAAGGCTTGAACTTTAAAAGCACAACACAATTGACAAAGTGACTTCAAATATTCTTCTCTATACTACTTTCCCATCCATTTTCATGGCAACCAAACGAATTACAGCAAAAATCGCAATTATAGAAGGATTAGTGGTTCCTGCATGCAAATTCATCTGGAACTTAACCGAAAGTATCAATAAGCCACTCACAGTACAGAATTCTTCAATTTCCTCAAACTTATTTTCGTGTTCCATTATCTCTACTTTCTCAGCAACCAAACACACGCCTAACTAAAAGAGACCTAAATTTTCTCGCCATTTTACTTCGAACCAAAACAGAAACAGAAACATCAAAATTTGAAGACCGGAGATGATTAATTGTGACTCACATGGAAGAATTCGAGCTGGTCCTCGAGGTCCTCGAGAGCCGTCCTGATCGCGTTGAGGCTCTTGGCCTCCACAATCATCGCCGATTCATCGCCTTCCCCGATCCGACCGTCCTTCGCGAAGACAAAATAGGGTTTGGGTTTCGCGTTCTCCGATCTCCTCACGCACTTGACGGAGCTGAGGAAGTGAGATCGAGAAATCGAGTGAATCGCGTCGCTGAGCTTGTCGTGGAGGTCCCAGATCTTGTCGAGAACCGCTTCGATCTCGCCGAGCTCCATCTCCCATCTCATGAGGAAAAAGCAGTTGCAGAGAAAGTGAGGGAAAATTGGGGAGTGAGCGAGAAAGTGAGGGAAAATTGAATAATTCTTTTTTTCAAGGGCTCGGTTATGGCGGGGCCCAATTTGTGGTTCCTTGCTTCCTGTGTGTAACTTATGTGGGCCCCACTCGAATTCAACGGACACTTTTGGACATAATGTGATAGCGAATAGGATTGTGCCATGTCAGTACCTACCTTGCATTTGAACTTGTCAAACCGAACCGACCGAACTGAACCGTCCCGAAAGTAATTGAATCGAAAATAATCGAATTGATTCAGTTTAAAATTGAGCTGATTCGAGACTCATACGGTTTAGTTTTCAGGTTGTAAAATGAGAGTCGTTAAAAAATCATACGGGAGCTAAAATTCAATCGATCTAGAGATGATATTCATTTTAAGTCATCGATATTTACTAATTGAGACTGAAAATATTAAGTCAACAAATATAAGTCAACATCGACCTAAAATATAAAAAATTCATGAAAATTGGTTCAAATAAAATTAAACCAAAAACCGGTTAATTAAACTTATCATCTATTTTTGGTTGAATTTTATTTAAACAAATTTTCATGAAAATTTCACATTAAACACATCTTAACTTGTTATATGATTTACTTTTTCTCGACCACTATTTTTAGGCAAGATTAATAAAAATTTGTGACTTCAAATGAATCAGATGTCCGAATCGATCAATCTTCAATTTATTTTATTTTATAAACGGATAACAAACGAATAATATTTTAATTTAGTTTAATTTAAAACTAACCAATGTATCTTTTTAAGCCTAACATTTTTGGCCACTCCTACAAATATTCAACTAAAACATATAATCCAAATCCAACCATTAATGACTCTTGATTTTTGAAGGTTATGTGAATTAAATTAGCTCAAAACACTTATTATTAAAATTTTATTTTAGAAACGGTGACAAAATTGGACCGCACAGCGTGACTCGCGCCTCTTCTCGTGCGATTTTCCCAAACTTTCTCGGCGTTTCCTTCCAGAACCATATAACCGCAAAATTTGTCTATTTTCTAGCTGTCCAAACACTACTCACCATCTCTCTAGGGCTCGCGTTTTTTTCCTCCACAGAGAGGTCTGGCCCTAGCACCTCCTCTCTGCTCCGGACTGGTACGGGCCTTTCAATTTGGAGCAACGATCGACTCTCTTGCTTCTGGGATTTTGATTTTGATTTTTTTTGTTTTTTTTTGGGTTTTGATTGGGTGCCATTTGTGGGTTCTTGTGATTTTTGGTTCAGAGGAGATGGTGGATTCGGATCGCATCCAGAATCCGTGGATGAGCGAGGAGCAATCGATAGTGCCGAGATTGGGAGAGACTGTGATAATCGATCAGGTTTCGAGGACGATGCCGGAGCTTACGGGTCTGAACGGAGATGGGAATGGAGCTTCAACCTCCGAGCCTCGCCGGAGAATCAGTCCTTATGATGTGAAATTGGGGATTGGGGAGAGTGCTTTGTCGGCCGCCGGAGCGGCTTTTCTCTCCGCCATTATTGTGAACCCTCTTGATGTTGTCAAGGTGATTTCCTGAATTTTAGTTCTGTTTGGTTGCCGAGAAAGTTATGAAGTTGGTTAGGAAAATGAGAGTCGGGTTTGCTAAGAATGTGAAGAAATGCTCAACAGAAATGAAAGTGGGTCAATGTTGCTTTATGTTTTGAACAAGTTGTTGGTTTTGTTTTGATTGATAGTTGGATGGATGCTAGTGATGGGTTGATTACTAAATATTTGATTAAGTTAGGATGAACTGTCTCGGCTATATGATATAGTTTCATTGGTAGCCCTCGTCATGCCAGTTCTGTTTGGTTGCCGAGAATGTTACGAGATTAGTTAGGAAAATGAGATTCAGGTTCTTTTGTGTTGGGTTGCTAATAATGTGAAAAGGGCTTAGCAAGTTGATATTGTGGGCCAATGTTGTTTTATGTTTTAAACAATTCATTAGAATTGTTTTGATTGATGGATGGGTGCTCGTGATGGGTTGACTAATAAATGTTTGATTAAGTTATGATGAACTGTCTAGGCTATATGATATAGTTTTATGGTTAACCCTCTTGATGTTGTGAAGTTGATTCCCTAAATCCCAGTTCTGTTTGGTTGCCGAGAAAGTTGTGAATTTAGTTGGAAAAATGAGATTCAGGTCCTGTTGAGTTGTGCTGGGTTGCTAAATATATCGATGTTGTGGGTCAATGTTGTTTTGTGTTTTAAACAATTCATTGGTTTTGTTTTGTTTTGAATCTTATGAATGATGGATGGTAGTGATGGGTTGATTAGTAATTATTTGATTTAGGATGAATTGTATCGGCTATGTGATATAGTTTCATTGGTAACCCTCTTGATGTTGTCAAGGCGATTCCCGTATTCCAGTTCTGTTTAGTTGTTGAGAAAGTTAGAAAAATGAGATTTAGAAAATAAACAATTGAATAGTGCATTGGGGATAGTGTTTTTCAGCAACTGGAGCGGCTTTTCTCTCCACCATTATTGTGAACCCTCTTGATGTTGTTGCGGTGATTTCCTGAATTCCAGTGCTGTTTGGTTGCCGAGAAAGTTATGTAATTAGTTGGAAAGATGAGATTCAAGTTATGGTGTGTTGGGTTGCTACGAATGTGATAGACAGTTCATTTGCTTAGGTCTGATTGGTAGATGATGTTATTTTAATGGATTAGTAAACATTTGGTTAACTTAGGATGGCTTATCTCAGGTGTTTGATGTAGCTCCATTTTTAATAGGTTCATAATTGTTATATGGTGTGGCCTTATGCCTTCTAAATCATACTGATTTATACCATGTAAATACACACTGAATGATCTTATTGTCTATTATTTACCAGACAAGGTTGCAAGCTCAGGCAGCAGGAGTTCCGTACTCTCATCCATTGAGTAATGCCATAAGTCGCATGTCCTATTTTGGTCCGAACATGGTATGTAACCAATGATCTTATGTTTCTTCGTGATTTGGTTTTGCTACATTGGGTTGGTTTTGTACGGATTTGTTGATATTGTCGAAATACCACAAATATGTGTCTGAATGGCTATTTTGTTAAGTGAACCCACGGCTATTTGAAATTTTTGGTTTTCTGGATAACCAAAGTTTTGAGTTTTTATGAGCCAAAACCGAGCTGCTTCAGAATATTACCAAAACCATGGTTTTTGAATGACCGCTACTTTCCTCTCATTTGCAACACACTGATTCCCAAACATTATAATTGTAATTAAAATTCTAAATTTCATTGACTTACCTCAATATATGTTTTGCTCGAAGATTGTGATTAACTTTTCACTTCCGCTCCGCTGTATCAGATGTTTGCAGATCTTAGGTGTTCTCCATCATGTGCACGTGCTGGGGTTCATGGCACAGTTTCAATATGCCCTCCAGATTGCTTTCAGTACAAAGGAACTCTGGATGTTTTCAACAAGATTATCAGACAGGTTTATGGTTTTACTTGATTGATTCTACCTTGGAGTTTCTAGATTTAAGATCTCATTTTGGGTCCGGGAATGTTATTTGCTGTTAATGCTGGCGACTGACTGAATAGAGATTTTGCAGGAAGGGTTTTCTAGGCTTTGGAGAGGCACAAATGCAGGTCTTGCAGTGGCTGTACCGATGGTAAGTGTGCCTGGTGATTAAGCAACTTCAGCTGTTCTTTTATTATACAAATGACTTATCACTCAGAATTGCTTATGTCCTTAAATATGTTTTTTTAACTAGGTTGGGATTTACCTACCTTGCTACGACATATTCCGCAACAAGCTGGAGGAACTAGCCGCCCTAAATGCTCCAAGCTTGGCGCCTTATGCTCCTTCGGTAGCAGGCGCGCTGGCACGGTCTCTAGCTTGTGCGACTTGCTGCCCTATTGAACTCGCTAGAACTCGCATGCAGGTATTTAAAGTTTTGGTTCGTCTAAATTATGTTTGATATTCCTATGAACATCAAGATTTTTAGAAGTTTGTGATAATGGTTTTCTCTCTCTAGATTTCCCATCTTTTTAGTGGGACACATCGTTCATTCTTAATGATCTCAGAGCTTGTAGATTATTTGATTAGGAACATAGTTATTGCATTGTCAGTGTGTTTTTCTCCTAGTCAAGTTAACAGAGCAATCTTCAACATCTTTGTTTCAGATATAGTGGACCATGACAATCATTATTCCTACAATTTAGTCGGCATATTCTTTTTACCGTGCTATCTGAGTGCAAAAAGAAAACTCATGCATGCTGTTATTTTGTTATGTTCCTATGACTGCCTGTAGTTGCTCATGTACTTCTCCTATTGTGGCAAAAAAGGCATTTAAGGAGACTCAAATTGGCAAGAAGCCACCTGGAGTCTGGAAGACCCTTGTGGAGGTTCTATCCAGTGTCAAGAAATCGAATAATGGTCAAAACAGCTGTAAGTCGATTCTTCTTGTGAACCTCGATGATAAATTGTTATAAAAACTGTTACAAACTCCACTATTCATTTAATTCTTTTTCTCTTAAACTAACTTCTTCCACTTGACTTAAACGTGATCTAATGACCCAGAATAAGAAATAAACAAGTTAATTTTGAGCTCAATCAAACTTGTGAGTATTGAATTTTGATAGACTTTCTGTTTTGCTTGTTAGTGCAAGGTTATCGTATCCTGTGGACAGGTATGGGAGCACAGCTTGCTCGTGATGTTCCATACTCTGCAATTTGTTGGTCAACACTTGAGCCAGTGAGTGTTTTTCTGTACTATAAATTAAATATGACGTGGGTTCCATGCATGCATTCTTTTGTTTAAGCTTCTTGTGTTGTATCTCTTTACAGATCCGGAGAAAGCTTCTTGGTTTGGTGGGAGATGAAGCTAGCGTGACAGCTGTCCTCGGCGCCAATTTTTCTGCGGGATTCGTAGCGGGAAGCATTGCTGCCGCTGCTACGTGCCCTCTGGATGTTGCAAAAACCCGAAGGCAGATTGAGGTCTGTTCTCCAAAACTCATTTTCTTCCAAATTTGTAACTGTAGACTATTATTTATTTCTGTTACGTATTCAATATTGTCTCTCAACTACAAATGTTTTCAAATATTACATTTAAAAGGAAATTATTCATATAAATTAAGGCATGCAAAAAATTATATAACTGAAATTTATCTTTCGATTAAAATGGACAAGTATGTCATTTAACCTATCTCGGTATTATTATTTCACTATGAATGTTCATCTTAAATTATATAGTATCGATAGCATGTAATATGTGCCTGCATCATACCACCTATTCATATTCTCTTTCCTCTTTTTGTTTTCACCAGAAGGATCCAATCCGAGCGGTGAGAATGACAACATGTCAAACATTAGCCGAAGTTTGGAGGTATATATCTCTACTTTAAGTGTGCTGCATTCCTATTATTGCCGACAATATTGCTGATAATCTTCCAATAACAGTGTGTTAATAAAGTAAAAGCGAATTTACCCAATCGTTGGTTCCGTCCAATCTTCATATACCTGTTTTATTTCGACAAAGCCCTTTCCAATGATACATTTCTTACTAAGTTTTTACTGTTTGAACCTAATTGCCTTACTTTTGGCATTAGCTCATATTTTCTTGTATAATGTCGTATACTGTTTCATTACTCATGAAATGTGAATACGATTGCAACAGAGGCGGAAAAATGAAGGGACTGTTTACAGGAGTCGGTCCTCGAGTGTGTCGGGCGGGCCCTTCGGTTGGCATCGTGGTTTCCTTCTACGAAGGAGTGAAGTACATTCTCCACCACCACCATCTTCAATCCGCATCTTCATGATGACCGTGTAAGCATCTCTCCTCCCCGGTTTTTCTAGAGTTCACTTCTTTCTGGATGCAATGTCCCGTTTTTTGTTGCACAGAAGAGACTTGCATCCCGGAAGAGGCGCTTTCGGAGATTATCTTTGCGCCTTGCAAGTCACACTACACATTTTTGGTCGAATGGTAGATTTTTCTTTTGCTAGGCATGAAGATTCAGTATGATACAAGTTTCTGTTCAGGTTGGCTCCAAAAACATCATTTAGGTTCATCAGGAAATTTTGTACTCAAACTCCATGTCTCAGTTTTGCTTCAAAAGAAATGGCAGCTTTTTGGATATGAGAACAGTTGCACAATTAAAGATATATATTTTGGTGACATCATGTTTACTTTCAGCTCTGAAATTTAATTGATGATTGTACATAAATATTGAAAGTACATAAATTATTTTTGTCCAGAATTCATAATTATATTCCATTTTATATGCATATGCAAATAATTCAGTTGCACATTTAAAGAGTTATATTGTGATGACATTATATTTACTTTGGATTCTGAAATTTAATTGATAATTGTACACATATTGAAAGCACATGAATTATTTTTGTCCAGAATTCATAATTATATTCCATTGAATATGCATATGCATGTGCAAATAAGTCAGTTGCACATTTAAAGATAAAATATATATTTTGATGGCATTATGTTTACTTTGGATTCTGAAATTTAATTGACGATTGTACACAAATATTGAAAGCACAAATTATTTTTTTTCTGGAAATTCATAATTACATTCCATTGTATATGCTTGTGGAAAAAATTCAGTTTTATATTCATTTCTGTAAACTGTAATTAAAGCTTTTGCTTCTACTCTTCAATGGAGTATGAAAACCCTCGATTCGTTAAATATTCGAGTTTGAGTTCAAGCTTAATTTAAATTTAAGGTTCGCTTAATTAAAAAGGTCTACCCGAGCCTAAGTTGCCCAACTTATCAAAGCGGTTTGTTTAGAATTTAGTGAAATGTAGTTTTTTTTTAGGGTAAATTCCACATGACCCCCCTTAACTATACGCGTGTCTCACATGACCCCCCTTAACTACAAAATCAATCCGTGAGGTGCCTTAACTATCCAAAAATTCCATTTTACCTTTTTTTGTTGACTTTTTTCAAAATTCTGTTAAGTTTTTGTGAAATGATGAAAATACCCTTCTATCTATAAAATTAAAATAAATAAATAAAAATGATTTTGAACTTTTTTTTCTAATTTTCTCGTTGTACAAAATTAAGAATAAAATTTTGTTAATAGTAAAAATAATTTTAAAAAAGTTTTTTTTTACAAAAAAAATTTAAAAATAAAAAAAATACTTTTAAACATCGTTTTTTATTTTTATTCATTTTTATAAATAATTTTTTTAAATAAAAAATTTAATACTAAAATATTATTTTTATTCTTTATTTTGTACAACGAGAAAATAGAAAAAAAAAGTTCAAAATCATTTTTATTTATTTATTTTCATTTTTCAGATATAAGGGTATTTTCGTCATTTCACAAAAAACATAACAGAATTTTGAAAAAAGTCAACAAAAAAAGGTAAAGTGGGATTTTTGGATAGTTAAGGCACCTCACAGATTGATTTTGTAGTTAAGGGGGGTCATGTGAGACACGCGTATAGTTAAGGGAGGTCATGTGGAATTTACCCTTTTTTTTATCTAATAAGGATGCATTCCAATATAAACCAAGTATAATGTTCTAACCGTCCAAACTTCCGGTCAGCTAAATTGGGCTTAGCCATTTGTTTTTTCAATTGAAGTTTAGTTTAACCACGTTAGTTTGGGATTAAGCCAAGTTAGAAATGTATATATTTTACTCGAGCTGAGTTTTAATAAAATTAAACTCGATTAGTCTCGTTTATACTTTATATGCCTCATCTTTTATATCATGAAATGTGGGATTTTACAGTAGTAACTAGTAAATGACTTGTAGTGACTAAGCAATAAGAGTAATGTTTTGGAACAGGTGCAAATACTTACACAGGACACAAAATGTACCCTAACTTTGTATGTTTTTGGGAATAAATGCCCTATGCAAGGACACATAGTGAAGTAGGTTTGTAACTTGTGTGTCTATTGAATTCATATAAGCAGAGGCACAAGATGTTGACAAATGCATCTCAAATGGGTCCTCAAAATCCTATCATGCAATCAAAACCATATATGCATTAAATTATTACACATTGTTTTATCGATTTTTCCGACAAACAAATAGACAGTCATCAGTCTATTCAGTTGTTCGTCTACCCATTTCTCGGTGTATATTTCGTGGTGCCATTAATACAATGATAACGATTCAATCTCCACAGTAGTGAGTGATTTCGATGTGCCCTATATTACATATTTAAATTTTCAAACAAAATATTGTTATAATTTTACCATATTTTTTTTCTCGCTAGTTTATTATTATCATACATCGAGAAGGCTCATATATTTATAAATTCAAGCTCATATATTCAAATTTTCTCTAAATATCAACATTCACACATTTGTATATGTATTTGAATTTCATATAAAAGATTATTTGTTTTTTTTGGAAAAAATAGTTCAAAATTCAATTATTCCCTCCATGGGAAAGATGAGGAGGTTGTTGAAGATTGTGAATGTGAATTAATGAGTGAGAGAGTAAATGCTATAAAACCAAAACTGGTAGATGAAACTTATAGACATAAATGAAGATACCACCTTACCTATTTACATCCACATGCTTCTTCATTTATTTATTTTTCACTCGCTCTCGAGTTTCAAGAATCTTCATATCCGTCATCGCGGCTAATCTTTTACAAATTAATATAACATTACAGTACAATTATTATTTCATAAGAAAATAATTTTATATTATGAAAATATTATTTTAAAATTTTAATTTCCATGTTAACGGTAATTTATATATCAGATTGTACGGTATAATTATCGCCTTTAAAATTTTAAAAAATTGGTATTTTAATTATTGATTTTTTAAGTCGACTCGGTCTTTAGTTATCAAAGTTCATAAATGGTAATGTAGCATTAAACACACTCGAGTATAGTACATATTTCAAGAAGCACTTTTTAAAATATAAATATAATTAATGAGATAATAATAATGTGTAAATTTCAACGAGTACCGGTACGAAAAATTTATAGTTGCATAAATATTGTTCCTTTAACACACATCATTTAGTATTTATAGTCACTGCAAGCCTCATCATTGCGGCATTAATTACTGAAACGCCATTTTCAGACTTTGCACTAAAATAATTCCATATGATTTTGAGGCACATTAACACATTAATCTACTTATAGGAATATATTAAAGTACATTAATAAATTAACTTGAGATTTTCTAAATTAAAATGTCTCTTCGTATTAATATTATGATACGGGTAAATTGCAAAACTACAGTATAATATCAACTGAGTGTTGCCCCGGTGATTTTGAGGCCAACTCGTTTTTTTGGATTAAGTCGTGGGTTTGAAATTCGGTTAGTATTCAAAGGAGACTGTTGTTGCAGAGTTTTCGTTTTGTGGTGGAGATCGTGACTTGTATTATACTTATCGGTTAAGTTTTAATTTTGGTTTTTTTGAATCAGGACTTTCGTTACACCTCTCCCCCAAAAAGGGTTCACCCATTGACTATAGTATTAAACCCGAGATACTCATTACACCTCTCCTCTCGTTACAACCGGTATATCATCTCGTTACAATGTTAAAAAAAATGAAACATGTTTTCAGAAAAATATGACGTGTTTCAACAAACTAAAATCAATTGTCTCAACTGAAATCATCCAATCTATTGATCAGTATGTTATTTGTAAATTTAATTGAATTATTTGAATAATAAAATAGGAGTTTAATCGACGGTTTGTATGTTTGTATTTAAAATATAGTTTGTAAAATAGTGCATCCTCATTTTTATGGTTTTGCATGTTCTAACTTTTAACAATTTTACATGGCCGACCCAATAATATTTGAGGCCTAAAACAAAAGCTGTTAATAATACTCTTTACTCAGTAGATTAAACATTAACGACAGATGAAATAACACAATAAACATACACAACTCGTATAAACTTGTATGGTTAATTTGGTTATTAATTAAAAATTAAAAGGCGCACATTTATTATGTGACTTATTAAATGAATTTTCTCATTCATTTGAACAAAACTTAAGACTTATCCATATAAAATAGTTGAAAGTTAGTAAAACATGTAAAAATAAGAATGATCATTACAACTCACAAAAAAATCTAATTTACACCATTAAATTTTACAATTTTCTCATGATAAAAATATTTATTAATGTAAATGCAAATACTCTTACACTATATATAATAATAATAAAAAAACTAATTGTCACTTTCAGAGTCTTTGTATATTTACTCCTTTGAGCTACAACAAACCACATTTCCTCAAACTCCCAAAAATCTTCGTTTTGCACTTCCCTTTCTTCTCCTTTCCCTCCCGTTTGTTTCTCGAGAAAATTCCAAAAAAATTCTCCATCAAAATGGAGGAAACCTTGGACGACCTCCTCGGAATCTTCGAGAACCTCGACGACGGCGTTGACTTTCCGTCCTTGTTCCCTTCTTCGGAGGAAGCTAGGCCAATGAGAAGAGAGTCTCAAAACTCTTCTTCTTCGTTCTCGAGCCGGGCTCGGGATCGACCCGAGCTCGATCCCGAGCCCTCTCCGAAGAGAAACAACAAGAGGGCGAGGCTCGGGGCGGCGGCGGGCCCCGCCTCACCCGAGGGCGCTGACGTGGACGAGGAGCCGAGGGTCTCCCATGTCACGGTGGAGCGAAACCGGAGAAAGCAAATGAACGAGAACTTGTGCGTCTTGAGGTCTCTCATGCCTTGTTTCTATGTCAAGAGAGTAAGTACAAATATTTCATTTAATTTGTTAAAACTCGATTCACTTAAAAAACACTACCATTTCGGTTTTATAAGTGAAGGTTTATGGGTTTTATCAGCACGATGCGTAAGTCGGATTAGATTTGAAAGATTAAATACTGCGAAAGGTTTATGAACTGAGTATTGAGTTTTTGGTCGGAAAAATTTTCATTTAGTTCGATGTTCACTGAAAAAATCTGATTTGTTTCAAAATTAGATTATCATAAATTCTTTTCTAAAATATATATTTTTGACGTGAATTTCGTTGACATGAAGAATATTGTAATAAAATATATTTTTGAGACTGTTTTCTTGCATTTATATTTATTTTGGTTGAAAAAGACAAAATCTTACTCGTAATAGTAAAATCAGTTATGTTAACTTCGTTGACATAACGAAGATTCTAATAAAACATGTTTTCGAGATTTTTTTTTGTATTTATTTTATTTTTGATTGGAAAAACAAAAAATCTCACTCGTAATAGTAAAATTAGTTATATGAAATTTATTAACATAACAACTGTTCTACTTTTGAGATTGTTTTTATGTATTTATTTTTATTTTGACTACGAAAAGATAAAACTTTACTCATAACAGTAAAATCATATGTATGAAATTTATCGTATGATAAGTAAGTCGTCATTTTTCTTAAACATCGTTGTGTGTTTTCAGGGCGATCAGGCCTCGATAATAGGAGGAGTGGTGGATTACATCAACGAGCTACATCAAATCCTGCAGTCTCTCGAGGCGAAAAAACACCGAAAAGCAGTATCCAGCGAAGTCCTGAGCCCGAGGCTCCCGCCATTGAGCCCGAGGCTCAACAACGCCTTCCCCGTCAGCCCCCGAACCACCCTGCACCAGCCCGGCTACAAGCCCGCCACGTCGTCATCGTCCCCATCCCCGTCTTCCTCGAACAATTCGAGCTCCAACGAGCTCGTCGCGAACTCGAAATCGGAGATCGCTGACGTGGAGGTGAAGTTCTCGGGCCCGAATCTTCTCGTCAGGACAGTGTCTCCGCGAATTCCGGGTCAGGCCTTGAAGATTATTGCGGCGCTCGAAGATCTTTGTCTCGAGATCTTACGTTTGAACATTAATACCGTTGATGACTCGTTGCTTGTCAATTCCTTCACCATCAAGGTACCTTCTTTTTTTTTTAATTAAATATTTTTTTCTAGTTTAGTTTTTTTTTGAGGAATCTAATTTAGGTTTTGTGATTCTTAAACATCAAGATTTTCCTAATAATTTAGATTGTGAAATTTAATTTTATTCTAATTAGTGTTTACTTACTCAAATTATTTTGAACTAGTCCCGAAATTAATCGGAAACTAGTAAACCGACTGAAACCATAATCGAAGATGTTAAATTCAGAAAAAATTAGTCCAGTCTCGGTTCTTAAACTTAAAAACATGAAGAAATCGGTTTAATATCAGATTAATTTATGTAAATTTACAGTTAATTAAATAAAACAAAGATTATTTGATAAATTATATGAGGCTTGATATCAATCATTGATCTCCACAAATCGACGTCCGTGAGCCTTCTACATGTAACATCCAACATAACCAATCAGGCAATAAAACTGATCGGTAAATTTTTTAATTTAATATCAATGGTAATTTAATTTCAGTTCATAAAATTAAAAATTGAATCGATCAGTCCAATATTCATTTGGGCTTTCCATTCTGGTAAATTAAATTAAAACAAAATACAGTAAATCAATATAAATTTCAATATTTGAGGGACCAAAACTGTAAGAAAATAAAATCTACGGACAAAATTGAATACTAGTAATATTTTGGCAGTGAATTTAATTTCAAATTAAATGCATGTCTCTCGAGAACCACAACTCATCAGTCATTGAATTTTATGCAACTTATCTTCACATATTAAATTATTGATTATGATTATTAATTGTTTTTTATTTTCTTTTTTAACAGATTGGAATCGAGTGTCAGCTAAGCGCCGAGGAACTTGCTCATCAAATCCAACAAACATTTTATTAATTAACATGTCTTTGTCTCATAGCCGCTAAATTAAATGTAATTAATTATCTATCATTTTGGGGTCGGTTTGTTCATTGAAACTAGTTCAAATAATTAATCTCAAATTTTGAGGTTGACATATTTAATAGTTTTAAAAACAAAAAAAATTAAATTATCATTTTAAAAATAATTAGATCAATTAAAAATTAATATAAATTGTTTATATTTACTAAATTAATTTTTTAAGTCAGATATTGGTGAGGGTGTTGCTACATTATTGCTATTGTTCAGAAAATTCTACCGACTACATTTATTTATTACTTTAAAAAACTACATTTATTTATTGTTCTTATTTAATATCTCACCCAAAAATTCCCAATATTTATTCACTCATTTAATTGCAAAGCACAGAGTTTTAATGTAACTCAATAACTGTGGCCGCACAAACGTGGGCCTCAGCGCCGTACTGTAACGCATGGGCCGGCAGTCCAATCCAATTAAATAAACGGGCTTAAGCAAAATGGGCCAGCCCATTTAAATATCAAGGTCCAAAACGTCGTCGTTTTGTGGTATGGCTGCAACGACGCAACGTAAAGAGACCCAGACCACCACTTTTGTGGGTCCCACATGCTCGGTCTAATATCTATCAGCCACTCATAGCATGCCAAGTCCTCTATCCGCCACGTCACGGACTTGTACAGTCGCAGGTTCCACGTGTATAGTTCATCTGCCGTCCGATCTATATGTAGAGCGTTCACAGCCGTTGATTAATGTACGGGATAATTATAATATGTGGACAACATGATTTATTAGAGGTTCAGAAATTTGCATTTTCTGGCTTCCGGAGGCTCTCGGCGAACACGAGTCGACTCGGTGACTCGGAATCGTCGTCTTCGTCGTCGCATTGCTGAGGTACGGTCCTCTAGATCCTTCTTCATCCGGAGAATTTTGGAGTTTTGTTTGGCGGATTTGTTGCCGAGTGTTTCTGTTGATGCGAATCGGCGATTTTTGTTGGTTTTTTTTGGGTTGATTTTGGTGGAATCTATGTGTTTTCGGTGATTTTGCTTTGTTAGGGTTTTGATCTGTTATTGAGCTTCAGGAAGAGAGATTGTGAACATGCACTGGCATATTTGTGTGTACTGAGCAGTTCAGTGTTGTGGACTCTTTTGAGTTGATTCAGTGTCCAGTTGCTGGAGTTGCTGGATTAATTTGGTGATGATGGATTTGGTTAGGGTTTTTGTTGTTGGATTGAAGATTTTATATGATCTACTAGAGTTTGCGTTTGTATTGAGCTGGTAATAATGGCTTTGATAGGGTGTGTGTTGTTGAAATGAAGATTGTATATGCTCTGGTAGAGTTTGTGTCTATTAGTTTGGTTATGATAACTTTTTAAAAGTGTGTGTGTGTATAATTGTTAGACTAATGATCGTGACATGAAGCGTTAGAGTGCTACTTCTGGATTAATGAGCTATATGGCTATGCACTATATGTTTCTAGGAGGATTAGTTTGATTCTGTAATTTAGTTTTTGGGTTGTTGGGATTGCAGATTATTAGGATTTGGCTGTCCCATTGACAATAACGTTAAACAGGTTCTAGTGTGTGGATGGTATGAGTATTTGTTTGCTAATTTCTTTCCTAAAAATGGATACTTGAGTTGAGTGAAAGAGTACCCGAGTTTGGTTTGTGTCACTTATAGATCATAGTGTTTTTAAAATGGGGGGTGTAGTTCCAAACTTCTAATTTGATATGCAATGGAGGGCCTTAGAGCTGAGCGCGTAAAAGGCTGGCACAATCGTCTCTCTTTTAATTAGTTCATTGTTTAGAAGGACACTGTATAGCTTTCTTAAAACTGTCGTGGTTGAATCTCAGTTTGATGTATCTTGACTTGCGTGCCCGGTATAATTATCTCGGGCACGTGTAGAATTGACTTCCTGATCATACTTTTTAATTGCAGATATTTGCAGCACAATTTTGTTCACTTATCACATAAATTCTCGTGAAGACAGCTTGACATGGAAGTTGTTTCTGTTTCTAGCTCAGCCGCTCGGTCTCCAATAGGATCAAGCGTAAAATTCCCATCTGAAAGATTCAGATTTAAAACGCCCTCTATTGTGGCCTTCAAAGAAGATAATAAACCAAATAAAACAACGTTGGTTGGAGCTCACGGGAAAATCCCGTTGCCTATAGAAACTCCTAAGAAGCAGCTTAAGAGACGAGGAAGGGGTACCAAAGCTTCAAAAAGAGTAAAAGCTGTCTGTGTGGAAGATGCTTCTCCTTGCACCTCGGAAGTGGACTACGACGAAGCAGCTGCCAAGCTTGAAGACATATACAAACTTGACCCCGCCACTGATTCTTCCGAAGAGGAAGATATCGATGGTGGAGTGATGAGGAGAAGATTGCAGAGGAGGAGGAGAGTGAATAGAGATAACAGTAACCCAGAGAAGATAAGTATGGATAACGTAGTCAGGAACCAGGTAAAGAAAGTCAAACGATTGGATCTTGATAAAAGGATCGCATTAAAAAAGAATAAGGATGGGAAAACAGACCTTTCATCGATTCAGTTGAATGACAAGCCGTTAGATGAAAATGAGAAGAAAAGTAAGCTAGTGAGGGAACACTCGGGTTTCACCGGTCTTGTTCACATGGACTGGAAAAGAATGAAGATGCCTCCGGTTCTTCATTACACGGAGCAAGCATGGTTATTCAGATTGATGCAACCTAGTAAGGTTTGTCTTACTCTTCTTTCAATGAAAAAAATCAAGCTCCTTTCCTCAAATATGTGATTGGGAGGGTTGGTTATATTATAGAGAAAATCGCAAAAGGTGCCATATTATATGACACTTTTGCAAAGGGTGTTGTGTTGTCTGCATTTTTTTTAAAATGTGTGTATTTTTTTATGAAAATGACGAAATTGCCTCTGAAATTAAGAATTGAGACTTTTATAGCATAGTTTTAAAAAACAATTTCAACTTAAAAATAGTATGATTACAAAGTTTGATCATACAAATTTTATTTGAAAGATAAAAACAGAAAAATTTAAAATTTTATTTATTTTTTTGAAAAATAATTTATTTTCAGGGGTAATTTCGTCATTTTTATGAACATGCTCATTTTGCAAAAATAATGCAAACAGCACATCACTGTTTTGCAAACGTGTCATGTAACATGTCACCTTTTTGCAATTTTGCCTTATTTTGCTGCTAATTCAGTTTTCTATATCCTTAGGCACTTCTTCAACTGCAAGAGGACTTGGAAAAAAATTTGGGGAGAATACCAACAAACTATGAATTAGCAAACGTGATAAATGTGAATGTGGCTGAAGTGAGAAACCAACTGGATCTTGGTAGAGCGGCAAGAAACAAACTCATTATGGTAAAACATATATTGTCTCTTCAATCGGCTTCCTCAGCATTTGTGTCATCATCTTCCACAAAAAGAAAATTAACATACTATGTTAATTATTGTTGCAGCACAATCTCCGTCTGGTGCTGTTTGTTATCAAAAAGCACTTTCAAGACTCTGTGACAGGAAGCAATTTTGAGGACCTTTGCCAAGCAGGTATTCAGGGACTTATCACATCAATTGATCGCTTTGAACCCCAAAAAGGGTTTCGACTCTCCACCTATGGCCTGTTTTGGATCAGGCATGCTATTATGAAATCCTTGAAACTCTCAAGCATAGTACAAGGCTCCTATGGCCTCCAATCAGTATACTTCTTCCCCGATATCTAAAGTTCCTTGTTCTTTTGCATTGCAAATTGATAGCATATATCGTCATTTTTATAAAAATATACTCATTTTGAAAAGAAGAAAAAATGCAAATAATATAGCACCTTTTTGCAAAGTGTCATACAATAGGACACCTGGCTGCAATTCTCCCATTTTTTAGAGTGGCACATTTTGGAATGGAATGAGTATTTTCTTTTTTGGTACATGATTACCCGTCTACTGCATGATTTATCTGTTGGGTACATTTTCAAATTGTTACTACTTTTGATGGTGGTCATTTGCTATAAGCAGAGACATCTAACAGATTTCTTACATGATTCAAAACCCGCAGCTTAAAGTAGCGGTTCAAAAGGCAAAAGACGACTTGTGGCTTAAGCTTCGCAGAGAGCCAACCGACCAGGAGTTAATACAGAAAGTTGGAATCACCCCTCGGAGGTACCAGGATGTGCTGAGAGCCTCTGTTACCGTTTACTCTCTCCATGCAAAGAACCCAAACACCCAAGAAGAGTACATTAACGAACTTATTGATGATGGCGACGGTGATAACCAGAAGCAACCTGCTCTTCTGAGGCTTGCCCTTGACGATGTGGTAATTGTTCCTATCTCCATGTTCCAATCTATACTCTTCTGCTTAAAGTACGTCGTGATCACTGAATCTCATACTGTCATATGATTAGTTAGTAATTAATAACCCGTCACTGAATCTCATACGGTCATATGATTAGTATTAATAACCTGTCTTCAGATAAACATAGACTATCACATTATGCTAGACACTTTACTTAGTGCACCATCATCAAATCTGGCCGTTCCATAGGATTATGGTTATATACAAATTATTCTCGGCTTATATCATCTCAAATAGAAAATAATTGGGAAAGGGCATAAAGTTCATACTAAGAGGGTGTTGTTTGCATTTTTGTGCAAAATGTGTATATGTTTATAAAATGGCGAAACTGCCATTGACTTGACGAATCTGACCGCTAGCCGTTTCTGCTCATATCATGTTGGATACAAAATCATCCCAATTCTGTGAAAAAAACAACTACTTTACTATAATTTAGCTGGCAATGACGTTCATAATATGGTTTTGATCTCTTAACCTCTCTGACTTGAATCTTCCCGTTCAGCTCGATTCTCTGAAACCCAAGGAGAGTCTGGTGATCAGGCAAAGGTTCGGGCTCGACGGCAAAGGTAACCGAACACTGGGAGAGATCGCCGGAAACTTGAACATATCACGAGAAATGGTCAGGAAGTACGAAATGAAGGCTCTGATGAAACTCAAGCACCCGACTCGCGTCGAATACATACACAGATACATATATTGAACTTTGGGCCGATTCCGAGTCGCATACTTCATGTAATAAGCACGAGGCCGCTGATTTCATCCCTTGTATCACGCGGTTTCGGCTGATAAAAAAATGTATGTTGACGTTATTTAGAAATAGGACTGTAAATTGTATCATATTTGGTCAGCCGAATGAGCATATAATTCTCATACTACGTCGTTTTACATGACATGAAACTGTCACTTGTACCGTTGTGACTATACAGTTTTGAATATATTCAATCTTTTTAAACACTATCTGTTTCGTTATATATATATATGTAGAAGTTAAGGAAATAACTTGATGATGTTAAGGTTTCGATTAATCCTATAAAATACGAGATACGCAGAGTAAAGACTGAATTTTAGTATTATGCTAAAAAAAGAACAAATTAAGATACAAAGTAATTATATGATAAAAAATTAAGCAGAAATAAAAAAAAAATATCAGTGGCCAAAGAATTTGAAACATTGTGTGTAGAGCTCTTTTCTTCTGTCGGAAAAGCCTTGGCCGTGTCTCATTATCCAAAACCTCTCTATTTCTTCTTCTTTCCGGCCCGGAATCCGGCCGGCGATTATATCCCACCTGAACATAAAATAAAATAAAGACGACTGAGAGATGCATATTATAATCAACATTCATAATCGCATGATACTTTCATTTTTCTAAAAAGCAGTAAGCTAGTCATGCGAATAAAGACATAAAATATATTTTATCAGAAATTAATAAAATACTAATCTGACCGGTCAGAAATTTTTGAAACATTTTTAGTATTACCCTTTAGATGAAATACTTATACCCAAAAGTATAAGTACTTTTTCGCTCAAGCATGATAAAAATATATCGGATTTAACATTTGATAAGTCTGATATAAAAAATTAACAAAAATTACCTTTCTCCTACTAATCTATGCATTCTATAGATTAGGTCCTCTTCTTGGTCCGTCATGCTAATAATCTCCCATTCAACGCTACTCACCTCTACATAAACCAAAAAACAAAAAAAAAATGTATTATTAAACATATTAACATCGGTCTCGAAATTTATAGAAAATGTTAAACTCTGACTTATCTAAAAATCAAAACTCATAATCAGAGACCCGCAAAATATTTATAAAGTAAAACCCATTTAAGAGTTTAAATTTATAAGCGAATGTCCAAAAGATATTTATTAAGTGGTGATAAGAACTGACCTTGAGACTCGAGTGCGACGGTCTTTGCTCTCTTCCGGGGGCGTCTGCTTCTTTTTTCCATGGAAGCTCCGAAAATAACTTATGAAAACAAAGAGAATGTGAATTTATATACATGGGTTTCGAAGAACACACATTATCATTAAAAGTTCAAAAATAGGGGCATGGCACGTTGACTTGTAGGCCATTGAGGACTTGTAGTTGACAATACTTCCAGAGAAGGAAGCTATGAGGAAATTGTGCTCACCATTATGCAATTATTGAGTTTAATCCATATTTTTGTTCTTTTCCAAGAATTTTTTTTTCTATTTTGGAAAATGTTTTAAAATATTATCATAAGCTATAAACATTTTAATAAAACTGCCCAAGAATAGCCAAACCAGTCCGTACTGACTTGGAAAATAACCAAATCAAAGAGAACCAAACTGGTTTGGTTCAAAACTGAACCGAAACTCTAATAGTTAATTCGGTATAAAAAATGAGAACCGACAAAAAAATTAATCTATTTGGACACATGAGTCATTCTCATTCATCAATTGTTATTGGTTGGACATGAAAATATTGCGCCAACAAAAAATAAGTCAAGACCAGCCCAAAATGTAAGAAGTTCATGAAAATCGGTTCTAAAAAGTCCAACCGAAAATCAGTAAATCGAATAAACATCAAACCAAACCAAAAATCGACTTGTTCAAAACTGACCAGTTCAGTTTCAATTTTTATTTCCTAAAATTCGAACTGATCGATTCGGTTTGAAACTGAACCGGCTCAAAACCGACCTTGAACCGCCCTACATTAGGAAAAAAGAAAGTCTTCTTCCGGAAATGTTTTTAAATGGTATTATTGCCCATAAACATTATATTTTAATTACTCCTTGAGGTAATGTGTTTTTGTTGTAGTTTAGCCATAAATTTTAACTTGATATTTTTATTACAGTTAAAATTTCACTATTTATGCACATATTAAAAGAAACAAATCATAACTCAAAACTAAAATAAAATGTTTTGTTGTGATAAATGGGAGAAAATTGGATTGAGCCCATGAATGACATATATATGAATACGCATTAACACATTTAAAAACTGATATTATGGAAAATGATTTTACGATTTTAATTATTCTCATATAAGATTTATTGACTTGAAGAATCAGATTATATAAACATTTGAATTTAAATTGTGAACCTTTTATTTGAAAGTCGAAATATATTAAAAAATACGGACTACACTCTAATATCATAATTCAATCTGATTTAACATGAAAATTCAAATTTATATATGTAAATCCCAAAATACATTATAAACTAATTTCATAATCCTCGTATTTTTAACATGAATTTCTACGAGGTTTGTTGAGCAATGTTAAGGAAAGTATAGTACCAGAAATGTTTGTTGGTTGGTCAGTGAGTCATGGACTGAACTGAAATGATCTCACTCATTGAGACCCATTTTTTAAAATAATTGTTTCGTACAGTATCGAAAACAACAAAAACATTTCTGAAAAACCAGTAAATTATTTAATCTTCTACTAATTATCACATGAACAATATAGAATAAGAAAATAAAAATATACAAAATAAATCGGCTCGAATCTCCGATCAATAGTCAGGTAAAATCTCGTTGAACTACTATGTCGATAAATACACTTTCACAATTAATAATTTATTTTAGCTATTGGATTAGTAAACTAAATTGTTGAGATTAAAAACTGTTATTAATAGCCAATAAATTAATAAAATTCAAGTTCATTAAATTTAGATATTTTTCACCGATCGGGAATTCAAGACATATATTTTATCAATTCAAAGATATTGAGATATATGGGATATTCTCTTACCTCACAATAATTATTTTCACCTAAGTAATCCTTAAAATATAATTTAATCATTTTTATTATTTGTTGAATTGAATAAATAAATAAATGAGATTAAAACACGCTATTAATATTATATTAAAATTTTCCAAAATTACTTATATTTCACCGATTTCTTTTTAATCTTAGACTCCTATTTTTTCAATCTAATTATAATTGAAGTTGACTTCTTAGTTTACATTACCACAAGACTAGTGAGAGTGATTTTTAAAATAAAAAAATTTGAAGGAAGTGAGAGTGATTTTTGATCCTACTAATTCTCAAATAATAATAATATAATAGGAATATTATTCCTCCACGAATATAATATAATAATAATAAAAAAATATAAATGTGTAGTGTATATTTTTGTTGGTGAGATTGATTTGTTGTTGAGATTAAAGACATGTGACTGTGTTGTTGAGAGCGACGAGACGAACATATATTATTATACTGCAAAAAAAACACAGAGAATGAGCTGAGCAATTTTGGATAACGAATTCTTTGCCTTTTAAGAAGGTTAGTTGTAACTTACACTTTCTCTTTTTTTTCTTTTAATAAAATTCAAATTAACATATATTTGATATTCACTGTATGACTAAGACCGAATAAGAATATTATAAAAATCGATTGTCACTTAGATTTAAACCTCCAATTTATTGAGATTGGGATGTATATATATATATTGACTCCTGACATACGATACATATGTGTGTGGACGAGAAATTTGGTGAGGACCTTTCCATCTCGTGAGAACAATGAAAAGTAGTGTGGAGAGGACGTGTAGCGCGCGCTGAGATGGCGGTGGAGGATATGTGGCGCGACTGCCATAAATTTTTTTTACTAATTTCACGATTTTCTCGTTACACCATTCTCCCGACATGGTTCGATGTTAAGTTATAGTATGAAACCCAGCCTCCCTGCCACATGACGCCTCCGTATTCGTTCTTGTGGTTCTCACTGAGATGCTTTCCTACGTGTGTGTACAAGCGTGAAATAAAAGAGTTTTGCAGTAGTATAAATAGAGAGAAATTAAAACTTATATAAAAGATAATTTGAAAAGAAATAGTCTCTGATAGAAATGAGAATAACAAATCTAACTTACAATGTAACTTCTAGCCACGAAACTTGACCCAATATAAATGGTCCGACCTGTAAATGAGCTCGGTCATGTTATAGTTTATATGTAAATAAAATGACAAATTATAGATGATTTACCTTTAACTATCGGTGACAAACAAATTATTACACAATGTTACAAATTGTTACTCTTAACTATCAATCACAAACAGATAACTACCTAATATTTAAATTTCAACGCGTAGTTACCCAGATGATACATTTTCTTACAATTTCGATTATGTCCATGCATGCACCTACACGTGATCTAATTTGTTTTTTCTTTCAAATTGCCTTTACTCACATGTTTAATTTTCTAGCATTTTATCTTCTCTTTCATCTCATCTCCGCTCTTTAACTTTTCTCATACATTGCATCTCACAAACAAGAACACCACATTCCACAACAACAAAAACTAAGATTTCATTGCTCTTTTCTCTCTACACTCACCTCTTCCGTCTCTCAAGTTCGTTGCTGGCAGAGCCGCCGCTCTCCGTCAAGGCTCCCCGGCGACAATCCATATTTATACTATGAGCCAATTTTGTCGAGGCATGGACACAACAACAGGGATTATGGGGCAGCCGATATTTGAGGTTGTTACGTGCTCTAAAGAAAATGAATATTTGTTGTGGAAATAAAATGACACCGATGAATATGGCAACACCAAATTATTTGTGGCGTCTACAAAATTTATGTAAACGTGAATTCCATCGACAATCCAGAAGTTTTTTGAGCAATATATCTTTAAAGAGAGATGACATGAATGAAGAAATATGAAATTAAAATAACGGGCTTTTTGGGCTTAGTTCATGGGCCGAATTTGGGCGGGCTTAACTTAAGGGCCCATTATACATTGAACGATTATATGTTGCATAGACGGGCAATTATTTGATTAGAATTTTTCTGACGAATAAGTTAACTAAATAATTTACAATTGTTCTAATAATGAAGATATTATTACTATTTCAATATAAATAATATTTAAAATACATACTACGTAACTGTAAAATCTAACGTTTAAGAAAACAAATATGTTACCTTAAAAAACAAAAAACAAATATGTTACTCTAGTTAATTATTTGTAACTTTCTTTTAAAAAAAACTAATTTCTAACTCATAATAAGTTAAGAATATGTGATAAACTCAACAGTAACTACTTGAAAACCAAAGTTCAACCCATAATTTACAGAAATTTAATTTAATTTGACATGAGTGAGTAAATAATTTAATTTGGTTATTATTCTTACAAATATGTGTGATTATTTTACAAAAAATCTTGATCATTGTAAATTAATGGTCCAATTTACGCGTGAATGCTCGTTTAATTAGTGTTAAATAATTCAAGGATTAATTAATTCACTACAAATACAATAACATTAAATTTTTGGAATGGAAAAGGTGGCTGATTTGAACCATAGTGATTGTGGCAGCAGTGGACAGGTCAATTTGACATGTACCACTCACATTAATTTGAAAGATAATTTATCATATTAATTAATTTATTATTAATATTCTCATAACTTTAAAATTCAAACAAATTGATGTGTTTAAAAAGTGGATTCAATGAAAAATAGAATCTCGTGGTACTCTTATAAATTTTATAATTTGGTCACTGGCCAGTCATATTAATTATAGAAAATATCCATTAACAAATTTATAAATATTAAAGACCACTAATAAGTCCCAAAAGAGACAAACATAATACTGTTTATGTGAGTTCAATAGAGTTTGATGTATTTTTTTAAAAAATAACACAAAAAATCAAAAATGAAAAATAAATAGTTTAGCACGTATATAAAATGTGAAGCACTCCATATAGAACCACTCGAGACGTGAGAATCATGAGAACGAATATGGTGGCGCCATGTGGCAGGGGCCGGGTTCCATACTATAATTGAAGGAAAAAAGTGAATTCTACTAGGAAAGTGATGTAACGAGTAGGGTTGTGTTCCATTCAATTACCAGTAAAATCGCTTGGGGAATTTATAGTTTTGCCAGCTTAGCGCACGGCTCACTATAATTGATTCTCACGATTCTCACAGAGTGGAGAAGCTCTCACCTGATTTTCATTTCTATATATAATATTGGGTTCTTTTGACAAAATTCTACACCTAAACCTCACCTAATCCCTCAATTAGGCACAAATTGAATCACACAGTGAACCCATAACTTTAGCCATTTCTAGAAAAGGGCATTGCATTTCTTGATTTTAAAAACAATTCTTTTTACCAAGATGAAGATCAACTCAGAATATAGCATAAATTCCAAAGATTGGAAAATGATGAGAGATGTTGGAACATTATATACAATCCAATTTAAATTGATAAGAAACATTTGGAATAATCCAATTAACCCTATAGAGGTTGTGTCATTGTTTTAGGAATTGATTAAGACCAATCACTCCCACTTTTTTTGAGGTAAAATTCAATCAAATGCAAAAAAGGCATTGAATTCCTTGAACCAAATCATAAAGAGAAAATGACATTTTTGTGTATTTAAATATACACTTTTATATTTAACATTTTTTTCTTTTTTTTATTACCTTGAATTTTATTTTAGGACAACTGACTATTTATTTACTAAAAATGGCCTTAAATTTTGGTTCAATTCATGAGTATTTTGGGAAAATGGCCGGAAGTACCATAAATTTTGGTTCAATTCATGGGTATTTTGGAATTATTGTCCCAAAATAAAATTTAGGATACTGAAAAAATTGAAAAATTGTAAGGTATGAAAGTATCAAAAGTGTATATTTAAGTGCACAAAAGTTTCATTTTCCCACGCTGTTTGCAAATTGCAATGAATTTGTGTGCTCAAAACTCACCCATCAATTCAATTCCTATAATGTTCTATTATCTTGCACTATGGAACATATTCTAATGTTTCAACATATATATAATTTATTGTTACACACCGTTGATTTCATATTCCTGAACCGATAAGATGTGAAATTTAAACCGTACGTTAAATTATCTGTCTAATCTTTACCGGCCCTTTTCTCTAAAACACCAAATGATGAGTTGCCAAAATCCACCCTACAAGTTAATGCCATATTCCAAGATTTTTGAAGTGCATAAATTCCATGTTTTGGAGAATATATAATTGGTGACACTATTATATGAATATTAGTGAAGAATCAAAATCTATAATATGATCAAGTAAATGTTGATTGAAGTGATACATGTTTGAGGTTCAGTAAATGTGGAATAATGAGTTTTAGTCTTTTGAATAAAATAAAAAATATGAGTATGAGAAAGTTTTAATGGAGGACACTGAAACAAGATGGTGAGATCACAATCACACAAGTGCCTTGTCTACAACTATATGACTCATATGCCTCAAAATGATCAGTCTTTTAAAAAAAAATTTATGTCCGACAAAAAGATATTGTTTAATAGAATATTTAAAATGATTTTTCCCACTAAAATTAAATAAACACCAATTATATTCGGGACAAGAATAGCTCTCTCCCATTATGCCAAAATTTGGTCAATTAATTCCACCAACATTGTTTGGATTTAGTTTTAAATGGGGTTAAACTAGTTTATAAATAATTAAAACTCATAATTTGGAGAGGAAAATCTAGTGCTGTGATTTTTGTATAAATCAGGGAAGATATTTAATACCAGAGTTGAATATTTCTTTTTCATATGCATGTGAGAACTGAGAAATATGAAATAAAAACACTTAACTTATGTGACACTTTAACACGCACATTTCGAGTTTTCAACAAATAATCCATAAAAAATTGATTTAATCATGAAAACGTCTTTGATGACTTAATATATACTTCATGTATTGATTACTAATGTTCTAAAATATGCTAGGCGTTAGACAGGCGGAGAAGGTATTTTGGGGACTAACTGGGAATTGATTAGAAAATAAATCGGATTCATGGATTAATCGATAATTAATAGAAGATTAATCGAGAATAATCGAAAAAGTCATGAATTTTTAGAAACGTCATTGGTAACTGAATATATACTTCACATATTTATTACTAATGTTCTAAAAAACGCTAAGTGTTAATCAGACAAAAAGAGTTTTATGGAGACTATAAATCGGATTCAAATATTAGTTGATAATTAACAGAAAATTAATCGAGAATTAGTTCGGGATTAATTGAAACTAATCGAGCAAGTTGAATTTTTATTTTAAATAGTGTCTTTTTATAACTTAATATATACTTCACATGTTTATTACAGCCCATTTATTTAAATCTATCCAAACAACTAATCCAAATCTACCCCTAATAATTACCAAATAATTCACAAATATGATTGATGCTACTTATTTAATTCAATCAAATACATTGAATTTTACCTACGCCAGAAAAGGCAGTTCAATTAATCCAATAAAATACACAGTGAAAATACCATATTTGTTGGTACTTAGTGGAACTTGTGTGATATCCTCCACTCATGATAGAATTATTACAGCAAAAAAACAATTCATGTGGTGTCCTCGACACATATTATTCTTGTCAAAACATGACAATTTCTTCTATTTAAAAAATAAAATAAAATAAAACCTCCACATTAGACAAATTTATTTGGAGCCACAAGTTCACTATTATTCTACTACTTCATTTGCATGCCCATTGACAAAGCTACACACTATATATATACACACACACCATTACCAAAGCTAGACACTCCACACCACACTCTCAATATTTTTCTTGGCACATTTTCCCTCACTTTCTAGGACACCAAACATGGCTGATAAGTTGCGTATCATGGTCGGAGTAATGGGTACTAAATCAATTTCTTCTTCTTCGTTTCGTTTACATTATTCCCGAATTCGAGTTCGATTATTGATAGTGATAATCGTTGTGTTTGTATTGTTTCAGCAAACGCAAATTCTCTGCTTCTGTACTCTGCGCCAATGTAAAGTTCATATCACATTTTTGTTTATAAATAAAGATTAAAATTAATAATTACATCATCTAAATATCTGTGTTTGTTTGTTTATTTATTTTATTTTTTTGTTTCAGACTGACATTTTTGAGAGTATTGAGGAAGAGGAGTACAGAGGAGTTCTCATGTGTTCCTTATATTCTTGCATTAATGAATTGTTTGCTTTATACTTGGTATGGCTTGCCTCTTGTGAGCAACAAGTGGGAAAATTTTCTTGTGGTCTCTATCAATGGTTTGGGGATTCTTCTTGAGATCTCATTCATTCTCATTTATTTTTGGTTTGCTTCTTCTAAAGGAAAGGTGAGTTCCATGTATTTAAATTCAGTTTTGTAAGAATTGGTAGGCGCTAATCAGTCGGCAAGAGTTTTTTAGAGACCAGTCGGGGATTAGTCAGGGATTAATCGAAAAATAAATCAGATTAAATGATTAATCAGAAATTATAAAGAATTAATTGGAGACTAGTCGGAGATTAATCGGGTGACTAATCGGATAAGTCGGAAACTTTTATAACATTGTTTAAATCTTGGTTCATGTCAACATTTATATATATTTATTTATTAAGAAAGATATTAGGCTGGTGTCAAATCTTTGTTAAATTTAGAATATTTTGTGATTTTTTAATATTAATATTTATATGGGTTGGTGCAGATTAAGGTGGCGGCGATAGCGTTGCCTGTTATTCTGGTATGCTGTGTGACTGCGGTTACTTCTGTTTTCGCCTTCGAACACTCTCGCCGCAAGCTTTTTGTCGGGAGTGTCGGCCTTTTTGCCTCCGTGGCAATGTACGCGGGCCCGCTTGTTGTCATGGTGAGTTTAGTGCGATAGTATTTTTTTTAAGGTTTAGATCTGTATCGTCGTCGATGAGAATCAGGTGTATTAAACTCGTCGTTTGTATACATTTTGCACGAATTATATGTTGCTTTGTTTGTTTGTATTGGCATTAATGGTGTTGCCATGTTTTGTGCGCGACGCAGAAAAAAGTGATACAAACAAAAAGCGTTGAGTTCATGCCATTTTATCTCTCCTTCTTCTCATTCCTTGCCAGCGTTCTGTGGCTGACTTACGGCTTACTCGGCAAAGACATCGTCCTCGCGGTTTGTATACTCTCAAAATTCAAAAATCATCATTTACTCTTGACATGTTCCATCTTGTCACATCAATAACTTTATTTTATTTGTAATAAAAGCTTATTTTCGTCTGTTTTCAATTTTTAATTCTTCTTACGTCAACAGTTCTGTTTTAACTATTTCGACTCATCGTTATTATCGTCGCAGTCTCCGAATCTGGTAGGGTTGCCATTGGGAATCCTACAACTTGCTGTGTACTTCAAATACAGAAACAACAAAGGAACCAAAGAAGTAGCTAAGGAGTGGGAAATGGAGAAGAAGAACCTTGAACAATTGCAAATAGTGGTTAATGACAATACTACCCCCAATGGCAAGAGTTAATTACAAGTATCCTACTAGACCCATTTTGGCATAAATAGCTCACAAGTGTTAAAGAAGAATAAGCTTCTTTCACTATTAGAAAAGAGGAAAAAGAAATTGGTATGTTACTGTGTAAGAATAGTTGGATGCTTTGTATTTTAGTAGTGTTTATGTCATGGAAGGAAAATAAAAATATTATTGATGTTTATTCATAAACACTTTTTTATTTTTTTATATAATTGTAATTTACAAAAAGGGTTATGAAACTCGAATCGCGGAAATATATCGACTAACTGATAAAAATAGAGATCTGATAAACTCGAAAAGATCGCAACAAAACGCGTTTTTGTAAAAAATAAATACAAATCATATTTATTATTTATTAAAAACAAAATAAATAATATTTAATCATTTTTAATTTCAAACTTGTCAATACTTCAAACGTAAAATGGAATGAGATGAATGAACGAGGGTCTGACCTTTTATTTGTTGTTTATTAATCCAAATTTCAAACCAAAATTAATTAGGTGGATCAAATAAGACCGAATTAAATCGGACAAGACCAAAATTAATTGATTTAAGTTGGAGTAGATCATAATTAATTGATTTAGACCGGATTAGACATGAATCGATTTGAATTTTGCCGGGTTAATTGAGTTTGATCGATATTTTCACCAATATCGACTGTTTCGTCTCAAAATACTTGCAAAAACCAATATATCGTCGGCGTATCGGCCGGTCGAGGGAATATCGTAACACTGGTTAAAACCATTTTTAATAATCTATTAAAGAGCAACTGTGGGCCAGCTTTTGAAGAAACACGTGGGCCACATTCGGCTGCAACGATTGGGCCAGTACCTGCCATAAAGTCCATTAGGCCGGCCCATTGACCCGCCACGTGTCGATTTCACGGTCAGCTCCATGCACGACGACACGTACCCTCCAATGGCTCCTCACTCTCAGTGACTCTTCTCTTCTCGCTATTTCCAATACGCTTCGTCACTGCTCAATCACTCGTCGCCTCTCATGAATCTCGCCTTCAAAACCCACAAGAAATCGATGAAATTCGATGCCAGCCTCTGGAGAATCTGGAATTTCTGATTCCTGAATCGAAAGATACGAGCAGAACAAGACAAAAATTGGGGGATTTGGAGCGGAAATGGTGAAGCTAGCTTCGGCGAGAGAGAGCCGAATGTACGGAACCAGATCGTTCAGGAACCGAATGGAGTACATAAATTCGGGGATGTACCTGTTCGCGACGATTGTTCTGGTTTCTGGGTTCGTCTCCGAGTTCTCGAAGGAGCCCAAATCTGGGCTCGTTCTTCTCTTGATTGGGTTGCTGATCGTGTTCTTCGTCAATGTGCACGATCTGCTCGCGCACCTCGCCGGGATCGATTGCAGGTTGAGGTTGATGGAGATGGATCTGCAGCTTGCGCTCGTCGAGTTCCTTGTTCCGGTGGTTCAGGGTTTTGGGACCCTAGTTTATTTTTTGGGGATTCTTTTACTCTTCGTTCAGGTAAGGAATTGAATCGATTTGTGTGTTTTGTTGAGATTTGGTGTTAGTGCTATGTGGGTTTTGTTTCTGATTTGTGGATTTGAATTTTAACTGTTTGTGCTTGATTTGGAAGTGGAGTTATAGAATTGGGTATTGCTATTATGCTTTTAATTGCATCCATATTTGTTGATTTGTTGATGCTTCTTTTTACCATTTTAGTGGTAGTGTTAAGTGCTATATGGGTTGTGTTTCTGGTTTGTGGATTTCAAATTTATCTATTGGTGCTCAATTTAGAAGTGTGAAGTTATAGAATTGGGCATTGCTATTATTATGTTGATGGAATCAAATTTTGTGGGTTTTTGTTTTTGTTGCTGCTACTTATTTCCATTTTAATGGAGATGTGTACAAATGGGCACTGAAGTATAGTTGTTTAGAGTGAATCAGCAAGTTTAGCTTCATAAGGAGAGCCTACTTTACTCAAATTTGGTTTTTGGAAACTTGGATATGAAGACACTTGAGTACTTAGTGGTAGTGTAAATGGGCACTGAAGTATAGTTGTTTAGAGTGAATTAGCGAGTGTGGCCTCATAAGGAAAGCTTAATTTGATCTAATTTGGTTGTTGGAAACTTGGATATGGAGAAACTCGAGCTCAGTATCTGGGGGAGAGGAGGGAGAATTTTGTTTAATGTAGACAATTCAATCCACTTGCAATGAGTGTGGGCCAAGTGGAGTAATTTCCCAATAACTATGGAGCCAAACAATCTTGTGGGCCTGGCCCCATTAAAGCAATCACACTTTTTTTTGTTGGAGGATCAAGAAATGAAAGTTCCTAATTTGTCTATGTTCATGCAATATTGGGGTTTATAGGCCCATGTCACCATATTTGCATTTGTCCACTTGTTCCAGTTTCTTGTCTGGCCACAACGTTTCTTTGTTGAATCTTGCATTGTGACAGCTGATGAGCTACCGATCTTTGTGGTGTCTTTGTAGACTGAAGAATGTATGTGTTCTTGGGTTGTGTTTCTGGTTTGTGGATTTCAATTTTATCTATTAGTGCTTGATTTAGAAGTGTGAAGTTATAGGATTGAGCATTGCTATTATGCTCTTGATTGAATCAAATTTTGTGGGTTCGTTGCTGCTACTTGTTTCCATTTTAATGGAGATTGCATTGGATTTAATTTTACTTAGTGGTAGTGTAAATGGGCACTGAAGTGTAGTTCTTTAGAGTGAATTAGCAAGTTTAGCCTCATAAGGAAAGCTTAATTGACCTAATCTGGTTGTTGGAAACTTGATATGAAGAAACTTGAGCTTAAAATTTGGGAGAGGATGGGAAGTTCTAGGTTCATGTGGAAATATGCTCCACTTGCAATGGGTGTGGGCCAAGTGAAGCAATTTCCCGAGAACTATGGATCCGATGTACATCATGGGTCTGTCCCCATCAAGAAATGAAGGTTCCTAATTTGTCTTGGCTCGTACTGTATTGGGTTTTAAATGGCCAAATCGCCACATTTGCATTTGTCCACTTGTTTCAGCTTGTGGCGGCTAAAGAATGTAGATGTGTTTGGATTGTCATTGTCTTTATATCTGCGCATAATATCTATTATGTGTCATGCGTAGGGTCTTTTAGGGACTAATCAGGGATTGATCGGAAAATAAGTTGGATTGAAGGATTAATTGGAAATTATAGTGGATTAGTTGAGGACTAATCAGGGTTAATTGGACAAGTCGGGGATTTTTAGAACACTGGGCCGTGTCTTTATTTATTTTTATTCTTTTAGTTAGAAGCTATGATTTATGTCTTAACTGTTGTAATTGCAGGCGGAGCATGGTTATGGGTACTTCAGGTTGGAAAAGCACGCGCTGAATATGCTTATAGCCGGTCCTGTCTTGTGGGTGCTCGGATCAATTCACAACTCCTGCCAAATCTATGAAAGAGCCGACGGGCACATCCAAATCTTGCAACAAAGCGTCCAAATCCCGTTTCTAATGGGAAGTTTAGTGTTCATGGTGGGCGGAATCCTCAATCGCCACGAGCATGCTGAAATCGTCTATCATGGCCTAATGTTATTGGTAAGTCCCCCCGATTGTTTTACTTCTCCGCTTACCTTTACCATAAACTTGCTTGCTAGAAGTTTTGATATAGAAACATTTATAAGTTTTGGTATATAAATAACATCGATCGGTCGGTCAATGATTTCACTCATAACAATATAGACACTTCTTTTAAATGGACAATGAAGAGTACGGAATTTCCCTGCTTGCCGGAACATAGAAATAGGTCATATATTATGTTGATACACCGTGGCAGTGTATTGAGTAGACCAAAGAGAAGAGAACAAAGAAATAGATAATGATGTACGAATTTTATCGATAAAGTATAAGAGAATGATAATCCCGGCAGTCGAGAATTGGTGGGTCCTCTCCAGCCTAGGGCTCAAACTCACAAGTCACAACACAACTGATTCGATTATATTCTTATGCTGCTATATCGTTCTTAACCTTTAATGTATTGTTTTCGTTTTGTGACTCGGGTAAACAGAGTATTATAATCATATCCTTCTAGCGATGATCATCACACAGCTACACATGAAACTTGGGATTTTGGACCTCCCCGAGAAGAGAAGCGGAGAACTTGGGGGAGATCTCGGGATTTTGGACCTCCCTGAGACAAGAAGCAGAAAACTCGGTCAAACCCGATTAAAGTCAACTTTTACAAAATTTAACAAAAAAATAAATTTTATTTTAATTGTTTATTGTTCTTAATAGTTTTTTTTAATTCAACAACATAGATATTGTTCTTAATAGTTAATTTTCAAATATTGTATATTTGTTGTTCTTAATAATTAGTAATGTTTGTTTAGTAATTAGTGTGTGTATATATATAGTTATTAATTTAATACAAAACATGTTTTGCCGAGATCTCCCCGAGTTCTCAAAACTTTCCATTCGTTGGCTTGTCAAGTTCCCCCGAGTTTCATAATCTTGATTCTTATTAACTTTTGATGTATTGTTTATGCTATTTCATGCGCATTACAAAGCAGAGACCGGAAAATGGAAACATATTGTGTAGATGATTTGAATCATCCATAACTCATTCTTTGCAGGGAAAGACATGGGTTTGGATAGGCATATCCGGAGGGATATTATTCTTCATCGGAGGACTAGCTAATGTTGTCAAGGTATTCAAGATGCAGCAGATCGACGGGCTGAGGCTCGAGAAGCTGCGCGGGGGAGCGCAGGAGCGGCTGTACCGAGAAAGGGAGGGTCAGGTGCCTCTGATCAGGGAGGAGCAGAGGCGGAGGAAGATGGCCGAGGAGGAACAGAGGTGGCGAAAGATGGCTGAGGACGCCAGGTCATCATCGTCTGTTCCAGCGACGACCGCGATAGGTCATTCTAGTACTCCTTACAAGAATGTTCTTCTTGGTCAGATTTGAACTGTGTTGCAGTTTTATCAATGAATAATAATACATTATGGTATATGTCTTTCTTGGTTTAGTGTCACTCTTAGCCTTTGTTTTGGAATGACTCTTATTTCTGTTAGATTTATATCTGATTTAGGGCAGTTCATGGTTAAGTTTTGAGTCGTTTAGTTTGGTTTTAAGAAAATAAAAACCAAAATTGAATAGATAGAATTCGGTTTGATTTTAAACGTATTGGTTTTCAGAGATCGGTTTGTTATAAACTCAATTCCATGAATTTTCACATTTTAATCTGTTTTGATTTATTATTTGACTTATTAGCTTTTGGTTGGATTTTTACAAATTAATTTTCATTTTGGGTTGATTTTCTCCTTTTTAGCCAAATATTTTTAGGTCAGCTAGTAGGGATTTACGACTTAGCCACTTGAGTAAGTATATTGGTTCGGTTATTTTTAGACACCTTTAATTTGATTAGTTTTCAACGAGCCCTTTATAATTTCTAAGTAATCTTTTAATTTGATTAATTCTTGGAAGGTTTTCTCTATCTAATTAAAGCTCGGTATGTTTTTTAAACGCTAGGCATGGGGTATGCTCTTCTTGCCCGACCATACTTAATTCAGTCTGTGCCCCAATCCCGTTTTCGCCTAAAATTTAGGGATGATAATAAGACATATTGAGTCTCGTTGAGATTGAGTATTTGTCTCTCAATAGGAAAATATCGGGTCTTATTGAGTTTGAGTACTTTATCTTTATACATAATGACAACGAAATTGGTTTTAGGAAAATATCGGGTCTTATTGAGTTTGAGTATTTTATCTTTATACATAATGACAACGAAATTGGTTTTAGGGATCCATGTTTTTTATCCATCAGATTGAGACATAGTGTTATCGTTAGTTTCAATTTTGTTGACATTCTAATATGAATTGATCTCGACTATATATTCAAATCAGATTCAGCGAACGTTGACATTTATGCTTAGACTGATTTTGAGTAGATCAATATTTTATATGGTGTGTGATTCAATAATATTACTTATACCATTTAGCGAGAAGTGCAGATAAATATTCTAAACTTTACATTGTTTCTAGATAATTATGTCAACTATAATTTCGATAATCTAACTACACTCAAGTTTCATGAATCTGACATGTTAAATATTTTCAAATCATGCCATTCTTAAGTTCGTCCACCATGTTTTCGATGATAGTGTTCTGGACTTGGTACGAACACTCAAAAATGAATATTAGAAGAAGAAAAAACTAAAAACACCAAATGCTGCGACTCAATCGACAATGAAAAGTGAATTCATATACTATGTATCCCATAATTATGATTCCAAAGGAGATCAACCAATTGTCTGGTTGACCTCAATTACGGTCTCCCTAAATATGAAATCAGAGTGAAAAATATGTTATGATTCAAGACATTTTACTTCGATTTAAACCAAACACAAAAACATGAATGGATAGAATAGATACTTTTTTCAACTTTCCGGGAACGGTGTGGCGTCCTCTACCGGCGCAACACCGAAGACGAAACCATAATTCCAGGGAAACGTTCAACCCACAATGGTAGAGAGACGCGAGAACGTGGATGAGAGATGAGGGTCAATTTTGAAATTTTGATTTTAGTCAGTGTCATTTTCGTCATTTAACTTTCAAAACTAACATTTTGCGTCCAAATATTTAACAAGTGAAAATTTATGAAACTTGAGCACACCTAAATAACCGAAATCATGGTTGAAAATAGTTATCGAGATAATGCGATTCGATCTTTTTTTCGACAGCACTAACGTCCTCCTCTTGTAACCTTTGCGGTAGGGCTGTTTGCGGTTATTAGTTTTTATCGCTTTCTATTTTATAAACCGAGATTAAATGACATAATTTCTATTCTAATATGTTCAATTCGATTCGATTATTTTTTGGCAGCCCTACTCCGCGGGTGCTCAATGCTCCCGACCCGCGCAGCAAATTTCCCGTTCCCAAACAGCCCGGTGAGAAAATAACCGCTATGTCACGTCGTTTAATACAAAACCATTGTCGTTTAACAGAAACGCGCCAATTACATCGAAATCAATCAATAGTTATAGACTCATCGTTGTTGTAGATAAGGCACTGTCACTGTTGTGTTTTGGTGTCTCTCTCCTTCACTCTCTCACTCACTCACTCACTCACTCCACTCCAGAGAGAGCTCTGGTGCTGAATCGAGCTCTCGATTGCAACACAAACCCTAGCAATGGCGGCTCTACAGGCCTCTCTTCTCCTCTGCAAGCTTCCTCTCTCTCCACACCCCTCTCCCAAACGATTCTCCCCAGTCCGTGCCCTAAATCGCCCATTTCTCGCCTCCGATCTCCGTAGATCTCGGTCGCGCGTCGCGTCCGTTCCTTGCTCGGTTCGTCCCGAGAGCGACCCGAGCTCCGATTCTGGGGGCGACGGAGTGGCGCCGGAGAAGAGGAGTTTGGTGAAATCGGCGGCGGAGGAGGCGGCGAGGAGGAGGGATCAGGTGGTGGTTTTGTTGATGGCGGTGGGGGTGGCGATTACTAGGGTTTACCAGAAGGTCCTCGAGTGGGTGGACTTGGAGCCTCTCGTGTCGTTCCTCAAGGTGTTGGGGTTGGTGCGGTCGGAGGAGACGGAGCTGAAAGGTGACGGTAAAGGTAAAAAAACGTTTAAAGATGTGAAAGGATGCGATGATGCAAAACGAGAACTTGAGGAGGTTGTGGAGTTCTTGAAAAATCCAGGGAAGTTTACACGGCTTGGAGGGAAGTTGCCAAAGGTTATTGCTTGAACAGCCCCTTTTTTCAGTCTCTGTGTGTTTGATGTATTTTGTGTGAAATGAAATCAATGTGTTTCTTTCTGTTGCAGGGAATTCTTCTGGAAGGAGAATCAGGAACTGGGAAAACTCTGCTTGCAAAGGTAGGTCAGTCACTCTTTTCTATCAAATGGGTTGTTTTGACAGGCATATTCAACTTTCATCTCCAATGGAGGTTGGAATTTGCTATAGATGGTTGGCATATTTGACAACTCACTATAGCAAAGTTTGCATAAATTTAATGGATGATGACACTTTGTTACGCCTAACTATAACGAAATGACACTTTCATACCCTAACTATTTTTTTCTCTTTTTTGGTACCTTGGCATATTTTTTGTGACAACCTACGCTAAAATGACTAAAATACTCATGGTTTAAGAAATTAGAATAAAATTGGTCCAATTTGATTTATCAAAACGGATTTGAAATGATTCAAATTTAATTTAAGATTTGAGAGCATAATTGTAATTGCATCTTAAATATAAATCAAATTGAACAAAAGATAAACAAAATTGAATTAATTTAATTTTTGATTTCTTAACCAAGGGTACTAAAAAAGAGACTAAAATACTTAAAGTATGAAAGTGTTATTTCGCTATAGTTAGGTGTAACAAAGTGTCATTATCTTTAAATTTAATAATATTATACTAATTTAACCAATAGATGAATGACAATATTGAAAAGTGGCAATGATTGATATTTGCATCAAGATTTAGCAATTTGGGTTGGAGTTGTATGGCAATATAGCAACTAAGATTGAGTAATAATTTTTGCATTTTAGAGCAACTCCAACCCGAGTTGCTAAAATGCAAAAAATATTACTCAATTATATCTAAAAGTCAATGCTCCATTGCCATCCAACTCCAACCCAAGTTGCCAAAATTTGATGCAAATATCAATCATTGCAATTTTACAATATTGTCATTCATCCATTGGTTAAATCAATATAATAATATTAAATTTATACCAATTATGCCATAGTGAGTTGCAAAAATGCAAACTCACTCTAGTGATCTGCACATGCAATGCAAATTTGACAACCACTGTTGGAGTTGCTCGTAGTCTCTAACGTGATTTTGTATTTCATTTCTCTCGACAGCTTGTGTTGAAGCTTTAGAGAAAAACCTCTCATTTACTTAGTTTTTAAGTTATATAATATTTCATATGGGTTTTAATTGTGCTTTATGAAATTCCAGGCTTACCTCCATTATGTGTTTCACGTGATAAAATGAATTTAAATCAATACATCTTTCTAATCCGTGATTAATTGTGGGGTTTATACTTATAACAGATTGTACATCTTCTACTGAATCTAATTTGACTGCTCACATGCATTGACACATATTGTATGGCAGTATGGCTCCTTTTTTTTATTACTGGACATTGACGAACAAGTGATGTTTTTCTTCATTTTTCTCGCATGTAAATGAGGGCATGTCAGATGTGGAAACTAGTTTGTTTGGCATCTTCTATTGAATCTATTCACATATATGCTAATGCATTGGTACTTATTAATTGATATTTCATATATCTTGATTCTCGAACCTTGAACCTTGAAGGCTATTGCTGGAGAAGCAGGGGTACCGTTATTATTAAAAACAGGGTCAGAATTCGAGGAAATGTAAGTCACCAACTTACCTCTTAATAAGAATTTTGACCATCATTATTGTGGGATAACTTTTGTGCTAAGGTCCAGAATGCATGCAATAAACTAGTCTGCTAATGTGCTTATGTATTAGTAGTACTTCCATACTATTTTTCTTTTTTGTGATTGTATAAGAGCTGGATCCCATGCATGAGAATCCCATGCTTGAAGTGCAGTGATTCTCTTCAGATCTGGAAAGTAATCCAATCTTCATTGGTATGTTTGAAATTTTAAGCTATATATGCTTTCATTTGTCAGGTTTGTTGGGGTTGGCTCTCGGCGTGTAAGATCCTTGTTTAAGGAAGCTAGAAAAAAGGTGTGTTGTTTCTTAAAAGATTCCAGATGACAATCCTAGTTCTATGCTGTTTAGCTATTGTCCAAGATTAGCAGGAAACATAATTTACGTAGGGATGGCATCATAGAAATGATTAGTACTTTTCTCTTTTACGAGTTTCTTTTGGTATATATACAACATTGATACAGCTGAATAGTTGTATGCAAAGATGACTGGATATGTGAAGACCAATTTTAGAATTTATTGCTTTCATTATTTCTTTGATGTCAATCCTCTAGTTCTTTCTTCGTTCCGTTTCACCTTTCTCACTTTTGCCGAATCAAGACTACTTTTCAAGGAATGCATGTGTCATAAACATGTCAATGGATCATTTGCTTTTCAATTTAAAATGACCTGCAGAATAGATATGAAACATATCATAGTTGAGTTCAGTGAGTGCATTTTTGTACTGCAAGTAAAATCGTATACATTTCATTTTGTGGTGTATTCCTTAAACTTTTATTCATTTTTTCTAGGCTCCTTGCATCATTTTCATTGATGAAATTGATACTGTTGGGTCTGATCGGAGGGAAATGCAAAGCTGGTACTCGAATACTTTGAATCAACTGCTTGCTGAAATGGATGGTTTTAAACCGAATGAGGTACATTGATACAGTCACATAAGCTTGTAGTACTAGCAATCCCTTTCTATTAACTTTCTGATTTTGTACATCTTTTAATAGGGGATAATCTTGATTGCTGCTACAAACTTGGCGGACATTCTTGATCCAGCTTTGACAAGGCCTGGTAGATTTGACAGGCATGTAAGTACATTAGTCATCTATTTGTAGCTTTCTAATGTCCTTATTTCTTGAAATTTAGAACCCAAAACTGTGTATTACTAGTAATCTTTTCTAAATCTTAAACTGTTTATTACTAGTAATCTTTTCTATTTCATCGATTATAAATATCAAATAGTCTCGTGGTATGACTACACCAGTCTTTTTGGTTTTATTTGGTATATTGTTGCCTATTTAAGTCGTTCTTATCTATTTTCGAGAGACTTTAACGGATAAACCTACTTCTAGATTGTTGTTCCAAGTCCTGATGTAAAGGGACGACAAGAGATATTGGAGCTCTATTTGCAGGACAAACCGCTGGGTGATGATATAGATGTTAAATCCCTTGCTCGTGGCACTCCGGGATTCAATGGGGCAGGTGTTCTTTTAATCATACTACTAAAATAGCACATATATATCAAGATAATGAGTTCATTGTGTTTCCACATATGTATTATACTACTAAAATATGACTGCGAAACTTTTGTCCTGTATATTCTTTATTATCAGATCTGGAAAACTTGATAAATGTTGCTGCAACTAGAGCTGCTGTTGAAGGCGCAGATAAGATATCTGCTGCACATATGGAGTTTGCAAAGGACCGAATACGTATGGGCACGGCGAGGAAATCAAGGTTCCTCTCAGAAGAAACAAAGAAGGTATGCATATCTTACATCATCATGCTAGTACTGTGTGCTTATATGTTTTTCAAGAACAAATATGGATTTTCTAGTTTGAATAATGAAGGAACTGTGGTCTTAATTCTTGGTGATTTGAATCATTCAACGTCTTCTCTGGACCTTGATTGTCTTTTCTTGTGTGTTGAGTACTAATAACACATCTGGTCCATATGATCAGAGATCATGACATTTATTCCATGCAAAGTTTTGATTTCACTTTGATTTTCATTATTCAAACTCGTCTTAGAATTTGTCATTTAGAAAATGGATAATTATATTTGACAATCTTACTTTCCTTTCTCTCAGCTCACTGCATATCATGAGAGTGGCCATGCAATTGTTGCTCTGAACTCAGAAGGTGCTGATCCAATTCACAAAGTAACTATTGTGCCACATGGATCCTCGTTGGGAATGGTTACTAATCTTCCTGAAGATGAAGAGATACCATCTAGCAAGAAGCAGTTATTAGCCCATATCGATGTGTGTATGGGAGGCCGAGCAGCCGAAGAGCTCATCTTCGGGAAAGACTATGTTACAACTGGAGCGAATCATGATCTTGAAAGGGCTACACATATTGCACGCTTTATGGTACACACTTTGAATACCTAATTACAACTTTAGAGTCTCTCTCATACAAAACTACATATTATTGTTTTTATTTAGTAAAATTGCTCTCTTTTGGTAACTGAAAGAGTCGAGTGCTTCTGGATTCTTTTCCATGTAATCAGGTATCCAATTGTGGGATGAGCGATGAAATTGGACCTGTTCACGTTAAAGTGCGCTGGAGTTCAGAAGTGCAATCACGCGTTGATGCTGAAGTATGTGCTTGATTTTGGAGCTTGTAAATTATCACTTTAATTGATTTGGATTCAAATTAACCATTTGGTTATGCAGGTGGTGAAACTCCTAAGAGAAGCATATGATCGTGTAAAAGTCCTCTTAAAGAAGGTGTGCCTAAGATTTTATGTTCTTTGGGGAAAATGATAGATAACTATCCCCAACTAAAAACCTTTTCCACTTAGCTACACAACTAGGTTTTGGGTATTCCATATGCGCCGAACTTTTTTTTTGGACATTGTCTAAAATTGAGGGCGGAAAATGTTAAGTTTTAAAGTGAAAAGTCTAAAATACCCTTGATTAAAAATCTAATTTCCAAAACATGCCCTTTTCTCTCTCTTCCTCTTACCCACGGTCTGAACGACCTCCGAGCTGGAAATGCCGATGACTTCTCCTCCGAGCACGTGTTGCTCCAGCAGGCTTCGAGAGCTCGGAGGTCGTTCAGATGGTATGTATGAGAGAGAGATAATGGCGTGTTTTGAAAATTAGATTTTTAGTCAATGACATTTTAGACTTTTTTTTGGACACTGTCTCCTCTTTTGTTACATATTTGATAACAACCTAGACGAACATGGGTTTCAGAGATTGATGATAATAGATCAAAACCACTATACAATGGCATGTTTTGAGAATTAGATTTTTAGTCAAGGGCATTTTATTCTTTTCACTTTAAAACTTAACGCTTTCCATCCACAATTTCAGGCGGTGTCTAAAAAAAAGTACGGTGTATCTAGAATACCCAAAACCTAGTTAGGTGCAGCTAAGTGAAAAAGGTGTTTAGTCGGGGATATTTATTTGTCCTTTTTATGTTACATATTTGATAACAACCTAGACGGACATACGATTCAAAGATTGATGATAATAGATTAAAACCTCTATACAATGCATCATCTTAGTTTTTCAAGTGTTACAAATCTACATAGTCAATTTACCGAAGAACTTGATATTGAACACACATTGTTAGCTTACACAAGAAGTTCAGCTATTGCGTGCAATCAGTGTATAGGGGTTTGAAGGATTGGTCGAGAATTAGAGAGGGGATTTTTAGAACAATGCACACAATACATATCGGTGCAAGTGTTTGTCAAATCTAAAGCTTACTAGCTCTGTTAACATTTTACCAGCACGAGAAGTCGCTGCACACCCTAGCAAATGCGCTTTTGGAGCACGAAACCCTCAATGCAGAAGATTTAAAGCAAACTCTCCTCCCTAACGCGGGAGGACAAGTGCCTGAGAACCGAGAAGAACCAGTACAACAACAAGTAGGAGATCTCGTACCGGCCTGAAAGTTCTCGCCTTCCCGTCTTTGCGATTAGATAATAATGCCACTGGGAGGGAGTTGAAGATATGCAAAATTGTGGTCCAATTAGGAGCAGGAAAAGAGGTAGAGATGATGTGCTGTCTAAATTGTTAGATCGAATCATTACTATGGACGCTTAATGCTCTTCGCTAATTTGTAGGAATGATGTTGTACTAGAAATAGGAACAGACTATTCAGGATTGTTTCAGCTTTTTGTACTGAATATATAGAAAGTTAACGATATTGTACTAAATATTTAGGGGAGATTTTAGTTCAATATCTCAACTACGCTGTTTTTTCAATTTATTGCGGTGAATTATTTTTTTCAAGTGTCAATTTGTTGCGGAGTGTGTCATAAGGTACGCAATTCTGAAGAGTTAAATTTGATATAAAATGTCAATATAAACACGCGATTCTTTAATTTCATCGATGTACTTAAAGACTCTCCGGAAATTGGATAGGTTGGGAGTGTCTTAGAATTAATTCTTGGGGTTGTGCGGTTTCAATCCTGACTTCTTTCAAGCCAATTGGGACATGATTAAAAAGGATATCTTGAAGGTGATTAAAAAGGACATGATTAAAAAAATTTGTTTCTGGAAATTTGTCTTTGGGAATTAACGAAACCCATCCTACTCTCATTCCCAATGTTAGAGCTTTGGAAAACATGTTGGACTTGCGCCCAATAACCTTATGCAATGTGATTTATAAGTTCAATTATAAGGAATTATTGTCCCGGCTTAAAGCGATCCTCATGCCCCTGGTATCGAAATCTTAGAGTGCGTTTGTTGACTTTGTTCCCGAACGACTCATAACAAATAATATTATATTATCTTCTGAAGTTCTCCACCGTCTCCGACAAAATAATCAAGGTAGTGCTGGTGTTACAACTCTAAAAGTCGATATGAGTAAAGCATAAGACCGATTGAAGTGAAGCTTTATTTTGGGTATGTTGAGTCGTACGGGTTTTAGTGTGCATTAGATAGCTCTTAATAATACGTGTATATCTTCAGTCTCCTATTCGATCTCGAGAATTCCACATTGCAATGCTCGAGAAACATTGGTGTCTCGGGTTCTCAAGGCTAAGTATTATACGCGTAGCTCTTATGGGTCTGAACCTGAGTTTTGTTTGCCGTAGCATTCTCACGGCTCATGGTGTTCTTAATAAGAGCCACATTAATATTTGTTTGCGTTTTGTTAATTGGTCATGAGATAGAGTGGTACACTTGACTTCGTAAACAAATGAATACTTATAATTAAATAATATATTTTATAAATAATTTGGCCCCTCCGTCCCCTCGTGTAACCTTCACCGTGTTCAATCAGTATTATAAAAATGTTAGGCCAAAACTAGCCGAAGATAAATTTGTAGAGACTGATCAAAAAATAGATCGAATTAAAAGAGTGATAAAAAGTCATAGAGAAACAAAGGATTAATCCAAAATTGTAGAAAATGAATCAGAGACTAATCAATGTAGAACTGTCCAAAATAATCGAACTAAAAAGAACCGAAATAGTTTGGTTCAAAACTGATTCAAAATCTTACTAGTTCAGTTTTACTTTAAAAAATTAAATTAATAAAAATACTGAACCGAAAAGAATTGGGCCATCAAATATTAAGTCAATAACGGTCGAAAACTGTAAAATAATCACGAAAATTGAACGGAAAGTTCAGTAAATAATCAAAATAATTTAAAATGTGAGAATTTCGTAACATTTTCGGTGACAAAAGAAACAAACTAATCGGTTCGGTCTGCCACGTCGTTTAATGGTGGGATCGTTGTCGTTTTGGAGCCGCGCCAATTACAAGTTTACAACGAAACCAATAAATAGACTCTCGTTGGAGATAAGGCACAGTCACTGTGTGTTCTGTGTCTCTCTTTCGCTTATCGTCTCCGATTCACTCTCTCACTCGCTCCAGAGAGCTCTGGTGCTGAATCGAGCTCTCGATTGCTTCTGGAGGCAACACAAACCCTAGAAATGGCGGCTCTCCAGGCCTCCCTTCTCCTCTGTAAGCTTCCTCTCTCCCCCAAGCGATTTTCCCCATCCTGTGCCCTAGATCGGCCATTTCGCGCCTCCGATCTCCGCCACAGCGATTTCCGTAGGTCAAGCTCGCGCGTCGCGTCCGTTCCTTGCGCGGTTCGTCCCGAGAACAGCCCGAGCTCCGATTCGGGGAAGGAATCGAGTTCTGGATCCGGGGGATCGGAGCTCGGCTGTGGAAATGAAGTGGCGCCGGAGAAGAAGAGTTCCGGGAATTCGACGGCGGAGAAGGTGGCGAAGAGGAGGATTCCGGCGTTGGCTGTGGCGATAGGGGTGTTGGCGGCGATCCTCAGGGCATGCCGGAAGGTCATCTCTTGGCTCGAGCCGTTTTTTTGGGGCGTCTTTGGGCTCGAACCGCCGGAGGATTCGGAGTTCGAGTATGATAGTAGAGGCTTTATTGTTGGAACTAAAGTAAAATCCCCTGAGAATGCTAAAACATTTAAAGATGTGAAAGGTTGCAATGGAGCAAAACAAGAACTTGAGGAAATTGTGGAGTTCCTGAAGAATCCAGGGAAGTTTACACGGCTCGGGGGGAAGTTGCCAAAGGTTATTGCTTGAACAGCCCATTGTTGTAACATGGTGTTTCTCTGTATTCGCCTTTGTTTTTCAGTCCGTGTCGTGTCTGATGTATTTTGTGTAAAATGAATTCAATGTGTTTCTTTCTGTTGCAGGGAATTCTTCTGCAAGGAGCACCCGGAACTGGGAAAACTCTGCTTGCCAAGGTCAGCCTGTCACTCTTTACTATCAAATGGGTTGTTTTGACGAGGCATGTTTCGTATTTGTTAGTCTCTAATTTGATTTCATATTTCATGGCTTTAGAGAAGAACCTCTCATTTACTTAGTTTTTAAGTCACATTTCATATTAGTTTTAATTGAGCTTTATGAGATTCCAGGCTTACCTCCATTATCACTGGACATTGACGAACAAGTGATGTTTTTTCCATTTTTCTCGTACATAAATGAGGGCATGTCAATGTGTAAACTAGTTTGTTTGGCATCTTCTATTCACATATATGTTAATGCATCATCTTTAATTGGTTTATCTTGATTCTTGAACCTTGAAGGCTATTGCTGGAGAAGCAGGGGTACCATTTTTATACAGATCAGGGTCAGAATTCGAAGATATGTAAGTCACCTCTTAATAAGAATTATTGTGGGATTACTTTTGTGCTAATGTCCAGAATGCATGCAATAAGCTAGTTTGCTGATGTGCTTATGTATTAGCAGTACGTCCCTATCATGTTTTTTTTGTGATTGTATAAGATCTTAATCCCATGCATGAAAATCATGTGCTTGAAGTGCAGTGTTTCTCTTCAGATCTGGAAAGCAATCCAGTCTTAATCGGTGTGCTTGAAATTTTAAGCCTATATATGCTTTTATTTGTCAGGTATGTCGGTGTTGGCCCTGGGCGCGTAAGATCCTTGTTTGAGGAAGCTAGGAAAAAGGTGTGTTGTTTCTTGAAAGATTCTCGTTGACAATTCTGTTCTAGTTCTATTCTGTTTAGCTATTGTCCAAGATTAGCAGAAAGCAGAATTTACGTGGGCATGGCGTCATAGAAATGATCAGCACTTTTCACTGTTACTAGTTTCTCTTGTTAAAGTGAAATGTAGAATCGGTCAGATAGATATGAAGCATATCATAGTTGATTTCAGTGAGGGTGCATTTTTGTGCTGCATGTAAAATCATATACATTTTGTTTCCTGATGTATTGTTTAAACTTTTAATTCCATAGGTCAGTTCTAGAACTTAATTTTTGGCTAATTATCATTTGTGAATTTATCCATATTCTCTAGGCCCCTTGCATTATTTTCATTGATGAAATAGACGCCGTTGGGTCTGATCGGAAAAATTCGGGAAACCAGGCCTTAAAGGAGACTTTGAATCAACTGCTTGTTGAAATGGATGGTTTTAGACCAAATGAGGTACATTGATACAGTCATATAAGCCTATGGTACCAGCAATCCCTTTCTATTAATTTTCTGATTTCGTACATCTTTTAATAGGGGATAATATTGCTTGCTGCTACAAACTTGCCGGAGATTCTTGATCCAGCTTTGAAAAGGGCTGGTAGATTTGACAGGCACGTAAGTACATTAATCATCTATCTATAGGTTCATGATATCTTTATTTTTTGGACTTCGTGTATTACTAATAATCTTTTCTAAATCTAAAACTGTTCATTACTAGTAATCTTTTCTATGTCAAAGATTATAATATCAAATAGTCTCGTGATATGACTACTCTGGTCATTTTGGTTTTATTTTGTATGTTGTCAATTTGAGTTGTTCTTATCTATTTTCAAGACTTTAACGGGGAAACCTACTTCTAGATTGTTGTTCCAGTTCCTGATGTAAAGGGTCGACAAGAGATATTGGAGCTCTATATGCAGGATAAACCGCTGGGTGATGATATAGACGTTAAATCCCTTGCTCGTGAAACTCCAAACTTCACTGGGGCAGGTGTTCTACCATTCATACTACTTAAGTGTCACATATATATCAAGATAACGAGTTTATTGTGTTTCCACATATATATCATACTACTAAAATATGACCACAAACTTTTTTTTAATGTATATTATTTACTATCAGATCTGGAAAACTTGGTAAATATTGCTGCAATTAGAGCTGCTGTTGAAGGCGCAGATAAGATATCTGCTGCACATATGGAGTTTGCAAAGGACCGAATACTCATGGGCACGGCGAAGAAGACAGTCCTCTCAGAAGAAACAAAGAAGGTATGCATATCTTCCATCATGCTAGTATTGTGTGTGTGTGTGTGTGTGTGTTTGTTTTTCAAGAACAAATATGGAATTTCTGGCTAGAACAATAAAGGGAATGTAGTCTTGATTCTTGGTGCTTTGGATCATTCAACGTCTTCTCAGGACCTTGATTGTCTTTTCTTGTGTTGAACAAGGTTCTAAGGCTCGGCAAAACTCGTTTTTTATGAAATAAATAGTAGCTATTCCTATATAATTCACATGGATGGAAGACAAAAATTACAATATTTTAGTAAAATAAGATGTTTTCAAACAACTTTAATTTATAAGTTAAACAAAAGCACACAGCATAGAACAGTTTCTATATGTAAATTATAAAAATAAGATTTGACCAACTTTGATCAAGAACTCGGTAAAATTGAATGCCGAGAAAGTTTTAAAACTCGGTCCAAAACTCAACCCACTCATTTTATTGAATTCACGGGGAGAACTCGGGAGTTTCATAACTCTGGTGTTGAATACTAATGATACATCTGGTCCATATGATCAGAGGTCATGACATTTATTCCATGCAAAGTTATGATTGGCTCTGATATTCAAACTTTCATTTCTCTCAGCTCATTGCATATCATGAGAGCGGCCATGTAATCGTTTCCTTAAACATAGAAGGTGCTCCTCCAATTCACAAAGTAACTATCGTTCCACGTGGATCCATGTTGGGAATGGTTTCTCATATTCCTAACGATGACGAGAAATCAGTTAGCGACAAGAAGCAGTTATTAGCCCATATTGATGTGTGTATGGGAGGCCGAGCAGCCGAGGAGCTCATCTTTGGGAAAGACCATATTACAAGTGGAGCGAGTACTGATCTTAAAAATGCTACAAAACTTGCACGCCGTATGGTACACATTCTGAATGCCTAACTTCAACTTTAGAGTCTCTCTTTCATACAAAACTGTATATCATTGTTTCTACTAGGGAAAATTGCAAAAATGCGCCATATTATATGACACTTTTGCAAAAGGGTGTTGTGTTGTTTGTTAATGGCAAAGAAGTACAGTGTATGCATTTTTTTTTGGAAAATGTGTATTTTCATAAAGATGATGAAATTACATCTGAAATAAATTTAATATATATATATTAAAACTTTTTCTGTTTTTATCTTTTAACTAAAATTTGTATGATCAAAATTTGTGATTTAATTTTGTAATTATACTATTTTGAAGTTAAAATAATGTTATAAGTCTTAATTCTTAATTTCAGGGGCAATTTCATCATTTTTTGAAAAAAATACAAACATTTTGCAAAAAAAAATGCACACAACATAGGACCTTTTTGCCATTAACAAACAATAGAACACCCTTTTGCAAAAGTGTCATATAATATGTTACCTTCTTGCAATTTGCTCTTGTTTCTATTTAGCAATATTGTTCTTTCTTTTGGTGACCGGAAGATAACATATGAAACAAGGTTTCATATTTTTACTGAAAGAGCCGAGTGCTTCTTTATTCTTTTCCTTGTATCAGGTATCCCGTTATGGAATGAGCGATATAATAGGACCCGTTCACGTTACAGATCGCCCGAGTTCAGAAATGCTATTGCACATCGATGCTGAAGTATGTGCTTGATTTTGGAATTAGTAATATAATTATATTTGATTGATTTGGATTCAAATTAATCGTTTGGCTCTGCAGGCGGGGAAAATCCTAAGAGAATCATATGATCGTGCACAAGTCCTCATAAAGAAGGTTTGTTTAAGATTTCTGTTTATGTTACTTATTTGAAAACAACCTTAAGATGAAGAGGATAAAAAGAGAAGGAAATGCTTGATGAGAGATGTTGTTTGCTTTTTTCCATAGACTGTTAGAACCTCTATAAGATGCATCATTTGAATCTTTCTAAGTATTAAAATTTATCAAAGCTATATAGTCAATTCACCGAAAAACTTGAGTTATTCTTATGGTATATTGAACACGCTTACGCAAGAACTTCAGCTATTGCGAGCCATATTTTATTTTGGGGAAAGTGGCAAAAATCTGTTATATATTATCACACCTTTGCAAGAGGGTGTTGTGTAATTTGTTAATGACTAAAAAGTGTTCTGAACTTTGATTTTTTGTGCAAAATAGGCGTACTTGTACAAAAATGACGAAATCGCCCATGAAATTAAGATTTAAGATTTTTATAAAATAATTTTAAATAATAGGTATTTTCAGAAAAAAAATGTAAAATAATAATTCTTAATAAGGGCAATTTTGTCATTTACACACCTTTTGTACGACAAGTTCAGAGCACGTATTTGCAATTAACAAAGTACACAACATCCTCTTACAAAAGTGTGATAGTATAGAGCAGGTTTTTGCCATTCCCCTTTGTTTTGATCAGCAACTTTGGGAAATCCTAATCAGTATCATGAGTCATATAGCTTTGTCAAATCTAAAGCTTACTAGCTCTGCTAACATTGTGCCAGCACGAGAAGGCGCTACACACTCTAGCAAATGCGCTTTTGGAGCACGGAACCCTCACTGAGAAAGAAATAAAGCAAGTTCTCCTCCCTAACACGGGAGGACAAGTGCCCGAGCAACGAGAAGAACCAGTAGGGCAACAACAAGGGGGAGGAGATCTCGTACCAGCCTGAAAATTCTGGTCTTCTCGTCTTCTCGGCCCGGGGGTTTTTTCTGTACAAGATATTTATGGCGCTACAGGTAATTATTTACAGAAGAAAACTTAATGACCTTGCGATTAGATATGGCAATGGGAGGGAATTGAAGATGTACAAAATTGTGTTCCAATTAGTAGCAGAAAAATAGGTATAGGATGTGTTGTTTATAAATTGTTAGGTTCAAAATCGTTATTACACGTTTTTGTTACTTTCTATGGGGACTAATGCTCTTCACGAATTTGTATGAATGATAAATTGTAATGAAAAAATAGAAACAGATTGTATTTATGATTATATCAACCTTTTCTGTTGTGAAAAGTTGATTATTTTCACTACAAAACAGGATAAATTGATATGTTGATGAAAGAAGTTTTGATTTCCAAACATTTCTTTTCTTCAAATGGGCGTAAACGAGTTGAATCGAGCTCAAATTTGTAAACGAGTTGAATCGAGCTCAAATTTGTCAGTGTTCGGATTTAGCTCAATTTTACTGATTTTAACTTACGCATCTGTTAAAAGAAAAATACATAACTAATTAAATATTAAATGTGTTTAAAAAGAATTAAGTTCGAGCTCGACTCGTTTATTATCAAATATTAGCTCGTGCCATTTTTTTTATTTTTGCACACAATCTGGCAAAAATTGTAGGTTTCCCAGACCATGGCATTGGCATGGGATGGCACGGCCGTGTTATATCAAGCTTCCGAATTTGACAAGACTCGTGCAGAATTGTAGATCTCCGTGCTCTCTACAATTTGGTTTAAAATTTTGTCTGATTTGAAGCTATATTGAACGAGTTATGCTCTTGGCGACGGTTAACCTCAAAAAGCATATAAACTGACATGTTTCTCCACGACATGCATTCAACCATGCATACAAAAATGGAAAAAATATACAATCCAAGGGTAAAGACCACTAAAATATGAAAAAATATGTTACATAATTATACTCGGATGCGACCGCACCAACCTCAATATCGAATGACTCGAACTCGACTAAAATAATCCTAAACATTTAACAAACGAATTGAATAATCCTAAACATTTAACAAACGAATTGAATTCGAACTACCATACTAAAAGGTTAACAAAGATAAGTTAAATTGTGGTACTGAAAAATAATAGTTACAAGTTGTCCATGAGTACAGATTACACATCACATAGGTTCTCACCTTTTCTCCAAACCTTTCATTAGAATCTAAACTATGAGAAACAAAATCTACAAAACACCAGAGCTCTTTTCAGCATATATATGAATATATACACAACATACACACACCACCACTGTCCACAACACAAAACCCATAACATTCATCATCACAACAATAGAGAAAAAAGCCTAAGTCTTCTCTCAAGAGTGTCTTAATATAAGAGCTGTGGTTTAGGGTTCTTGACCTAATTCAAAGCATACACAGTTTCGAAACAAAGAAAAGGCGGGTAACACGGAAGATGAAAGAAAAAGAAAAGACGAGGGTGGTGCAGATACTGCTACCAAGTCCGTCACCAAAGCCTCCAAGTTTACGAGAGCCTCGGAAGCTTCATCCATGGCAACCCGGACTCCACATCTCCCCCGGTCGTGATTTTTAGCTGTTCAGATCCGTTCGATGGGTTCCGTGCGATCTTGTACTGCGAGTCGCTCGGAGACATCAGCTAGCGATTTGAGGTTGCACTTGATCAGGGCTTCGATGAAGTAGCAGGTTTCGTCTTTGGTGTTCCCGTCCGGCACGTCCACCACGAATGACTCGATGACTAGGGTCCCAGGCCTTCCTTCAATGATCTCCGGATGGACGGATATGATTGAAGAGTAGTTCTGCAAAAAACAAGATTGAGTTGCTTTAAGATGGTTGCAAAGCTGTAATCACATTGAACTCACAAAACTTTAGGCTTTGCCTTTTGTTAAGGTAAGGACTGATAAAGTCAGTTTCTTCAGTTTCAACTAATCCCATCAATAAAAAGAGAAAGCAACACTTCTATGATTACTTTACTATACAATATATAATTTGTTCGAATATTACTGGGCATATATACTTGGAGCAGGTGGAAGTTGAGGGTAGAAATATAAATTTATTAATCAGCAAATTAAAATAATAATAAAACTTGTTAACACACTACTAAACAATTAGATCGTCTCCAAGGGGACACCCAACAGTTGAGCATCACACTGTTTGTGGCGAGGTTAAGGGTTCGATCCCGCTGAGAGGGTGGAGAGAGTTTATGGTAGATAGGTTCAATCAAGAAAAAGAGAGTACTGGTGGCATAAAAAAGAGAGTACTGGTGGCATGCATGGAAAACACGGTTCTATCAAGAAAAAAAACCCATTTATGGTCTCTACTTTGATGATAATACCATGATTTCACAACAATCAAGGTACCTTGCACTCAACACCATCACAAATAACCAAAACTAGAAAAAACACCTTACCTCATTACATTTGAATCTTCAGGATATGAACTTGCAAAATGACATATAATTGTAACACAATGGGAAGGAAAAATCACAACAAATGTATATAGTTCAAGAAAAATAACAGATTGCTTGAGGATGATTGGGATAAAGGAAACAGTTCCATACCTTAAGTCTGTGATCGCCACCAATAATCCTTATGCTCAGGATATGCTCATCATCGTCCAGAAGTTCCAACCTTTCAGTGCTTGTGGTGGCCGGAAGCCCCGATTTAACATCAACCTCTCTTAAACTTCCAATCTCTAGATTCCCCTGCGCAACACACCTGCTGATAAATGGCTTATACTTCTGCGGTTGATCGAATCTCCTCACCAAAGACCAAACCTAACGAAGAAAACAAAATAATGTACATTTCAGGGATGATAACCAAACTCGACAATATAAGAAGGGAGTATATTATTGTGAACGAATGGAGAAGAATAATGAAACAACGATCATATATCCGATATAGTGAAATTTAAGAGTCATATTAGAGCTAAAATGTCAAATAATGAAACTGGCCATCAATAACTTGTGCTTATTTCCTCTTTTACACACATGATAATCAAAGAGACCCTGAATAGAAGAATTGCATGAACAAAAACTATGATACATTGCAAAAGTATCATAACAACAGACCTCCCATTTAATAACAGTATAAAACCGATTTTTTTTTCCAGAAACTATACACCCTAAAGAAGAAATTCAACAAGAACAAATCAACAGAATTGTGTCCACCATTGCAAATCGAAGTTAGTAGCGAAATCAAGAACAATCCTAAATTCGACATTCCTCACAACTGAGTCTCCAATGAAGCTACCAAAAAATGAAACAGCCCCAAAAATACCCAAAATAATAAGCAAAAAACAGCAAAACCAATCATTCTGAAAAAAACCCCCAAAAAGTCAAACATTGCTCACGGAATAAAATCCAAAATTGCCAGGAAAATTCACCAAATCCAACAAGTTCCTCCTCACAAACTCGGATCAAACTCCATAGAAATCTAGCACAGTACACAATACACCTATACATACAGATACATATAAACCAGATGTAGAGATCAATCCATACACACACAGATATAGAAAGCGAGAGATAGAGATAGAAAATTACGAGATGAACCGGAGCTTTGATGTGCTTGACGAGAACAGAGCTACACTGGTTCTGTCCAGGCTCGTGCCGATGGTGATGTCTCCGAATGTACTCATCCTCCATGCTCCCCAATCCACTGCTAATCCCGTTCATTTTCATCAATTTTCTCAGCAACCAAACGCCACCTCCTCAGCTTCACCTCTCCAGAGCAAAGACCATGGAAATCGACCGCGAGAGAGAGAAACAACCGCTCCCGATCCACAGCTCCCTCCTCCGAGCTCGATTAGATCGCGAAAAAGCGAATCTCCGATCGCCGCCGGCGAGATCCTCCGATCAGTACCTTCTAGAGAGTCGATTTTAGCGAAGAATCAGAAGCGAGAGAAGAGAATGAGCCTCGACGCCATTGAAGAGCGACCTCAAGCTTCTCTATCGTCTCATCGCCTGAAATAATAGTAATAAAAAAAATATTTTTTAAAATATCATTTTTTAATTTCATTTTAAAAATAAAATAGAGTGATAATAATACATCAATACGTATTATTCAAGTATTTTATTATAAAGCGTAAATCGTACTTTTTTTAATTACGTTGGTTTCGGAAAATGCGCTTCTGTTTCGATGGAATTACGATTATGCCACGGCTTTTGTTTTTTGTGTTTGCTAAGATATTTTAGCTGCGTGACTATTATACCCTCGGATTTAATGCTTATTTACTAGTTTTGGAGAAGTATACTTGGGGGTGAGAACCGAACCGGACCTCTCGGTTCTCAAGAACTATCATGTAAGAAACGGTTTGGTTTTAGCTTCGGTTCATTTCTTGGTTTTAATTTGTTGGGACAGATTAGTTTTTTTTTATGTGGGGAAAATTTCAGTTTACCGTGGTCAATTATATCATTTTTCTGTTTATTATAGTGAACTATTTATAAATATTTAAATAATGTTCACTATAACATAGTTAAATTTGATATAAAATGTGTACATTACTTATTTTAACTTATTTTAATTGATTAACTGGTCAATTATTCATCATTTAATGTGCTCTTCAAGAACACGAGAGGATGAAGAACACCATCTTCAACTTCTCGTGTTCTTACAATTAACAACCCAAGAAATTCACAAATTGTAATGTTATGGTTACATAACTTAGATAATCTAAGAAAAAAAGAGAAAAAACTTTGAAATGTTTCAATATGGGAATATTGGATGAGTGTTGAGGAGAGGAAGTTTGGATTTTAGATTTGGAGTCCAGGAAGTTTGGACGACAAGAGATAATAGCTTGGATTCGGCCAAAGAACACGAGGGTTAACAAGGATATGTTGAGGAGAGGAGGGGGCAAGATGATGATTGGGCAGTTAATGAGGAACCCTTCGGCGACAATCTAGGGTTTAGGGGGTTCATTTAGTAGTACTGCAATCGATCGAGACGAGGAATAAGACTTTTAGAGCCAATAGCGAACACAAGGGTTTAACCAGAGAAGACCGATGCTTTCAGCATAGGACTTTCATGGCGACAAATGTTGAACCGACTCTAAAGGTATAGATAGAACGACGACAAGTTATTGAGAGTCGTCACGCCTACAAATGCAGGTGGTGGAGATCGACAGAGGAATTTTGAGATTTAAAGTCAGCTCTGAAAGTGAGAGAGTTCTGATAGTGAAATCAAAATCTTTCGCCGTTGATTAAATGAGCGTGGATGTTCACTTGAGAGTCGAAATATAAAGTTTGCAGACTGAAAAATAAATAACATATCGTAAAAATCGATTAACCGTGATTTTTACATTGTCAAAACATGAACCAAACTGAACTAACCAATTTTTTAAAAGTCAAAATCAAAACCAAAACATCATATACGATTCTCGATTTTTTAATTTCAGTTTACATCGAATTTTGGTTCGAAAACGGTTCCAGTTTCGAGACACCCTCCCTAGACATACACTTGGTTAGGTGCTAAGCACAATTTGTTTACACAAAATATCATGAATAAAATATGCACGAAACTCGTAAATATCTTGCTGAGTAAGGTTGAATTAAAATATTATTAAGGGGCGTGGGTAGGGCCCACCTGTCGACTTATGCAGCAACTTAATTTGCGTTTTGACTATTTTGCCCTCACACGAACCCTTTTCACACGCTTCTCGAATCTTCACGGGTGGGTCCCGCACGTGGCGAGACCAGCTTCACGTGCCCGGGAAGGGTCGTGCCCTGCACCCACCAATCACCGCGTCACAGTCGAATTATATATATTTATTATTTATGGTAATGTTTTTTGTAATAATATATTATGGTATTGTTTTGCATTGAGGAATGAGATATTTAAATATTTTATATTATAGTATATATGTAACAGCTTTTTTCTAATGATAAATAATTATATGAATTATCTAAATAATTAAACTGATTTGCATATGTTTACAAACATTTATTAATCATCGGCTAACCTAATTTTTATAGATATAAAATACTGACACTTTTTTTATATGCGGTATGTTGAGAATATTCGTATTATGCAAAAATACATATACAAGAGTGTACATGAATTATTAAAATTGAACATACGTTTAATTTTTTAATTACGAATGGTAGTATGTAAATGAAAGTGTTATCTATGATCGGAGAGTTGGCACGCATAACATGTCATTGGAGTAGAGGTTAACGAAGATAGACCGTGACTGAATTTGTGGTCCGAGATTTATAACCAACCTCGATCTTCGATGGATCGACTTCTAATTTCATCGATAAAGTTCTTTGGTTTGTCGATAATGAAGCGAGATGGAGATGTCGAATAAAAGGATATTTAAGTGTTGTAACAATTTTATTTTGCAGTGAATTCATTAGAAAGTTAATCATTTATAAATATACTTATTCGCAACTATCACCTTTTTTTTTAAAAAAAAAATATTTTTTTTAAATTACTGTTAAACATTCATTAGTTTTTAATGAAAATTGATCGTGTTTTCTTTACAGCCCATTAATATAATGAAGATATTCTTATGTTATAAATATTGAAGTCAACTTATATTTTTTTTATGTTTAAAAAAAAACAAAAAGATGAAGTTGACTGAAAAAACAATTTGACTTCACTATAAAAGATTTCATTCCTCAAATGACTTATTCAAAATTCAAACATTAAATAAATAAATTGAATTTATATCTCTATATTATTAAATATTAAAAAAATAAATCAAGAAAATAGCATGTTCATCGAGAGTGCTGGTCACGCGCCACGAGGGAGAGTCGGCGACGCGTGAGTTTGAAGGTTAGCTACACGTGATACAAACAAAGTTCAACGCAATGTCCAAAATGGTAATTTCGTCGCATTTGATTTTTCTTTTTGTCGTTGAAAACAAGTTTAATACAACTAATCATGACCGAGTCATTTATTTGACGGCTGGAAAAAAATAATGCACGTAGATCCGACGGCTGAGATTGCCGCAATTGAGGTCAACTCAACGACCTTAAGCAATTCGTGAGAGATCAGTGGGTATCATGTGATGTTTCATGTGTGTCTTTTCTCTTCCTTATCTCTTGTGTTTCTTCTCAACCAACAAAGGTTGTTTTGGTTATTAAAATTATAGTTTATTTAAATAATTAACATAGTAGAGATTTAAGAAACAATATTGGACTTGTGTATGTTTTTTGGGTGTGCCTATTGATGATTTTTTGAAGTTGTATTATATTTTAATATGTTATTATAATTTGAATTTTTTTTAATTTAGGTCATTTTATGTTAATAGAAATGATACAGATTGATATTATTGATGATAATATTGTGGTCAAATACCTCTATTTATACACGGACAATATGCAAGTATAATATATAATAGAATATGATAATTTAACACACAATTGAAGTCGAACCTTATAATGAGAATTATATAATATAATTGAACACATCCTCAAACTCAATGATGTGTAGAAAAAACTGAGCTTGAATATAGATAATATGAGTTTCAGTCTTCTTCTTCTCATTGTGAGCTGGAGTCTTTAAAAGGATTTCGTTGATTTTTATCAATGATCTCACGTGCGATTTCCGAATTATGGATATTCTTTCCGGATTACGAGATTTTTGAATTACAATATATTCTTTACGGATTATAGGATAGCCGAATGACGGGATGTTATTTTCGAAAACATGATTTATGAATTACGGGATGTGAAATGTACACGCGGACGATGGTCGTAGGCCGAAATAAACGTCAAAGAGAACGAAAAAGAGCCATATTATAAACGACAAACAAAAAATGGTTCAACAAAAACAACAAAGTTGAGGTACAACAAGGAGAACATCGAGACACTGAAGAAGACATCGCATGAACTTCACGCGCGAATGGCGGATGTGCGAATGACGAAAGCGATGCAAGTGGGCGAAGCAAAAATTTCTTAGAAATTTGACCAATGATCAGTTATTCCTCTGATACCATGATAGTAATAATGTAGAGATTGATATTATTGATGATAAAGTTGTGTACAAATGCTTTTAATTATGGAAGAAATAGAACACCCTAATACACAATAAAATACGAGACACTAATATACAATTGAACCTTAACGAGGCTTAACCCTTATGGAAATTACGTACTATAATTTAACGCACACGATATCTTATTTTGAGTTTAAAATTTGCATGTTATATTCTTCTCCAGTAACATTTTATCTTGAGTTCAAAAGTTTATCTGATTTTATTGCTTTATGTGCAAATGTTCATGTGTTATTATACATTGGGTGCCAATATAGTTTGGAAATGATTGATATTAGTGTCGTAAAAATGTTAGACTCTTGTTGGGAGATAATAAGACTAATTGAAAAATAAATCAAATTCAGAAATTAATATAAAATATATGAAGAATTAATGTAAAAAAAATTATAAGACACTAATCAAATAAGTCGCATATTTGCTGGATATTTTCAATAATAAAGGAGCATATATATATATATTTTTTTTTGCATATATAATGTTTATAAAAACAACTATAATTGTATTAGAAATCGTGATATGGTCTATATTGCACTATTATGTCATTTCACATTATTTAGTGTATTAATTAAGTACAATTATACCATGTTCTTAAACTAATTTATATCATGATTTCATTGAGTGGAACGAATAGAAGAACGTTACAAAAGTATGATACAAACAATGGAAATTTTAGGTCATGACATGTAGCTAAAACATGAAAATAAATAATTAAAAATATAATTCCAAAAATATATTAAAGGCTATAAAATAATTAATTTCAATAATTTTTTTCTTTTATTTTTATATCATCGGCCGACTTGACTCAAAATGTATATCACATATCAAAACATTGTATTTTAAATTTAATGTTGCTGTTATCAAATTCTGCATAAAAACAAGTTCTTTTCAATTTTATAATTCAAGAAACCCAAGAAAAATATCCACACAATCTAGTGGTCTACTTTGATTAAACACTAAATAAAGGATATTTATGAATAAATAATTCTATAAGAATCCCATATAGTCACAAACAACCAAGAAATGGCCACTAGAATTTAAATTATTAGATATAAATATAATAAATATGATCTCTTCAAATCTCAAAGTTAAGAGTTAGTGATTACTTGTGTACAAAGCACTTATAGACAAGATAGTTTATACTTTATATACACCACCATTAGCACCAAATACCAACAAATTTTGGTGACTTAAGAAATAGATTTGTTCCATACATCAATTATCTTAATTAAATATGTAAATATGCAATCAAACTCTTCACATTCCAAATTGCTTCAATTTCACTTGCCAAGTGAAGATTTTTGGTATATTCAAGTGGATATTTTAAGTGGTGCATTGTCATTTCCTCTATAAGATGTATTATATTGCTGATCCAATGTAGCAATCAAATCTCATATACACATTTGAAAAAATAAAAATTTATAGGATATATTGGAAATTAAATAAACACGTAAAACTATATATGTTTATTTGATATATGTAAAATCTACATTTAAATAGTTACGTGTAAATGTCATTATACGAATGGAAGCCATTAATTAAGCAAAATAAAAGATTACAAGACACTATATTTATTTATAGAAAATGCATTTCATTGAACCAAATTGGATATGACGATCTCATTACTTCTAAATGAGCGTGCGTAAGATGTACTGTTTTCTACAAACATTTTGTATTCGCGGCGAAGATTCGAATTGCGAGTCCGAAGACAAAGAATCGGATATAGCGTCGTCAGAAAACCCGACTGCAAAGAATACCCAGAACAGTGAAGGGACTGCTACTAAAGGGGGCGGTGAGGAAGAGAATTCGGATGGAACAAAGAAAAAGGTTTCCAGCGATCCAACAAATCAAAGAAGGAAGTAAGGGTAGAAAAAGGCCAAAAGATAGCAGCTTTTGCAAAAAAATTGTGGGACTAGTTATTCGGGTAGTTTTGGCCACAATTACTTTGAAATGCCAGAATTACACGAATATTTCAATTTCGATTAATCCCGAACCTTTTTTCTATCCACTTCTTTTTGGGGAGTCCTTGGTTAACGAGTAAACTATTAACTACTTATAGCTCAACTCACCTAATAAACTACAAGGCATGTAATTCATTACATTGGCCAAAAGATGAATAAACTGTTTTCTTAATCTTAGAAACATCAAACAAGTATAAAGCAATAGCCAATGAAACACTACAAATTACAATGTAATCTAGTGACTTCATATTCACACTAAGTAAATAAGTTTCACCAATTGAAAACTTGTAGCTCATCTATTGGTTATTTTACAACATCAAACTCCATTAATAAGTGGTCCTCACTTATTTAATTATCCTCCTAATGAGTACACAAAACATCTATTAATTAATTTTTCTTCTCTCCCTCCTCCTATCTAGCCCTACCCAATTATGAGGGTCAAATTCATTATTATCAACCTCACATAATGCAAAGATCTAGCATGCAAATTCCACACCAAGCAAAAATTATTTTAAAGTGATTAAATGTTTGAATCTATGATTTGTTAGCATATATAGTTTAAATTATGGCAACAATATAAAATTTTATTTTTTAAGAGAAAAAATATTTATGTTGCCATTTGGTTTAATTATATGGACACAAGAAAATGTTTATTAATTGGTAGATAAATATTTTTTGAAAATATGAAGAAAAAAGGACACTAGAATCTAGCAATGGACCTTGGAGAATGGGTTGATCACATCCCAACAAATATGAGAATCTATAAATTAGGCATAAGAAATTAACAATGCAAATAGGGATTATAATGTGGCAATTAGGGACTTGCTTAACCATAAATCCATGAAAAACATCAAAATTATACTATAATTAGCTTAATGATATAGTATAGGCCATAAAGTTCATAACCCTTTTTACTTATTCCACATAAATAGTTATTTGTTATTATGATGGGTTACTTTTAATTATTAAATTTATTTTTTCTCATATTTTAAACTAAAAGTTGTGCATACTTTCCCTTAAGAATGGGAGAGGCTATCTTGTTTCTTCTTTATTAAGACTCTTAGGTTGATGAAAATAATTTATTAAAGGTACAATTTTATATTTAATGTTGTAACTTGAATATTGTAGATCATTCTATTTTATTTTTGTATTCAAAAGGTTTGGTATGAGAAGACAAATAATCATTTCATTTATTTCCTGTTATTCTAATTACCTAATGTCTAACTATTTTTGTGCCTTCTCAAATAGACAATAAGTTAAAAGTAATTTTCATGCATTAATTATACTTATTTGCAATTATTTTTAATATTTAGTTGAAAGATTAAAACACATGGGTCAAAATTCATAAAATTGGTTTTAATGCTCACAAAAAAGTCAGTATTGGATAAAATTGAGCTCTATCCACTCTAAATACCAATTATTGCTATTATAATATTTTTCATAAACAATATTATACTAAGCATGGAGAATAGAACAACAAGAAACAAGACAAAACAAGCACACATTTTTGGGTGTAAAACTATTATTATATCATTTAATATGGTAGTTGCTCAAATCAAGCATTGAGTGAATTTTATTGGCTAAGAAAGCAAGTTGTGGGAAGTGACATAAGGCAATGCATCATGTTTTTGTAAATGCTTTTTTTTTAAGTCAATCTTCTTCTAAATTCTAATCTAAGGAAAATAATAATTGTATTGGGCCGTCGTGTCGAGAAAATTGTTGGAACTTGATTGTCGATATTAGTGTAAATAGCAAAGAAGATAACCGAAGTAAAAGAATCACGTTGTGTTGAAGTAGAGACTCATGCGTATACGAGCGTGAAAGGGAAATAAGCCCCATACGTACATGAAGCATGAGAAGATGAATTTAAGTTGGTCTCACATGTAAAAGAAGTGAGATAAATGACTATACATATCGGGCCGGCTCGACTTGAAAGCAGTTTTTTCGGTGAATTGTAGTGTCGATTGCATGTTGATTACCTTCAAGGTTAACACGGTTGTCCCTCTGGTGCATGTCCACTCGCACAACAAAGTGTGGAAAGTGCAAGATGGAATCAAGAAACGAGAGAGAGAGAGAGCGGGGAGAACTCGTAGAACACGGTCACTTCGATTGGACGAACAACGAACCACAGTTGTGAGATTGCACAACCGAGAACCACCGAACGAGAATCATGGTGTTAGTATGAGAGAGCGGGGAGAACGAACTCGTAGAAGAATGTCACTTCGATTGGACGAACAACGAGCCGAAGTTGTGAGATCACACAACCGAGAACCACCGAATGAGAATCAATGTGTAAGTATGAGAGAGCTCGAGTTTCAATAATTCTCATATAATCTTTAACCTCAAGTTTAATATCTGAAACTGATATCATAAAAACATATTTAAATTTAATTTTGAAAATAAAAAAAGATTTAAAAGTTTGAATTCCGAATTACAAAATCAATACATCCAAAAACCAGATAAAGAAAAAAATAATTTTGTAAAATTTTGGTTTGCTCGCACCGCAATCATTCTCCCAAAAGCTCGCCCACAATGAATAACGACAACAATAACGCACGTGTGAGTTTGGCATAAACCTCGTTACCACTAATAAACCCACACAAACAATAAAGTGGAATAAAACAATAAAAACCTAAACATAAAATCCAATGCTCTTCACTTGACACTTTAAAATAAAGGAGTAACTTTTTGGTGACAATGCATTTTAGCAAGCAATCCCAATAAAGAAATGGCCCATACACATGGCACTTTTCATGGGCTCATGTAGATTTGGGCTTGGTTTGTTAATGGGCCATTTTATTGGATCCAAAATTTTCCCATTTTTGTACTCAATGCCCATTCTACTTTTTATTGTTTATTTTAATATACACTTTTATCCGAATTTTGTAGGCGTGTGGTGTGATGTTAAATAACGGTAATATATATGGATATACAGATTCATAAATATTTGAATTTACTAAATTATTATACATATTATAATAAATGAATCATTATTTTATTTATTTATTTGATGAAACAGAATTACCTAAATATTCCATTCCTACCTTTTTTACACCTAATATGTTGGATATAAAATTATATTATCTCTAATGTCGTGGTTTATTCTATTTTAATACTTTATCATTATTACAACTTTCATATCTTTTTACTTTTTTCCTCAATTATATAATTACATGTTAAATATAAGAATAAAAAAATCAACCCAAATATATCAAAACTATATATTTAAACAAATTTTTTATTGAGTTTGCTTTAATCAAGAGTTGAATATTTAAATTTTGGTAAGTCAATATTTTATTTTCTAACTTCAAAATAAAACTAATTTCAGCTGTTCGGCTTGATACTGAGTTAGTTGTTATTTAATTAATAAAATTTGTTTTACTTTAAAGGACAAAAACGTTGCTTCTTGTTAGGTGAATAATGTCATACATTTTCTTTATTTTGTTTTTAAAATTTGTAAATAACCTTTCACATCTAAGGGAGCCAGACTAAACCGGTTAGTAATCAGACCAAATCGAATAGAACCAAACTCTCTAGTTCCTATCTTATAGGAACAAGACGCATAACTATGATATGAGGGACTAGTTCGATTTTTAACCCGATTTTCTAGTTCGGTTTGTTCAGTTCTACATATTAAAACTAATTGATTGTCAATCTTTAACTTAGTCGATTTATAAGTCAATTCAGACGATGATAACAATAAAAAGTAGTAATGAAAATCAAACTTAAAATTTAACTGATACAGTTTAAAATATATATAAAGTGTAAAAATAATAATAATGAAAAGTGACATACCCTCGGTCTTTATTTTTCAATTCACGTGTCGATTCAAATCGGTCTACTTCTTATCAATTAACTAGCGACTTTTTATTTTACAAATCAAAAATTCAAATAAAAAAGAAATGTTTGCCTTCAATTCAAACAAAAACCAAATTATTAACTTTGGTTATCAATTTTTCGATTTTGATTTTAATTTTGGTTCGGTTCGATTTACACTGGGTGTATTTTCGTGGCAAAATAACGGTCTATTTTATTTATTTATTTCGTGTCCACATATATATATATATAACTATAAATAATTGATTGCGCGTAACAGAAAAAGGAAAACGAAAATCAGAAGTGCGAAGCACATTTTCTTCGCTGCGGGTCTCAAAAATCCCAACCGTTCAATCGCCGGAAACCTGATCGCTTCGTCCTCCAGATCCTCCGCTTCTGCAATTATTTCTTCCAATTTCACCGGTAATTTTCTTCGTTTGAATTTCCGATCGATCGTGTTCGTCTGTTCCGCGCGCAAATGCCGAACGATGTAGTAGTTTTTGTTTCGATTTCGGTCAGTTCCGGTACGTTTTGATCATGGAAATGTCAAGTTTAGGGTTGATTGTTGTGGAATTTTTGTCTCCTTGTCTTCCTGTTTGGTTGGCAAGAAAGCGCAGGAAAATGTATGGAAAATGATGAGATAGGTTTGTGTTCTGTTCTACTTGTATATGAATGCGTTTGGAAACGAAAAGCCCGAGCGAAATAATGTTGCGAGGCTTTAGTATTGAGAAGTTTTGGATTGTGAATTTTTTTCAGTTCTGAAGTTCAATTTTGATGTATATGGAAATTTGTTTGTTGCATTATTGATGCTTTTGTGCTTCAAATTATGGTAGTATTTTGAGTTCTTGAGTCAGGATGAGAATGTTTTCATTGTTGTTTGGTACAAATACGAGGACTAGGAAAGTTGTGAAGTTCCAATTCATGCTGTTTTATGTCGATCGATATGGCAAATTATGGCAGTATATAACAAATGTTATGTTCGTCATTTGGTGTGGGTTGTATTGTTTCTGAGGAGTTTATTTTCTTATCATCTCATATATATTGTTTGATCCTTATTTCTGAATAAGATATATAAAGAGTCTGATTATGATAGTTTTTTGTCAGAAAACATTCAATGCATCTGAATCTAATAATTGAGTAAATTTCATCTTTATAAGACGTACCACAATTTATTTTGAGAATTTTTAGCATACTACTCACACTGAACTTAAATTTCGAGGTTTAGCTTCATGTTCCGGTCTCTATGTCTGTCTAGAGAGTAAACAACAACGTGTTCAAGACAACACTGGATCACAAAGCGACAATACTGCATGGGTGGTCACGGGGGCTGGGTGCAGTCAAGTGGCTTTTTTCCTAATGGTCTATTGCCGAACGAGTCGGCCTCTGCGACTCAACTGCTTGATCCGGAGAGATGGTCTCAAGCCGAAGAGAGAACTGCAGAGCTCATTGCCTGTATTCAGCCAAACCAGCCCTCTGAGGAGCGCCGGCAGGCTGTTGCAAGTTATGTGCAGCGCCTGATCACAAAGTGCTTCTCTTGCCAGGTATCGATGTTCTACAACAGGTGCTCGGAGTTTGCAAATCTTGACCTCTAAAGACCTTAACAAAATGTTTGTTTCAAACCATTTTCATTTGTGCAGGTGTTCACATTTGGATCAGTGCCCCTAAAGACTTATCTGCCTGATGGGGACATTGATTTAACTACATTTAGTAAGAACCACAATTCGAACGACAACTGGGCCAACGAGGTACAAGACATGTTAAAGAGGGAAGAGAAGAGTGAGGATGCTGAATTTCACGTTAAAGAGGTTCAGTACATTCAGGCAGAGGTGCGATCCTTGTCCGCGACATATTTTCTCACCCTTATAGAGCATGCTGCTATTTATATAGTTTGGTGTATGTTATATAGCATATACGGGGATGTTAGGTTCATATTTTGTGAAACTTCATACTTCTTCATGTCTTGTCCTCTGAAGTCGGATGTATAGTTACTGTTTGCACTCTTTATTTACCTACTCTATCCGCAGGTGAAGATAATAAAGTGCCTTGTAGAAAATATTGTAGTTGACATATCTTTTAACCAGCTTGGCGGTCTGTGCACTCTTTGCTTCCTTGAGGAGGTGAGTGATCAATATCCCAATGTGGACTCTTAAAAGTTGCAATGCAATTTATGGATTGCACTATTTTCATCTTCGATAGTTGTGCACTAACAAATAATACTCAAATTTCAAGGTTAATCATTTGATTAGTCAAAATCACCTATTCAAGCGCAGCATTATATTGATCAAAGCCTGGTGTTACTATGAAAGCAGAATCCTGGGTGCTCATCACGGTCTTATTTCAACTTATGCTCTGGAGACTTTGGTTTTGTACATATTTCATGTTTATAACAATTCCTTTTCTGGACCGCTTGAGGTGAAGATCTTATTTCCTGTGATCTTGATATTTATTGTTACGTATTTTGATATTTTACTATAACCATCTTTTCTACATCATCAGGTACTCTATTGCTTTCTTGAGTTTTTCAGTAAATTTGACTGGGAAAACTTCTGTGTTAGCCTATGGGGCCCAGTTCGTATTTCTTCACTGCCCGATATGACAGGTTTCTTCATTTTATGATATTCTATTTGTTGCATCCCATGCTAGACTTGCACACATTTCATTTCCTTGGCAATGTTTACATTCTGTGAAAATTTATTACAGGGAAACCTCCACGGAAGGATGGTGGAGAGCTGTTACTCAGCAAAGTGTTTCTTGATGCTTGTAGCTCAGTATACGCTGTGTTTCCTGGTGGGCTGGAAAATCAGGACCAGCCCTTTGTGTCTAAACATTTCAATGTCATTGATCCTTTGCGTACAAACAACAATCTTGGTCGCAGTGTCAGCAAGGGTATTTAAGTTTTAAACTCAAGCTGGTTTACTTTCTAGCCCAACTCTGTTTACAAAGTCTATTTAGCATTCAGCTTGAACTATTCTTATTTTATACTTTTTCTAGGCTGTTAATTGCATTTTTTGCGGCAGGGGCAGAGTGAAAATTAATATAGTGAATTAAACTAACACAACTGAATTTGGGTTCCTATATGAAAGATATGATTTGTTATTCATGATGATGTATTAATAGAAATGAACATTTTAGCATGCTTATTATTACCAAGTTAAGCGAGCCATTTTTCTATACTTCAATTCCATTTTCGAGTTTCCTTTGAAAATCTGGTTTAAAAGCTGTATACAGCTAAATGCTCTTATAATTATTTTCGAGTTTCCTTTGAAATTTTTTTGGTTCAAAAGCTATACATAACTAAATGCTTTGTTTCTGAATGGTAATATAGCTAAATGCTCTTATATGTATTTACTAGTTGATCTAACTTCTAAATTTTGTTTCCCTCTAAGGTAACTTCTTCAGGATTCGTAGTGCTTTTGCTTTCGGGGCTCAACGATTAGCCAGATTACTGGATTGTCCAAAAGAGAATCTGGTTGCCGAAGTGAACCAGTTTTTCTCAAACACATGGGACAGGCATGGGAAAAGGCATCGTCCTGATGCACCAAGTCTTGAACTCTATGCTTTACGGGGCCATAACATGAGTCAGGTTGGTGGATCTGATACTCTTGTGAATGGTTCAAACAGCAAGGCAAAAGAGAGAGGCGCTAGTAACCATTCTGAGGCTAACTCAGCTCATATATCTCAAGGTTTGTCTTCCCAGCACATAAACCTCTCCATGAATCAGAAGTCTAGAACTGGTAATATATCTGATGCTACTCGTACTCAAAACCAGAATATGCATGCCAATTTAGTTAGATCCGTTGCCACTGGTCAAAATTATGACTTATCGAGTAGGGAAGATGGCAAAAACCTGTTGTATACTATCACACTTTTGCAAGAGGGTGTTGTGTATTTTGTTAATGGTAAAAAAGTAACTTTGATTTTTTGTACAAAGTGTGTATTTGACAAAAATGACGAAACTGCCCTTAACATCAAGAATTATTATTTTAAAAAATAATTATTTAAAAAAGTTTTTCTAGAACATATCTTTTAACTAAAATTTGTATAATCAATTTTTTTAGTAAAACTACTTTTAAGTTAAAAATTATTCTATACAGATTTTAATTCTTAATTTCATGGGCAATTTCGTCATCTTTGTACAAATACACACATTTTGCAAAAAAAAATCAAAGTTCAAAGCACCTTTTTGCCATTAACAAAGTACACAACAACACCCTCTTGTAAAATTGTGATAGTAAACCGCAGGTTCTTGCCATTTCCCTACCAAGTATGTACACTAAAGAGAATTCATGGGCTGATAAGGGTAGAAATTTTGGGACAGATAATATCGGGAGTGAACTGCATGCCATGTACCAGTTTGCAAGGACTCATTCTAGCCCCGAGCTTACAGATACCTGCACTGAAGTCCCGGGAAAAGGCCAGACAGCTTGTATAAGATCGGATAATAGCAAAAGAAGAAATTTTAAACCTGAAGTTTCAGAGAACTGTAACTCGAAGCCATCCAACTGGAGCGCTGATGCTGCAG